>JARYZH020000267.1:0-463974 GCA_030021035.2 Notholithocarpus densiflorus | reverse complement strand
GTATTATGCTGTCTCTGCCAAACAGAAGATGGGTAGCTCTGTAGTGAAGCACAGTTAATGTATTATTCATCAAATGGACGATTTAGATTTTTTCTTTTTTTGGTCACATGAGTAATCTATAATCAGTAAAGAACCTTAAACCCAGAGACAAATTCAGACACCATGCATGTCAGGTGCTTCATAAATGAACACAAAGCCTTAACCCAAAATTTTCGGGTCAGCTATGGATCCTTGAAAATTAATTAGGGTCGATCATATGCTTTCCTTTCTTCTTCTTTATCTAAAGTCATACTCTCTATTACTCCATTAATTGACATGTCATTTTTTATTACTTCTACTAATGTGCTTTTTGGTCTTCCTCTACCTTTTTTCGTTCCCTCAACTTAACCCAACTCACTCTTTCTTACTAGTACATTAGTCACTCTCCTCTAACCGAACCATCTTAAGCAACCCTCCCTCATCTTTTCATCAATAGGCACTACACCTATTTTTAAGTGAATTTCCTCATTTTGAATCCTATCTTTCCATGTATTTCCACTTATCCATCTTAACATTCTCATTTCAACTATACTCATTTTACGAATATGTCGCTTCATAATAGCCCAACATTTAGCTAATCGTATAGCAGTTTTATAAAATTTTCTCTTTAGCTTAATAAGTATTATACAATCGCCAACATTCCTGATGCGCTTCTCCACTACATCCACCCTACTCTAATGAGTCTTATCCTACGACTCACATCGTCTTCAATCTCTCATTCTTTATGAATTATTGATCCAAGATATCAAAGACTATCGCTCTTTGGTATCTCTTGGCCATCAAGTCTTACCGCCCCTTTGTTTTTGTTTCTACTTTTACTAAACTTACATTCCATGTACTCTGTTTTAGTCCTACTTAATCAAAAGCCTTTAGATTCTAGAGCGTCTCATCAAATTTCTAACTTGGCATTAATTCCACTTCTAATTTCATCCACTAAAATTATATCATCTGCAAAAAGCATACACCAAGGGGCTTCCTCTTGAATTGAGTTAAGTAGCTCATCCATCACTAGTGCAAAGAGATATAGACTTAATGACGATCCTTATCCTTTATGCAAACCTATAACGATGGGAAACCCAATTGTGATTCCTCCAATTGTTCTCACACTAATCAACTTAACACTCAGTAAACTACCATTAAACAAAAAATGTATTTCTAAAGCCAGAGGAAGACAGTTCCACTACAGAGGTCTACCAATTATAACAGCAAGACCCAACCCCCCGCCCCAAAAAAAAAAAAAAAAAAAAACACTCAACTGACTGAAACGATGCAAGGGGAAATTAGGATGCGGTTAAACCAGCACTAACATTCTTGCATCTGCAGCTACCATCAAGTGACATTCCTTTTATGAGTAATCATTAATAAAATATCATATGTAAAACAGAAGGTGCCAAAACCCCTACTAGAAATCATAATAATAATAACAACGAAAAGTTCTATGGTTAATTTCATAGGCAGGTGGATTTCCACAATACCCTATGATTACAGCATCATATGGAAATCAAAACCATAAAGATAGCACAACCCAACTGACTATCACCATGCCATTGATCTCAAATTTGGTGAGGCACAATAGAGGAACAGACCTACTGCAGGTCAGCACCTATGTGCTTACCCACTTATTGTGCTGGATTATATTAACACGGTGAGAAAATCCATTTATCACAACTACTCGAGCAAAAAAAAAAAAGAATCCTCTAAACATATTGTCAACCAAGATGCCCAAATGTCTGTGGCACAATAACATGTATAGGAATTGGGAAAAATAAAATTAACATGAAAGATACTAGAAAAAGAAACCTACAGCTACATCTTTCAGAATACAGAACACATGTAAATATTTAATATATATATATATATTAATATATTACAATATGATATCTTGTATCATTAGTTTTACCTGGTCCGTGCAAATGGTTTGTCCTTCTCAGATTCCAATTCCTGCAGCCTAGCTTCGGCTTCCCGCTTTTGAGCCAAGCCCTTGCCCCATTCCAACTTAATCTCCTGACAAAAACATGCAGCAAATGCATATTAACTATCTACTAAATCCAGGAAAGAAGCCTTAGAAAAAAATTTCTAAAAGCCTTTGAAAACTTTACTTATCAAGGAAAGAAGCTTTAAATACAAGCTAAAACATTTCAGAAAGAAAATAAATTAAAATTGCTCACTATTATCCCTAAGATCCTCAACCATGATGCAATCAATATATCTAAAAGCCTTTACTTCTCAAATTTATTTTTTTTTTGATAAGTAATAAGGATTCATTGATATCAAAAAGAGAGAAGCACCCAAGTACACAGGAAGTATACAGGGGCAAACAAATCAAGAACGAAAATTACAAAAGTCAAGTAAATCCAAAATAGAAAAAGGTTGGTTTCTCCACACAGAGAACCAGTCAAATAAGGTTCGGAGAAAAAGAAGCTTGAGAACAGGCATAGAACGCTCAATGTCTTCAAAACATCTACTATTTCTCTCCTTCCAAATACACCACATCAAACAAAGAGGAACGACCTTCCAAATATCTCCATTACGATGGCGACTAAAACGACCTTGCCAGCAAGCAAAGAACCCAACAGCAGACAAAGGCATGACCCAACTAACTCCAAATAAACCAAAAACCATATCCCATAACTCCGAAGCAACCGGGCAATGAAGGAAAAGATGGTCAACACTTTCACTATTACACTTGCACATATAACACCAATCCAAAATGCAAACCTTTCTTTTCCTTAAATTGTCAATAGTCAGACATTTCCCCAAGGCTACAGTCCAGACAAAAAAAGCCACTCTAGAGGGGATCTTCTGCTTCCAAATGCTTTTCCAAGGGAAAAATTGCTCACTATGGCCAACAAGAAGAAGGTAGTATGCACTAACCGTGAACCCCTTACTCTTACAAGGCAGCCAACATCTCTTATCCTCCTCGATTCCCCTTACAGGAGTGCAATAAATGGAATTGATGAAGCTCCTGAAAGCTTCCAATTCACAATTATGCACATCCCTACAAAACTGAATCTCCCAATGGAGGACTCCATTGGAGTACCTCATTAAATCCGCCACACTTGCCTCTTTGCTACAGCTAATCCTATATAATTCAGGATAGCGGACTGCGAGCGAAGAAGTCCCACACCAACAATCTAGCCAAAATTGCACTTTTGATCCATCTCCAATTTCATACATAATAAACCGAGATAAAGAGTGCCACCCCCTTCTAATATTTTTCCACAAACTAACTCCATAAGGACCAGAGAAAGAGCTAGAACACCAATCACCCCAATCACAACCATACTTCACCTCTATCACTTGACGCCAAAGAGCATCCCTTTCTTGCCCAAATCTCCAAAGCCATTTCCCTAAAAGAGCTACATTGAAAGTTCTCAAATTCCTAATCCCTAACCCACCTAAAGAAAGCAGAGTACAAATCGTAGACCAATCAACCAGATGAAATTTGGGCTCATCTCCTAGGCCACCCCACAGAAAGTCCCGCTGAAGTCTAGCAGTACGGTTGGCCACAGAAGCGGGGATAGGGAATAAAGAGAGAAAATAAGTAGGAAGATTAGAGGGAGTGCTTTTAATTAAAGTGACTCTACCTCCCTTGGATAAATATAATTTTTTCCAACCTGCCAATTTTCTTTCCATCTTCTCAAGAATTGGATTCCAAATAGACTTGTCCTTAAATTTTGCCCCCAAAGGAAGACCCAAATATTTCATTGGGAGGGACCCTTGCTTGCAGCCTAAGACAGCCACCAAAAGATCCATGTTATGAACAGCCCCCACAGCCACCAACTCAGACTTACCCAAATTGACCTTCAGACCAGACACAACCTCAAACCAAATGAGCACCATACGGAGAATCAGCATTTGATCAATATTAGCTTCACAAAAAATTAGAGTATCATCAGCGAAAAGGAGATGAGAAACCATCAAAGATCTATCAGCAGAAGCACCTACATTAAAACCTGACAAACGACCTTCATGGACAGCCTTATCCAACATTCTACCGACGGCCTCCATAACCAAAACAAATAACAAGGGGGACAAAGGATCACCTTGCCGCAACCCCCTTGAACTTCCAAAGAACCCATGGGGAGTACCATTAATAAGGATAGAAAAACGAACCGTAGATAAACAAAAAGAGATCCATCGCCTCCACTTATCAGGAAAACCACAACGCTCAAGCAAGAGAGTAAGAAATCCCCAATTCACATGATCAAATGCTTTCTCAATGTCCAATTTGCATAACAACCTTGGCTGACCAGACTTCAATCTACTATCAAGACATTCATTAGCAATGAGAACAGAATCGAGAATCTACCTATTAAGAACAAAGGCATTCTGAGGAGCAGAGATGATCTCTCCTAAAACCATGCGAAGACGAGAAGCCAAAACTTTAGCAAGAATTTTATAAACCCCCCCAACAAGGCTATTGGGCCGAAAGTCCTTTATTTCCACTGCTGCAGCTTTTTTAGGAATAAGAGCAATGAAGGTTGCATTCAAGCTTTTTTCAAACTGACCAATGACATGGAAGTGGTGGAACACAGCCATGATGTCTGATTTGAGAATCCCCCAGCAAGCTTGAAAGAAAGCCATCGAAAAACCATCAGGCCCAGGGGATTTATGACGCAGGACAACCAAAACAAAACTGAAACAACAATAAAATAAAAAGATATGACCTAGGAGTCAGCACCTAGGCCTTGCTTGGAGTCAGCACCAAGCAGGGAACCACTAGGAGTCAGCACCTAGGGTAGACCTGGAGTCAGCACCAGACCAAAAGAGACCAAACGGCCATTGTTTTCATTCATCAAAATATCAGCTATCTCCTCAAGGAGTACAATAGGTTGCTTATAAAGGATTACTAAACCCTAGTTTTAATTGGCTAGGAAACCCTAATTGCCTTATTACAAAAATACCCTTGCTTCTAAATTAAAATACTAATAACCCAATAAACTAATAGGACCTAAAACATAAAAAATACAATTGACTAGCAAACATAAATAATACTAAATAATAATTTTCTTGCATCTCCCGCATCAATTTATCCCCATTAAACTCCTTGATGACTTCAAAAACCTCAGATTCCTCAAAAGGTTTTTCTAACCAATCCACATTATCCCCAAAAATCCTTGGAAAATCCAAAATATCCGGGAAAGGGTGCTGCACTTGCTGCTCAGAGTATAAGTTCATAAAGTATTGTTCAATATGGTCAACGATCCTATCCTGGTTGGTAGTCACAGCCCCATCAATCATAAGGTTTTCAATACAATTATTTCTTCTATTAGAATTAGCCATCCTGTGAAAAAATCTCGTATTGGAATCACCCTCCTTTAAAAACAACACTTTGGACTTTTGTCTCCAACTAATCTCCTCAAGCAAGGCAGCCTTCTCAAGATCGGCGCGAAAGGTAGCTTGATCCAAGTTTTTATCTCCTCTTCTACAATATCACATTTTAAGCCTTTGAAAACAGAACTCCAGCACCTCTGCCAAGCTTTGTAATAGTTTTTTTTTTTTTTGGGCAGTCAGTAGTATTCGTAACCACCAACTTTTTTTTGACAACTTACAAACAACTATTAGAATATTAATAAAATCTCACAAGAGATGAAAAAGGGATGACATAAAGTAAAACTTTCACAGCATCGATGAACGTCATCAGCTTGCAATCAGTACAAGACTGGCTCTCTCCATAAACAATTTAGTTCTTACAAGAGATGAGAAATGTAAAGGGGGGAAAAAGAGGAAGAGAGAAGGGAAAACTATCACAGCTAGATGGCATCATTTCTTTTTTTTCTTTTTTAACCAATCTCTCTACCCTTTTAACTAAACATTAGTCAAAACCACAGATCTTTTGATTTTTCAGAAAAAAAATTAATAGATTATTCAGCCAAAGCCTAAATAGACATCACTTAAGTGAGCCAAAGCTAAAATAGGCATCACATAACTGAAGAAAACCTAGGAGCATGAATTACATTTCCCAAATTGTTGTGCAGACAACTACTCAATAGAAATAAATAGACGGTAAACTTTCTGCCAAGTCACATCTATAGCATTTAATTTGTGAATGAATGCAAAATGTTTTATTTAGGGAATAAACATTAACATTATGATGCAAAAATATAATATAAAACCTAATGAATTTAGAAGGGAAGCTTCCTACGGTCCTCCGAGTTAGATCAGAATTAGATCACTCCAATGACACAACGAAAGAGTGATGGTGAAATATAACCAGGGCAGAAAATTTGGGTAAGAAGGAAATTTAAAGTTGAATAGATTGTAACTGATGCTCATTGGCACTAATACTTTATCCTAAACAATTTAAAGTAGGGAAACTTTGCAATTGCTATCAGAACAAGATTATGCAACATTTCTTGCTTGACCACCATAATATAGGGAAAAAAGATACAGAATTTTTCATCAGCCACAGGGATGAACCTTAATAAACACATAAATGAACTCTTTAACTCCTACATTATCTGTTAGAAACACAAATTTCATTCACTCACAAGAATCTAATTATTTTACTAAAACGGAATTCTTTTGACTATTTAGTGCGACAAACACAGCAGAGCCAGGGTTGTGCCAAAAGGTATCTTATGAGACTACCCTCTCACATGTGAGTTCCATATGCTATGAGAGGGTGATAGTACCACAGTGCTGGCATAGCATCAAGCAGGCTTAAGATCAATAAACATTTGTTTTCATCTGTAGCTTTTTCAATGAAATTTGACACCTCCCTCACCAAAAAAAAAAATCCAGAAATAATACTACCCCCCACCCCCCGCGGCAAGCGAAGGAAGAAATTGTGACCCTAATAGATAATAATAATTATTATTATTATTATTATTATTATTATTATAATTATAATAGTAGCAATAGTACTAGAAACAATAATAAATGATGATGATGACACCAATGAGCTCTAGCTCAAATGGCACTTCCTACACCCTCAGTAATGGGAAGAAGGGTAAGGTCACGTTTCAACTTTCAAGACAAACAAGATGCGTAACTTACTAATCAAGTGTGTGTGTGTGTGTGTGTGTAGGTATAACAAATTCAAGGTTATTTTCCAAAGTACCTTGGGCTTCTCTTCTACTTTTACTTTCTTTCGCAGTTTTAAGAATTCCTCCTTCGATATACGTTCTCCTGCAGCATTAAGGAGTGAGACCCAATCAAGCATGTAAACATTATTAAGGAAGACATAACCTTAGAATATTAAGAATTTTTTTTTTCTTCACCTTTCTTATCACGATATGTAGGCTCCGCACCCCGACCACTTATAGAAGGATCCATCTCATTAAACCTACACAGGAATAATTATTGTTTAATAAGCACACAGGAATAAATATCAGACAATACACATCTTTGAACCAAAAATTAAACAAAAGCAGAATCATATAGCCTGAAACCTACACTTATTTGTCCACCAAAATACCAAAATGATAAAAACTGATCATCGCCTATACTAACATAAATCGGTAATTCTATCCCCTTGGACCCACCAAAAGAAAGACACACATTATAAACAAAGAAAAATAATCACAGACCAAAATACCAATAAGGAGATAGATCTTCCAAAGGGCAAGGATTTTTTCCTAATAAGTTGATACATTTGGGCTTCTACAGATCCACCTTTTTTCCTATCAAAGACCAGCCCTTTGTATTTGTGTAATTCAAATCACATACACGTGGAATGAGATGGGCCTTACATACTGTGAAGATTGTAAATCATGAGTATTTCACTTAATGCCTATATACGCTCAAACAAAAGTAGACACTATACAAAATCATTTGTATGCTGTAACAGTTCCCTGGGGTTAGAGAAACGAAAAGAGATAGAGAGAAATATCCCTAATTCCCAATTATAAAAGGATAAGCCAATGTTTGGCAATTGCATACTACATAGCCAACCCACGCATGCACAAGCTTAATACCAAGAATTCCATCTATCACACAAGATCATATATGCAACCTCATGGAAACCTGAATTAGGATACCATACAGCTGACCAAGCTTCCTAGTTTGAGAACAAAAAACTGAGTCCCTGTTACTGAGCTTGATAAATGGGAACTTGACTGGAGGTGTACACGGCCTTGTTCATCAAGAATAACTCAAATGACTCCCTACTGGAGTATAGTATGGCCAAACACTTGAACCATAATATCATCAAAATTACAATTTCATTTTTGGCTACTATAGAGCGGAAAAGGTCCCATATAAAACACAACTAATCAAAATATGCAACTATGTTCATGACAGATCAGTTGTGAATGTGCATATAATAAAGATGGCTAACACAATTCATCAACCTTAAAAGTGGAAAAAAGAGGGTGGGGGGGCAGTATTTTAACAGCTTAATGTAATTGTTACCTCAACAAATCATTCTTCTTAGTTCTGGCAATCTCTTCCCTCATATCTTTGCCAGAAATCAGACCTGTTTTTCGTTGATCTTCCACGGCAGCTTCCTTTCGGCTTTTCCTTGGTGGAGAAAGGTCAGGAAGCAAAGATGCATGTGAAGCATTGGTTTCAGTTGAGCGTCTACGTGGAGGGGATAGGTCAGGTGACCCAGGTCTCCCAAGATCCTTCCTGCTTTTCCTTGGGGGTGAAAGGTCTGACCCCAGGGAAGCATGGAAGTCATCTTGATATGGAGAACCACGACGAGCCCGTCGTGGAGGAGAAATGTCAGGGTTCCTCCTATCATTGTCTGCCAATACTTGACGTCGACGAGGTAGAGACATATCAGAATTCAGCAAATCAGTTGAAAGCTTCACTCCAGGTTCTGGTGAAGGGCTATCATTTCGAACCCTCCGTTTACGAGGTGGAGACATATCATTGTTCAGGTTCGGTCGTGGAGGAGACAAATCGATGTCATCTCTGCCAGAATTCTGTTCAGGTTCTGGTGAAGGTGTGTCATTTCGAATTCTTTGTTTACGAGGTGGAGACATATCAGAATTTGGGTCATTAGAATTCAAGCCTTTAGGAGAGAGCGAAACCCAACCACTTCCATCCTCTGATATGGCATTATATGCACGTCTGGCCCTCAACTGTTCAAGCCTCCTCATCCGCTTGACCTCAATGTCTTCATTAACTTGTGGCTTCTCTTCATCTACATGTTCAATAACATAATAATAGAACACTTAACCCAATGTGGAAAAGGAAAACCATCAACTAGGGAAAAATTAAAAATCAAAATTTCAAAATGTTATTGATTTACCAGCTGAATCGCCGCTGTTTTCCTCTTCAAGATTGACTGTTTTCTGCCAAACTGGATCTTCATCCACAACTAAAAGACCCGTTGCATCTGGTTTACTTTGGACCTTCTTCTTCTTCTTCTTTTTCTTTTTATCCTCTTCATCATTGATTCCATATCTTTTCAGATATTCTTTAAGAGAGTTGGATCCCGAAGATGCAGCTGCCGCCATTATTCAATATCAATACCTCCCTAGAACAAAAGTTAAAACAAAATTCTTATTACCCCCAATTTGCTTTTATTAAGCTCAACCCAAATACAAAAATTACTCCATTATTAGATTCTAATTCTGGCAACATCAAAAGGGTTTTAGAGTTATGGCTCCATCACAATTACCAGCACAATAGCAAATTCTAATACTGCTAAAATCAACTATAACTAAATTTTTACAGTTTCCAAGTTTCCTAAGCAAAAAAAAATCAAACACAAACCGAGCAATAACGGTTCTAAGCTCAACCCAAATAAAAAGTTACTCCAACTGATTCTACTTCTAACAACATCAAAAGGGTTTTAGAGTTTTAGCTCCAGCACAATAACAGCAAAGTCTAATACTGAGTGTAACTCAAATTCAACAGTCTCCTAGGCAAAAAATCAAACACAAACCGGGCAATAACGGGTTCAAGTTGCACCCACGTTGATTCTAAGATTGAAATTTCATGGGTCTTGAAAAATCAGCAAAACCCTAATTAACCACCCAAAATTCGAGCCTTTTAGAACAATCTAATTGCAATATGAATAGAGCATATCATTCATAATTCAACAACAACAACAACAACAAATTCGTTGTTTTCCTAAATGTTAATGCAATTAAGTTAATCCATACACATACATATATAAGAGAGAAGAGTGAGGAAGAGAGAAAGATCGTACCTGATACAGAGCTCTAGGGTTTTGGACTCTGCTCTCCACCCTAACTTTCTCTTTCTCGCCGACTTTCAGATTTGAATTGGTACAAATGGGTCGGGTTAAGGTGGTTCCTTGGGTGGGTTTGTTTCGGTTTAGAAAATATTTATAAATTTTTTTATCAGTAAAAAGTAATTGATTTAAAAAAATAATAAAACTTTTTATATTTTCTGTGAAAATAAAATAAAAATTTTCTTAAAATTGTCCCTTAGTATAACTATCATTTTATTTTCTTATATAAGATGTGGAAACTTTACGTACAAATTATTTTAAAAAAAATTATAAAGTTAATAAACAGTATTTTTATTTATTTTTAAAATTATTAATTAAATTATTTATGATATTATCGGTTCAACTATTAGTGTAACCTAAAAACCGATTCACTTTTCAGTTATTTGTTCCGTCCAGTCTTTGAAAAAATGGTGGTTATGTTTGCAGTTTTGATTTTGATTCATTATTTTGATAAATAAAGTAGGTTCTTTGTGGCACAATCATCTTGTAATGAGTGTGAATATTTTCACTATTCTAAATTGTTCATTTGCTAAGAAACTTTGTGCTCAAACTTTGTTAATGAAGAAAAGGAATGAAGGTAATAGACTGGTGGAAGTAAATTTTTAGTAGATTTTATTGAAGAAAGATGTAGTTCTCGATCTTCATATTTGAGACCTATTATAAATTAAATTCTGTAGCAAGAACATTGGTTGTTTCGATTCGTCTTAATTTAGTTATTGAGGTTTCAAAATGATGGAACAACTATGCCCATAAAATATCTTAAGTGATCTACTAAGCAATCATGGATATTCGATTCGTCATATGTCATCACCTAATGTTGGTTTCTTGCGATTCAGATTATATTGCTAATTTTATGTTATGTTTGAACCATGTAACCTTAGGCTAGAGTAGCTAGACTTGGAGTCTTAGGGTCCGTTTGGATTAAACTTATTGCTGCTAAAACTGAAAACTGAAAACACTGTAGCAAAATAATTTTTAAATATGTGAATAGTGCCGTGAGACTCATTTTTAATATTTTTAAATACGTGAACAGTGCATAAACAGTATTTTTTGTCTCCTGCACAGTAAAATCATGTGATATTACTGTTCACGTGCAGGAAAAAAAAAAAAGTCTGAAAACGCAAAACGTAAACGCCACATTCAGTTGAATCCAAACGGGTACTTAATGTGGTTCTTTTGATTTTAGTAGGAGTTAAGACTACAAAGTTAAGCACCAATTGAGTTCTTATGTTGAATTTTATGTTTGCGCTTGGTTTGTTAAATGAGAAATGTCTAGTTCATGAGTATGTATGCATGTATGTATGCAGAGGGAACGAAATACTTGCATTTTTTTATGGTCCGAAGAGATCTGTGATTGACCTTAAGTATTTATTTGTGTGTTCTTTATTTAAATGGTATATAATGATTAGGGAAGGGTTATCTTTTAATTCTTTTGTTAAGTTCATGGATAGCATGAATCTTTGATTGTAATTGTTAGGAGGCTTTTCTTTTAAGCATACTTTATTTCAATAAAATCTCTCATTACTTTTTCTTTTTCTTTTTTAATGGTGATTACCATGTTTTATGATGTACAATTGAAAATTTGTGAAATACTTTATCATTTTTTTTTTTCGGAAATTGATCTCCTTATACTTTTTACTTTTGCATTCTTAAAGGAGTTAGAGGCTATTTCTTAAAAAAAAAATTATTTTCTTGAAGATATGTACAAATGGGAAAATTTGTCTATATGTGTACCTATGATGAGGTTCAAGAAAGATAAATTAAAAGATAAACATCTGGACTAATATGTTCAAATTTGAAGTAAGCACCTCCACATGTACGGGCAAGGGCACAAATACAAATACAAATACAGTATGACAACACAACAATTTTTTAAAAAAAATTAGGACACTGTTACAGCAGGGATACATATAATTCTATTTATATATTTTTTCAAAAATTACAAAATTTGTTTTATAACAAAAATATTATTATTTTTAAATAATTGTTAAAAATTATTTTTAAAGCATATTAAAGCCTAGCCATTATATATGTGCCTATTGTCTACCTAAATAGTGAAAAAAGAATTGTAAACGAATATAATTACTTGGCGTGATGGGCTGGATTTTAACTCATAAAAGACAAATTTGAAAAGAAGGGAGCTTGCAAACCAACAAAATTTGTGTATACGAGTCTTACTCGAGTTTTGTATGTGAAAAGTATCACAGGGCACTCTTAGAGCATTCACATCCAGGGATCTAAAAAAATACATATTTTACACTCTAAAAAACTATTTTATCTATTTTATCAACTTAGCTTAACAATACATCCAACATCCGAGTTCTTATTTTTTCATACAACCCAATAAAATAATATAAACTACAAAAATATATATATATATATATAAAAGACCACTCATTTCTCTCTCTCTCTCTCTCTCTCCACAGTAACCAAAATTACCAATCACCACCAAACCACTTATCTCTCTCCCCACTCTTCCTTCTCTCTCTCCACAGCAACCAAAATCACCAAAAACCATTGAATCACCAACCACCATTGAAACACCAACCCACCATTGAACCTACCACCCATCATAGAAACACCAGCCACCATCGAACTAACCAGCCACCACTGAAACACTAAACAACCAACCACCATACCAAAATCCCAAATTCAAATTTACCAAACCCAAATCAGCCAGCCAAACCCAAACGCAAATCACACACCCACCAAACAAATCACACCTAAAGAACTAAGCCAACTACCAATCCGCCACCACCACAACCTCTCTGATCCACCGCCACCACAGCTTCGTCAAGCCACCACAGCCTTGCCAATCCACTGCCACCCAAAATCGAGAGAGAGAGAGAGAGCGAGCTGAGAGAAAAGAGAGAAGAGAGAGTCAGAGAGTGAGAGGGAGAGAGAAGAGAGAGTCTGAAAGTGAGGGAGAGAGAAGATAGGAGAGAGAAAGTTTGAAAGTATTTATAAGAAAGGAGAAATAGAAGAGAGAAATAAAATAAAATATTAGGTTATGTTTGGTAACAGTTTTTGTTTTCTGTTTTCAAAAACTTGTTTTTGGGAATATAAAGAAAAAACAATTTTCTTGTATTTTTGAAATAAAAAAATGTTTGGTTAGTTGAAATTAAAAAAAAAAAAGTTTTTTAAAGAAAAAAAATAGAAAATACTAAAATATTTTGTTACTAGGATTTGAACTCTAATGCTAACTCATTAAATGAGACTGATTCATTAAATTAAATGCATGTTTTCATTGACTTTTGAAAATTAGAAATTGAAAACAGTTTTTTGCATGTTTTCAGTTTCCTTCACAAATTGAGTTTTGAAAACAATTTTTGTTTTCTGTCCATTTTGGGTTGCAAACAAGTTTTTTAGTCTCGAAAATAGAAAATAGTTTTTGAAAACAGAAAATAAGGGGAAAAAACAGTTACCAAACATACCCTTATTTTTTTAGTTTTACATCCTTGCTATAGTGATTCCTACATATAGGACTTTACTATTTATAGTTGCTAAAAGATTTACACACCGAAGTAAAGCTCATTTTTAGTGTGTTTGTTACTAAAATAGCAATTTCAGGGGTTTTACATCCCCATTGCTAATGCTTTTAGTAAGTTCTATTGTATGTTTCGTTTAATAAAATTTCGGACAAAATTTAGATACAAAATTACAATTTCCCTTAAAAAAATTAACATTACCACATATTTTGAAAATCTAACTGTTGGATTACATTATACTCTTAATACACATGTCAAATTTTGTGTCAATTGGATATTATATATGATTATATTTTTATGCATTTTTTTTTAGGGAAAACATAATACATTTTGATGGGGTATTTGTTTCAAACCCTAAAATACAAACAAAGTGTTACTCATCCTTGCGTCATCGACCAAAGCATAGACAAAATTACATAACTCATCCGATAGTACTCGTCCCTTAATTATTGGATTACATAATGTAGTCTTCTATAGACGAGATGATCTACAAATGACTAATACATGGACGACCAAATTATACTTGATAAGTTTTGTGGATGATTCTCCATTATGTTCACATAATAGAGAATACGACACGTTGCATGATACGTGGAAGGAATTCCACACACAACGCTTCATATAACTCATTTTCTTAATCAACCGCCAACATTACCCACGATAGTAATGGATCTAAACAAGTAGACCCACGTCTAGCTCTCTATAAAATGAGTAAATCATATTCATCCAAGGTAAGTCCAGATCATTCACTATTTTCTTTCCTTATGTCCTAGAGAGAAAACTGACTTAACCGTTAGAGGATTCTTGGCCGGGTCACACCGGTCACCTTTGACAGTTCTTTCTTTCTTTTTAGAATTCACAGTTATTACCGTAGTTCGAAGTATTTCAGCCTATTGATTTTTGTGCTTCATCACATTTCATTAAGAAAAACTAGCAATGTTAGTTTGGACAACAGAAAGAAAAGGTGGTGGAACATTTTATGCATAATTTTAAACTACAAAAACTTGCAATTTAATTAATTTATTAATGACAAAGCTATTAATTTTTAATTTTCTAAAAAATTTGCAAGCATGGAGGGTTATTAGAAAAAAAAGTTATTTAATGGTAAATTTGTCAAAATTAACCTCCAATAAAATAAAAAATATCTAGTGGTCTTGGGTAATACACAAGATGCATCAAGTGTGAGGTCCAAGGTTCAAGTCCAAATATGGATTCACTTGGTTACCTCCCTTAGAGCAACCACATTGGTCATTGCAAACTTTTCGTCTATTTTGTATAAAAAACTACTTTTTCTATTTTTCACACTCATTTTTACAAAACACTCGCATCAGTCTATCTATTCTACATATTTATTCAATAAAATATTCACTCTTTTACAATTATTTATTATTTACTCACTCACTACTCCTCTTTCTCATAGATCCAACAATACCAAAAGAAATACTAAAATATTAAATGCACAAGCTACAATAATTGTGCATATATGCACAATTACTATAGCACTTGTGCATATATGTACAATTTTACACTCATTGATGTGGGTATTTTTTTGGTCAAAATGTGCATATCTCAACACTTTTTCTATTTTGCACTTATTGATGCAAGTGCTCTTAGCATGTCAAGGTTTACTAATGTCCCTCGTGGAGTTGGAAAGTATGACTCACCTTGATCCCCCTACACCCCAGCAAGGCCCTCGGCCCTGTGAATAGAGTGCTACTATAATTATGTCCAAGTAGGATTGCCATGCTGATCACACCTACTCTTTTTTTTTTTTTTTTTTTTAATAAATAATTAAACTTAAAATTTCCACTTTTATTAAAGTTGTCCATAAAATTTTCCCTTTGTACTAAAAAAATAATAATAATAACGATAAAGCGCACACACGGACAAAACAAAACAAGGAAAAAGGGCAAAAGGGGAAAATAAAAAGATCTGGCCTGAGCGATATAAGAAAGAAGACAAAGGAGGAGATCGATCGGCGTGAGAAGAAGAAGAAAGAAGAAGAAGAAGAGGGAGGAAAAATCGATCGGCGTGAGAGGTGCGTTTCAGGTTTTCAGCTCTTTATTTTGTTTTTGAAATTCATACACAAGTAAAGATTTGTTAGAGTCGCAGCAAAGAGATAGTGTTGTTATTTTTGGGATGTTTGGAAAAAGAATTCGTTTCATTATGTTTTGGGAGTCCTCTGGTTATGGATTTCAATTACATTGTCAAATTGGTTGAGACTTCAAAAAAGATACACTTTTTAACTTACTTTGTGTAATGGAGACAATTTGTGACCATCATGTGACTTCTATTATTATGTGCTCTGTATATCTTTTTTTTTTTAATGTGGAATAGTTTTATTGGTTTTGACTTGTTGGTTTGATCATGTGCTTGAGAGTTCATAATAAGGCTATGGATTTTGGGTCATGACAGTTTTGTTGAGATTTTTTATGCTTATTTGATAGGAAAAAAATACTTGGGGTTTTAGGGATTGATAGTTAAGAGTAGTAAGAGTTTGACTTAAGGCTGTAAGGAAGAAGGAAATTATAGTGTTTAGGATGTGAATGATCTGCACTCGTGAACAGTAGCACAAGAAAGAGAAGAAGAAGAAAAAAAAAGAGAGAAATGAAGAAAAGAACATATTTTTGCCTCCTGAGGATAAACTACTTAGCCCGTCAAGGGTGAAAAGCTGCTGGATTACCCGGTAACTGGTTCTGGCGGGTGGGGTCAGTTGCCCGTAAGAGTTTGATTTATAGTGAGGATTGTTGTACAATATGTTCTGCAACGTGCAACTAATCTAAGTAAAGCTAATTTGAGCGAAGTCCTCCTACATCATCCAAAAAAAACTTTTTTTTTTTATAGGTAATAGAACTTTTATTCAAGAAACTGAAAATTTTCACGATGGTGAACATTCTGAAGAAGAAACAAATACAACAAGTTCAAGAACTTAAGCTAACACAGTGTAAGAATTCAGAAATTGAAATACAACTTGTAAAACCCCCAAATACGAGCCCACTAAAACAAAGTACCGAAGAGAAGAGATTTTAAGAGGAAATGAAGAAAAGAACATAAAAAGACATAAGGAATGTTTCTTGTACTAGTGATATTACTAGTTAAGTACAAAATTCTATTAAGGTAATGACTAATAAAGACTTAACTCGGACTCAATAAAAAAGAAAAAGCTAAGATACTTAGGATTTCCTATAAAATTTTAGACTCTATAAAATTACCTAAGATACCCTATAATTTCTGCAATCCCCTTTAAATTAAGGAATTTGGGCCTTGACAAAGCAAGCAGCTTGGATGGAGGAATTGGTTTGGTAAGCATTTTTCAGACATTTGGAATTTTAGTGCTACCATGTTTGATGTGGTTAATGTGGAAGGAACGCAACTCTCAAACGTTTAAAGACACTAAGAGAGATCCCTAGATCAATTAAAATGCTTATTGATTCATTCCTTGTTTAGTTGGTCTCGGGTTTGGGGTTTCACATGCTGTACTTCTATTTACTTTCATAATTCTCTTAAGAGTTTCGGTTTGATTCTACTTTGTGTTCCATCTTCATGAACATGTAGTAATTCCTCTTTTTCAATGGAACTTCTTTATTTACTTATCAAAAATAAATAAAAACCCGAATTAGAAATTGTTTTAACCTAGGAGATACTTATAACTAGACTTTAAACCACATGACTTTTACTTCAATTGGACTTTATATAGTGTTGTTAAAAGCATGCTTTAAGCGCGCTTAAGCTCAAAACTCGAAGCCCCAAGGCTCCAGCGCTTTTTGCCTCAAAAGCTAGGCTCATTCAAAGAAGCGCGCTTTAAGCGCTTTTTTGCGCTCTTTCAAAAAGCTCAAAGCGCGCTTTTTGGCGCTTTTTTAATATTTTTCAAAAAAATAAATCAAAACTGAAATAAAACTTTAGGATCTTGACATTATTGATATAAACCATTGATTTGACATGTTTTTAGTGTAACTTACTTATCAAAAAAATATTTTTTGAGTGTAACTTGTCCTAAAAGGCTAAAACCCAACCCACAACCTCCCAATTCTTCCCTTTTTTTTTTTTTTTTTTTTCTTGATTTTTCTCCTTGAAACAGTAACCCACCCAGCTTCTTCTTCTTATTCTATTTTTTCCTTTTTGGATATCTGCTTGGTACCAATTACCATGTTGCTATGTCCTCATATTCTTTAGCTCATTCATGGAAAAAAAAAATATATATATGATATAACATATTTGTGGTAATTGTTTAGTTACTTTAGTGGTTGATGTTGAACATAGCAGACTAATTCCTATAGAGTTACAAGTGATTAAATTATTAACTAATATTACTAATTAGTCATAGGGCATTATGGATATTGGAGATTTAAGAAAGGATCTTACATGGAAGTACTCATATCTAGCTTATCCAAAAAAATAAAATGACTTGATTTGCAATTTTTGTTTTAAAATTGCAAAAGTAGGGCTTATCTAAATGTTATATGAATCATATAAAATTTTTTATTTCAATTTCTATGATAATTTGATTGTTGCATTTCTCATTAATAATTTAAATTTATTAAATTTTTTTTTTTAAATGTGCGCTTCACTTCAATCAAGCGCGCGCTTGCGCTTTGCGCTTCGCACCTAGGCCCCAGGAGGTCTTTGTGCTTAAGTGCACCCCTCGCTTTTACCAACACCTTCACACGTGGATCCCATAAATAAATCTTGAATAGGCGCATTTGCGTAATAACAAATTAATCTTCCTTCCATGGTTGCATCAATATGACTTACTAATAAATGCATTTTATTCACTCTCATAGATTATCTGCTCTGAATTGTAGATTGTTATGCTGGGGAAGATTAATGATGTAATATCCTAGCTCTGTGATTCATGAGACATAGGATACCCTCTACATGCATGCGCCTGTAAACTGCCATTATATGTCAATGACAGTGCAACATTGCCAGTTAACATTCATTTACCTCATGTAAAGTTTTGGTATGATATAATGTTCTGTTTCAAAAGTTCAGGTTTGATGGGATTGCCTATGATTTACCTTTCTTTTGTGCATTTAGAGACACCTGGATTATTTGACATTAATGATCAAAATGTACATTTGAGCATAGGGAATTATCAATGTTGGCTTCCTTTTGCCGAACTTAGTGAAGTCTTTTTCTTTCCCAATTTTCTGCGGTTTATGTTTGATTGGATGTGTGCCCTAGGCAGCATCCCTTTGATGTCTTTTGTAGATTTTATTGATTTCCTTTCTTTCTGATTTGTATTCTTTGAAAAGGGTCTGTTCATATCTATTTATGTGACATTCCCTTTTCCTTTTCTAATAAGATTTTTCACTTATAAAAAAAGGGTCGATTTCTTTCCCAATTACTCCTTGTAATAGTCACTACTCATTGTGAAGTTTCCTATGCATTTTGTGGGCTTGACTCTTGAGTCTCGAGCGCAGCTGTTAAATGTTCATTTTTCACTCTCTATATAATATGAGCTAGATACCTAATGAAAGAACTCATAGCTGACAACAACATTATGAAAAGCTTGCATTATATGTTTCTAATACAACACAATCACTTGCTTGAATGTTTTCAGGTGCCTTTTGTGGGAGTTGCTCTGTTATGGGTGAGTTTTCAATTCAGATTAGCAGCGACCTTCTTAATCGGCTTTCTGATGACACCGAAAAGTTGAAGAAGAAAACTAAAAAATCTAAAAAAGCTAAGGTACCCCGAGAGCCTAGACAGCCCTCAGCTAAGGTAAATCAGAAGCAGATTTCTGATGAATCTGAGACATTTAAGGGGGCTGCTACTACAGGATGGCCACTGCAGACTCCATTATTTGTACCTGTAAACACTCCTGCACAATCTGCCTACACAGAGTTGGACGCAATTCGATCTGTCCTTCAAGATGGTGAGAGGGTTCTGGACAGTTTGCAGAAGCAGGAGGAAAATATGGTGCAGGAAGTAACACAAAGAGCCAAGGATCTCCGAGAAAAGGAGTTCAAGCTTCCATACCAGAAGCCTATGCCTTGCTTGGCTGAAAATAATGCTTGGTTGGAATGCTACAAGGAACATGCAAAAGACATCCTGAAATGTTCTCCTCTAGTTAAAAGCTTTGAAGATTGTATTTGCCGAGCTAGGCAGAACGTGAGTTCAGCAATGAAGTAGACATTCCTAGAAGGAATTTTTCCTGGTCACATACATGAGTGCAAGCTAATGTCTGGCTTTAGTGACGCCTAGATTTTTGTGGTACAAATAATTACACACTCATCGATATCTCCATTAATGGATTGCATGGTTTTTTTTATATTAAAGAGTCATTAACAATTTTGTTAAATCTATTACTCCTCATTTCTAAACTGTGTTATTGTTCATAAGCATAAGGTGACATGTTCACTGGAGTTCGACCTTTATTTAGACCAAGATGATGTGAAAAATGTGTATTAGAGGTCTATTTATTTTAACTTAAGCCATCCATGATATGACTGTCATTAAATCTTTATCAGCAATTGTTTATTTCATTATTTGCTATGATTCTCTAATCAGATATACCTTAATCCATTGAATCTAATAGACAATTATTCGTTTGCCATTATCTTCATGAAAAGATTTCTTCTGAACTCAAATTTATCTTTTTTTTCTGTTTTATTATGTGTCAGATTATTCTTGTGATTCAACATCTCATGTATTGAACTGCTACACCTTCTTCTTCTTCAATTCTTTTGGAATCAGTGTGAGGATGGGTCTTAAAAGCACCAGCCCCAGGTGCTGCTTTTTTGGTAGCAAGTAAAAAATTTGTTGTTATAGAGGGATCATGTGCTAAGAATTTAATTCCACTGGAATTTTTCTCAATGTCAGCTAAAGTTTCTATATTCAGCTATCTTAGCTAAGACTTTTTAAATTCTAATTAATTTCTGTCATTATTTGCTTCATGATGAGAAGAAGGCTGAAATATGGGCCAAGAAAGGAACAAATATTAGGTTAAGTCAAAGGTAATGGTAATCTGTAGCTTCACAATTTCTTGAAAGTACGGATTGCATCACCGAATGCATAATGCCATATGATACTAGATGGTATTACTAATATTGAAGCATTAACCTTGTTCATAATGTTAAACGAGACTATGTGAGGTTAGATTGATTTAGTGGTGTCCTCAGGAAGTGGGTTCTCATGAATTATTGTGCTCAACAACCCCAGCCATTAGTTAGAAAAATTATAATGGGAGATGGCTGTGAGTGATACTTTAGAGTCAAGTATACTTTCAAGATCCTTTATTTATTTATTTTTATAAAAAAAGTATACTTTCTAGTTTCTAGTTTGAAATTATGCTTATAATCTCACCGTGGTCTTCCTTCTTTCTTACTAAGCAAAAAATAAATAGAAAGTTGAAAAGTAGAGCAAAAGTGATTATTATGTACACAAGTTGATTCATTCAATTCTGTCTTTTTAGGTAAAATTAAAACTTTATTCATTTTATTTTTTAAACTTAATAAACTCTTCCTAACAAGTAACAAATGTTAAATAAAGTAATGGATCAACAAAACTGTCAAAGAAAAAAAAAAAAAGAATCTCTTGAAAGTGTTCGATTGAGAATTGCTTATTTCTTGTAACTTATTTGTATAATGTTAGACAAAAAACAAAAAACTAAAAGCTAGCTTGTTTCAAAAAACTAAAAGTTAAATTATTTAAAATAAAACTGAAACAAGAAGTAACTTGGAATTCATAAATAATAGATAATTTAAGCAAAATGTCAACTTATAATGGGTTTCTTAAAGTGCACACTATACTCATTATATCATCTATGAAGAATGAAGATTCAATTATCTCAAATAAAGAGCAATTTAAAGATATAGTCCCCTATGCTGAAGTCCCAGCTAACGTGCAGGACCATATCCAAAGTATATTAAGCGAGGGATTTTGCAGGTTAGCACAGTGAGGGGAAAATATATGATAAGTTAACATACGTTGGATATGAATCTAGAAACTAGCATCTTGAGTTTTTAAAACTTGAGATTGATGACGAAAATCGAGGCTTTCAAACTCGAGTTCCACTACTGTCGTGTACCAATTTAACCACATAGATCTCGAGTCTATAAGACTCGAGTTCTAAAAAGCAACGAGGAAGAAGACGATCTGGTTGGAGATCTGCAACGCCGAAGAAGACGATCTAGTGCTGGGTGGGCAATCTAGTTGGAGAAGAACGCTGGTGGATGATCTGATCTTCAGCGACTAGGTGGACGATCTGGTTTTCAGTAACAAGGAAGAATGAATAGACGTGAGGAAGAGACGAAGAACGCTGACGAATAGAGGAATGATCTGACGAAGAGACGAAGAACAGAGGAAGAACGCTGGAGCTCCGATTGGACGCGAGGAAGAAGAAGAACGTTGGGTCAGATCTGCACGAAAAAGAACGCTGGGTAGGAAGAAGAAGTGAAACTTGAGTCTTTAAAACTCGAGTCTTAAAAGTGAAACTCGAGTTCCACGTGGATTTTCTTCCATATTAACTCCCACCACTTACAAATCGAGACTTAAAAACTCGAGTTTTATCTTGGAACTCGAGTTTTAGACACTCGAGATGCTAGTTTACAACATTGTTTTGAAACGTGACAACTAACTAAATTTTTTGATATTTAATGTTATTTGGAAAAAAAATTCTATATTAAGCACTCCCAAGAAACATAAGACTTCCAAGAAAACAAAGGTGGATTAGGCGGGAGCAGCCAATGGTCAAGAAAATAGCTCTTCTGGTAGCGGCGACTTCCATCCTAATTATGGATATCTGGTAGACAGAATGGAAGCACCTATCCATCTTTGCTATTTCCACACCCTTCACTGAGTGGACGGCCTACAATAGTTGATGCTCAAAAGCAAAACCAGGATGATGCTGACAAAAGATTTGCTGCTTTTTTCTTCCACAATTCTATTCCTTGCAGTGCTGCTAAATCCATGTATTAGAGCATTACCATCAAGTGTGCCAAATGCCAAATATTTGGCATTTGGCACACCAAACATAAAAAACAGACCTTCATGAAGTGTGTTAAATGCCAAAAATTTTTGAAACATGCTACAGTACCGTCTTCTTTTTGGCACGGTACGGATGAATATGGCATATGAGTTTATTATTTTTTTATTCATCTTTCTCTCTCATCCCACCGATTAAAATATCTCTTCGTCTTCTCTCTTTGTCACTCTCTATCTCTTCCCTCTCAGTCCTCCATGCTCAAGATCTCTCGCCGCCTCACCTCGCCGCCAACCTCCACAGCCCTGGCTGCTGACCTCTACATCCCTCGCTGCCGACCTCCCACGCCAGGTCTCTCATTTCTTCTCTCTCTTTGTCATTCTCTATCTCTTCCCTCTCCTCCCTGCTCAAGATCTCTCGTCGCCTCACCTCGCCGCCAACCTCCACAGCCTTCGCCGCCGACCTTCAGATCTTTTAATCGGGTCGTGGGTGTGAGATTTGGGATGGGTTCCGATGTGTGGGTTTTGGGTCATTGATTGATCGGTTGGGTTGGGATTTTGGGCTGGTGGTGGTGTCGTGGTTGTGGCGGTGGTTGGTTGAGTTTTGGGTCATTGATTGATCAGTTTGTTGAAGATTTTGAGGTTTTTTTTTTTTTTTTTTTTTTTTTTTTGGTTGTTGTTGTTGTTGTTGTTGAGGTTTTTGGATTTGGAATTTGTTGGAGGATCCGGTGATTGTGGTTGTAGTTTGTGGCGGTGGTTGTAGCAGTGGTTGTTGGTTCTTGGGTGGTGGCCACTGCCACTGGGTTGTGCATTTGTATATTGGCTGGGTTTTGAGTAATATTATTTAATGAGTTGTGTATATTATTTTAATGTTTAGAATCAAATAGAAGATGTGATAAATGGTGAATTGTAAAATTGTGTGTTAAAATAATAAAGTAGACTTTTAGTGTGTCAAAATGACATTTTTTATAAGAGACCTGATGAGAATGTTCTTATCAGGATATGGTAAATATCATAGCAGAGTGCGGGGTTGGCTACAAGTGGTGACTCCACGTGAACCTCTCGATTTAGGGGCAAATACATTTTTACATTGAACTTGATATTTTGAGCATCACAATTCCACCCGTTTGTGCGGGTTAGGCTCAATTTGAGAAAAATTGGCGGGCCGGGTTGCAGTTACTCACAATATGTACAGACTTTTTACCCAATTTCCATGACGTGTCAAGATTTTAAAACCTTAATTCTGGACGGTAATAGATATGATAAGTACAATTTTAATTTTTTATGAATCAATAACTATGAAATTTTTCCCTGTGAATGAATCAATGATGTGGAGCCCGAGCTCTTAGTTTAATTTGATCATCACAATTAATTTGTAATGAATGGAAAGTAAATAATTCACTAGGAGATCTAAATAGGAGAATAAATTGAATAATATGGGTTTGTTATTGAGGATACATGCATCCAAAGGCAAACACAAATTTTCTAAACTCTTTTACTCTAATAATTTCACATGTCCCCTTTAAGTGTGTATGAATGGTCTATTATACTGAAAGGCCTTCTTCTCAGTAGAGGGCGGTCACAATAAGGGTCGGAAGATACTTGTCTTATCAAATGTCTCCTCTCTCATTTTGATGATGAAAATGGATTTTTGGGATGTGAAGTACTATTCATACCGGTCATTCAGTAATAAATACAGTTTGTGTGTAAGGTGAAAATACCTAATTAATGCAGAAGTGATTGTTATTTGGTTTAGGAGTTACCTTCCCAAGTCATTGGTCATCTTTCATGAGTTTGGGTTTGCTACCTTCCCAGAACTCCTCAGTTGACGTTGTCCAAGGGATTATATCTTATCAGTGTCAATCAAAGGGCGTGAGGTTACTTCCTTGGCTGGGCCCTTGGTCCATTTACCAGGTCTAGGACCTTTCTCCCAGTGGATATGGATTTGACCTGTTCTCTCGAATCACCTTATCTCTCGATGGCTCCTAGTCCATGGCCCGTGGAGTCCAACTAGAAGACCACCCCCTACAAATGACTATGGATTATAATATTCATAATGGACCAAAATATTTGAGGGTTTTACAAAATATTAGAATGTCCACCCTAATATTATAGAACAGGATTTTAGAGTGTTTTTGGACGGGGGAATTGTTGTTAATGTTTTTTTAATTTGGCCTTGGCCCTTGGGAGTTGAGAGTTGGTACTTGGAAGCGAGAAACTATGCTTAGGCATGACAATTGGCAATCATGCTCAAGCTGAGTTATGGGTAAATAGTTTAGTTTTAACATGTGTTTTCCAGTTTTCTCTTAAAAAAAAAGTGTTTACTAGTCAATTTAGTATTCGTTTGGGAATAACTTATTTAGTTTTTTGTTGAAAGTGTGCTAAACTATACTATACCTTGAAAAAAGTAAGAAAAAATAGAAAAATTTTAAAAAACTGTACATAAAAGTTAAAAGTTAATGCCAAAAGCTGATGCCAATTGCCAAACATACTTGTTTTATACATAATCACATTCATGCACGTGATCTTCTTAGAATTTGATTGAAAATTATTGAATACCTCAGGAGTATTATAAATGCGTATTCCGCCTCTCACATGAATTGTGAGTCATATCATGAATTTAATTAGTGAAACTCACAATTATGTAAGAGGGAAAAATATGCATTTATGATTTTATGAGAGTATTCTATAATTACGTAAAAAAAAAAAATTTAGTCTTTTTTTTATAGAAATATTATTATCTAAAAAATAGCAGAAAAGATGACATGTCGGTCCAGAAGCCCAATTCATCACTGCGCCAAGGGCCCAATAAGGCTCACCTCCGTCTTTTTGAGTTATTCATCAAAACAAAACCCAACAAAGCTAAAACCCTAAAAAAAGGTTCTCTGCTCTCCCATTGAGAAAGATTGCGGCCACTGAAATCTCTAGCTTCCAGGTACTCTCGCTCTCTCTCTCGCTATCTAATAGTATTCGGAGAATTTGGATCGTATATATGTGTGTGTAAAGTGATTGTTTTTTGTTTTGCTGAGTATTTTTATAGAACTGTTGGTTTGAAACGATTTATGGATTGCTGATATTCGTGTTGGTTGCAAAATTGGATTGAATATCTTAGTGTTTTGGTTTAAATTTGGATCTGGGTTTGGCTTGGTTAGTGTGGATTCGATGTAAAAATTAAAAATTTGTGAAATTTTTTTTGGGGTTGGAGAGTGGGGATAGATTTGTGTGGTGGCGAGTGAGGAACTGTTTGATTTGGCATGTTAAGGGTGGTTTTGTTCTGGTGAAAGATCGGGGCTGACCTGGAATTGGGTTAATTGGTAATTTGGATGGTATTGTTGTGTTGGATGTGAATTGTATGAGAGAGTGTAGGAAATATGTTGATGGTTTCGGTTGAAAGTTGTGATTTTTGAAAGAGGAAAAGGCACCCATTTGGCCGAAAAATTTGGTTTGTGCGTGCATGCGTGTTGTTTGTAAAATTTGAAGAAGAAAAAAGACAACGATATATGAAAAATTCTGATGCTTCAGGTTGAAATTTGTAATATTTGAAGAAGAAAAAGGAATTGGATTTAGGTATCTAATGTGGTGTGTGTGCGTGTGAGGATATATGTAAAATTCTGATGCTTAAGTTGTTATTTAAAAAATAAAAATAAAAACTGTATGCATGCTTTAGGTCAATTTTTATTTTTTATTATATTTTATTTGAAAATAAAGAGCCATTCACCCATCCCTTTTGCTATGAAACACGCACATGCACACGCACACGCACACGCACATGCACATACACATACACAAATGTATAGGTTAGAAATAAGAAAAATATACTTATGCTGGCATCATGAGTCATGACTCTTTGGTTGGTACGGAAGGATGTTTAGACTAAGTGCAGGCTTTTAGCTTTTGGTGATTTCTTATTACAATTGTAGAAATGATGAAAATCTTCACTCCTTTTTTTGGAGCTTTGATATTTAGTTTATGATGTGATACAGTGCTTCTATGCACTTGCCTTTGAGTTTGGGTCTGCTGGTAGATAAATAAATTTAGATTTTACTTTCCTTTTTATCTTTTTTTTTTTGCTCCCTGGGAAAACTTGATTTATATTCATCCTTCTTTCAGGTGATTGCTGATTTGATATTGTGATGATATGACGACTTTTGCCAAACCAGAGAATGCTTTAAAGCGAGCTGAAGGTGACTTGAAATCTTTTACCTCTTATTTTAAGTGTTGATATCATTTTTTTTTCTTTCAAAAATGGATGCTATCATGATGTGCAAGTGTTGCATATATCTGCCTGGAACTTGGATTGAGTAAAAAATTTCTCTTCATCTTTCTTTGCATTACTCTCTTTAACAAGTTGAGTTTAACATTCAACCCAAAATAAATCCCCTTAGCTGGTTTCAGCTTAAGTTGTCTGAAAAATAATGTTGAATGTTGACCGTGTGTCAGTTATATTTTTTTTGGTGGTGGGTGTGAGGAGGGTGTGAAATTTTTGTTGTTAAACACTGTGGGTTGATCAATTTCAAATGCTATATTGCTGGTGTATGTTATACAAATGGGAAGGATATCATGTAAAATAGGAGAATGCATATTGTCTTTATGCTTTCAGCATTTTTTTCACATGTATTGTTGTCAATACTTTAAAAAATACTGTCATACTTATGTCGCTTCTGTCTTGATCCTGTGTGAGATATTTGGACTGACTTTTGTTATCCATGGATGCAGAGCTGATAAATGTTGGGCAGAAACAAAATGCCTTGCAAGCCCTTCATGACCTTATAACATCAAGGAGGTATCGAGCATGGCAAAAGACACTTGAAAGGATTATGTTTAAATATGTAGAGCTCTGTGTTGACATGCGGAGGGGTAGGTTTGCCAAGGATGGTCTGATTCAATACCGCATTGTGTGTCAGCAAGTGAATGTTAATTCTTTGGAGGAGGTGATAAAACACTTCATGCATCTGTCCACTGAGAAAGCTGAGCAGGCTCGTAGTCAGGCAGAAGCCCTAGAAGAAGCTCTAGATGTAGATGACCTAGAAGCAGATAAAAGGCCAGAAGATTTGATGCTAAGTTATGTCAGTGGAGAGAAGGGAAAGGATAGATCTGATCGCGAACTTGTTACCCCTTGGTTCAAGTTTTTGTGGGAGACCTATAGAACAGTGCTTGAAATCTTACGTAACAACTCAAAGTTGGAAGCACTTTATGCGGTAGTTCCTGCCTCGAACAGAATTTCTCTTAAAGCTTTATTTCACTCATATAAATATTCATGTGTGAATTTTGGCATGGTATTATCATTGAATTTAATAAGTCAATAGTATGATAGATGTCCTTTAGAATTATGTTAATTGTTGGGATTCTATAGCATTTTACTTCTGGCATAGAAGATTTGAGTTTCTTGTAGTTTATCCATGGGTACCTTGTCTTAATGACTGAGCAAGAGGGAGTAGTCTAGACTCTAGTAGGTCCCGCCTCAAACAGAATTTCTTTTGGCATGGTATTGTCAACGAATTTAAGAAATTCAATAGTATGATAGATTTTATTTAGATTTGTGATAATTTTTTTTTTGGGGGGGGGGCGGGGGATCCTTTAGCATTTATATATGGTTTAGAAGATTTTTGTTTCTTGTAGTTTATCCATGGGTAACTTTGTCTGAATGACTGATCAAGAGGGAGTAGTCTAGATGTATTTGAAAGCCTGTTCTTGTGGGAATTTGCCAAAATTAACACTGCAGACGGTAGTATATTATTTTAGAATTTGTTCCCCTTATTTCTCTCTTTTCTTTCTTGAACACTGCCAGACAATAATATATTATGTTATGCTTAAATTTTAAATAATTTGAGGGTATTCAGATATATTATGGACTTACATTTGTGCTATTGCACGATAAATCAATATTTTTGTTTTTTAAAACTTTTCTTCTTGTTGCATCTTTCTCTTGGAAACAATTTATACATTGCTTTTCAAAAACACTTGCTTTAACTTGATCTGGCATGCCTGGGCTTTTTACCTAGGCTCCATAAGGCCTCTGCCTCAAAGTGCACCTATGAGCTTTTAGGTCTTTATTTTGCCAGACTCTACTAGATTTCTCAGGCATGATATTTTTGTTTGTAATTTGTTGGCAGATGAAAAGTATTGGGTGAAAAAAATGTGATGTTGACTTCCTATTCCTCTCAATATATTTTATTCTTATACCAGGTCTTCTCTCATATTCTCATTGGACGGTGGGTTGTCCATCATCACTAAACTACTGCTATATTTATTACTATGAATGAGCATTACATACATTCATTGTTGAGTGTGTGGTTTTATGGTGTGACATGACTATTACATGCCATATTGATGTAAAAAAAATACGCGTCTTATCAATGGAAAAAGAGATGTTATCTTAGAGTTTTCAAATGTGGTGTGTAGATGACAGCGCACCGGGCTTTCCAGTTTTGCAAGCAATACAAACGGACGACAGAGTTTCGTAGGTTGTGTGAAATTATCCGGAATCATCTATCTAATCTTAACAAATACAGAGACCAAAGGGACCGACCTGACCTGTCTGCACCTGAGAGCTTGCAGCTGTATCTTGATACAAGATTTGAACAGCTAAAGATTGCTACTGAACTTGAACTGTGGCAGGTATCTGTTATTTTTCTGTTTGTATTTCTGTATTTTTAGAGGGGAGACAATAATTCATGCACAAAATTGTCAATTTGTATTTTGTGATGGGCACATCTTATCTCTCTCACAATATTGTCATTTTGTTTGCTGCAGGAAGCTTTTCGTTCTGTGGAAGATATTCATGGATTGATGTGCATGGTTAAGAAAACCCCCAAGTCATCTTTGATGGTGGTTTATTATGCCAAGCTAACAGAAATTTTCTGGATCTCATCTAGCCATCTATATCATGCTTATGCGTGGTTGAAGCTTTTTACCCTTCAGAAAAGCTTCAATAAGAATTTAAGTCAGAAGGATTTGCAATTGATAGCATCATCTGTTGTATTGGCTGCACTCTCAGTGCCGCCCTATACTCACAGACGCGGTTCGTCCCATTTGGAACTTCAAAATGAGAAGGAACGCAACTTGAGGATGGCTAATCTTATAGGATTCAATCTTGATCCTAAAGTTGATGGTGGAGAAGTGGTAATCTGATTTGTTCCATTGAATTTGCTTTCATTTGATATCTATTATCAACATTTTCTCATCCTGACAAAATTACTCTTTGCAGCTATCACGGTCAAACATTCTCTCAGAACTGGTAAGCTCGAAATGATTGCTTTATTGAGGTGTAGTTTTGTTTGGTGTTATTTTATTGTTTCTCTAGATTATGGTCTTCTTATGATAAATGTTCAAAATGCTTAATTGTCCAAGACCTTTGATTTCTTAAGTTTATGGAATCAGCTTCTTTAGTTATGTAATTTATTAGGTGATACATTTTTATTTTCTAAATTGCCAGCCGAACATGTAGATTATCTTTTTATTCCATATTCTACTCACCTACATCCTGATTATTTTTTTGTGCTATCATCTCCTTAGCCAATCATTATAAATTCCTTGATATTTTAATTTTCTTTAAGAGAAAAAACAATGTCTATATATGTTGTCATTAATGTTTGAAGAATAGGTATTGATAAGTTATTTTTCATGGTTACAATCATAAGTATCTAGACAGATCTGTCACTATTGACATATGAAATTTTGGAATATCTTGTTTGAGTTATTGAAATGCATCCATTGTGCATGTTTTGGTACGTTTTATAAGATATGTTGGATGAATATTCTGTACATGATGGTTTGTTTTCAATATATCTGATTTTGCTGATGATTTCAGGTGTTGAAAGGTGTATTGAGCTGTGCTACTCAGGAAGTAAAAGATCTTTATCATCTACTGGAGCATGAGTTTCTCCCTCTGGATCTTGCATCAAAGATACAGCCCTTGTTGGTTAAAATTTCAAAGCTTGGGGGTAAGCTTTCTTCAGCTTCCTCTGTTCATGAAGTTCAACTGTCTCAATATGCTCCTGCCCTGGAAAAGCTTGCTACCTTGAGGTTGCTTCAGCAGGTGCACTCTTGTGTTTAGTGTCTTGTTGTTTTTATGTGCATTATACCCTTCTTTTTGTTGATAGTCATTATACCCAACCTTGTGCTCAGAATTTTAGTTTTCCTTTTACTAATGTTTCTCTGTTTTTTCCCCAGGTGTCTCGGGTGTATCAAACACTGAAAATTGAGAGTTTATCTCAGATGATCCCCTTTTTTGATTTTCCCGTTGTTGAGAAGATCTCTGTAGATGCTGTTAAGCATAATTTCATAGCTATGAAAGTTGACCATATTAAGGGTGTTGTATTGTTTGGTAATTTGGTAAGTTAACACTTAACAACCAAACTCTGTCTCTGCTAATTTCTTTGCCTGGCAACGATATACATTTGCTAATTAACTATATATATATCATTAGAACTTAGAAATATATTTTGGAAAACTCAGATTTTGACTGACCCAAGTATTAGAATCTGATTCTGATGAAATATCTTTTAATATTGTTACTTGGGACATTCATCGAGGAGTTTAAAACAGCTGATAGAATTCTTTCAGCTAAACAGTTCTCCAATCAGCTTGTTTCTTAAGTTTCTGCCATTTGGTTGGGTTTTAATAAACATATTTTAATGCCAATATTGGTAATTGGCACATGAAATAATTATTTTAGCGTTACCAAGCTCCATCTGATTTGCTTTTTGGGTGATATTTCTTTCATTCTTGCTGACAAAGGTAGTGTAATAGTTCTGGTTAGAATTTGATTGATCTCATTGGATTTAATCTTGCAGGGCCTTGAATCTGATGGCTTCCAGGATCACTTGACAGTCTTTGCTGGTTCATTAGATAAAGCAAGGACCATGATTTATCCACCTGTAAAGAAGGCATCAAAGCTAGGAGAAATGTTGCCTGGTTTGGCGGATCTTGTGGATAAGGAACACAAGAGACTTCTTGCTCGAAAATCAATCATTGAGAAAAGGAAGGAAGAGCAAGAACTTCTACTTTTGGAAATGGTACATCAAAACTGCTATCTGAGATGGTGTGTTTAATTCGAATCATTTTTCCAAATCTGAAAACGAGTTAAATTTTTGTTAAAATTTGTGTGCTTCCAAGGAACGAAATGCAGAGTTGAAAAGGAGAAAGCAACAGCAGATTGCTGAAGAGGAAGAGAAGAAGAGGCTTGCATCTGAGGTTGAAAAGAGGAAGAATCAAATGATCCTTGAGGAAATCAGAGACAAGGAGCTTGAGCAAGCAAAAGCTCTACTTGAGGATGTTGGAAAGCAGCGCAAGAAGAAGATAAAGAAGTCGTTTTTAGATGGAGTGAGTTAAAATTTAGTCTCATGTTATCTGTATGTGGCTGGTATGAGCATATGTTAATGATTGTATGTGTACACAGGAAAATGTTACAAAGCAAGCTATAATGGAGATGGCCCTGAGTGAACAGCTGAGGGAGAGACAGGAAACAGAGAAGAAATTACTAAAACTAGGTAAAACCATGGATCATTTAGAAAGAGCAAAAAGAGAAGAGGCAGCTCCCTTGATTGAAGCTGCATTTCAGCAGCGTTTGGTGGAAGAGAAGGTGCTTCATGAACGTGAGCAGCAGGTACTTTAATTCTCTCTCTCTCTCTCTCTCTATATATATATATAGGATGGAAATAAAAAATTTCCTCACCCAAACCCCACAGAAGGGGAGCCTTGTGCATTGTATATAACTTTTATATGTATGTATGTACACATATATGCTTGCACACAGTTGTATATGGTGTAGCCTTTATCTCAATAATTTAGTCATTCCTCCACTTCCCAGTCCTTTTGCCCTTGCTGCTTGTAGATATGTACTGTATATGAAGAAGCTGTCTTTTCATTTGTTGTGTTATTTTATGTTCCAAGTTGCAATATAAAAGATTGTTGTCCAATATACTCACTTTAATTCTTTGTGCTGCTTTGCAGCTAGAGGTTGAGCTTAGCAGGCAGCACCATGATGGGGACCTCAAGGAGAAGAATAGGTTGGCAAGGATGTTGGAGAATAAGGTCAGTTGAGTTTTAACTGATCTGTCTAGTCATGATATCAGTGGAAATTTGCTTTTAGTCTGCTTGCGTGCATGTTCATATCTGGCCTTTGTGTTGGCATGCCATCTTTCTGCTAATGTTTTTCAGCGTGAGTGACTTTGACGCTCAGTCAAATTCAATATTTATCCTTTATTGCACAGACAATATTCCAGGAAAATGTGGTGCAACGTCGGCAATCAGAGTTTGACCGACTTAGGGAGGAGAGAGACAGGCAAATCCAGCAAATGCTTCAGGCCCGTCGGCAGGACAGGGATGCTATTAGAAAGAAAATATTTTATGTGCGGACTGAGGAGGAAAAACAGAGAAAGCTGCAGGAAGAGGAGGAAGCTCGCAAGCAAGAAGGTAGATTTTTATACAAAATTATGTTGATGAAAACTTTCTGAGAAGAATTTAAAACTTCTTATGGGAGCGATTTTGCTTCAGAGAAGTCTTAACAGTTAACTTTTCATTAATTCAATTGCTGCATTCCCTAATTATTTTCAGGGAATGCTTTCCCTTCGAAAATTCTGAGATTTTCCAAGTAAATACTGTGTTAGATTATTTGGCGCCATATGATTCTCTAATACTCGAACTGTTAATAGGATTCTCACACTGTCTAGGATTTTTTTCTGTGTTTTGAATGTATTTTTAACTGGCATCATCAAACATGCAGAGGCTGAGAGGCAAAGGAAGATAGAAGAGGAACGCAGGGCAAAATTGGACGAGATTGCTGAGAAGCAAAGGCAAAGAGAGCGGGAATTAGAGGAAAAAGAAAGGCAGAGGAGAGAAGCTCTCTTGGGTAGATCAACTGATGGGCCTTCTAGGCCTTCTGAGCCTGTTGGTTCCCGCCCATCCGAGCCAGTAGCTACAGCTCCCGCTGCTGCTGCAGCTGCAGCTGCAACTGGTGCTGGTGCTCCACCATCTGCTGGAAAATATGTGCCTAGGTTCCGGAGACCTGAAGTCTCTGCGCAGGCACCTCCTCCAGAACCAGATCGATGGGGCAGCAGCCGGCAGGATGATCGCACGTCCCAACCCAGTGATAGGTGGCGGAGTGATGACCGCAAGCCCTCTTTTGGTGCTGGTGGTGGCTCAAAGTCCACTTGGTCCTCATCTAGAGTCCCTCCACGTGGCGGTGGATCAGCACGCTGATCATAGAGGATCTTATTTGATTTGCATGAACAAAGGTCAATTTTGATTCCATCAACAAATGGACAGTTTATTGCAAGCCAGAGAAATAACCCCTGTGCTTTATTTTGAGCACCTCCAGACCTGGTTGAGTTGTTTCATCTCTTTGTTTTTTCAATGTAGTTATCTTTCCCTTGCTGTTTTCATGTCAAGGCAACCTACTGAAATATTTATTGTAATCTTGAAGCTTCAGACTTGATAGAGTTATCTATTTTAATTATTATTTTCATCCTTATTTTCTTCTCTTTCTTATTGGGTTCATATATTTCTGTATTATTTCATTTTATGTGCCATTGGAAAGAGTGAACTTCTTGTCAGCCATTTCTTGTAATTTTATGAATATATATGGGGGAGGGAGATTTGAATCTTGGTTCTCCTCGTAAAGGAAGGAGACAAGATAATCAAGTGCTTTTTACTTCCAGCATTAATCTGCTACATGCTTGAACCTTGCGCTATATAATTCAACCTCTAAATCACATAATCCTAATCAATAAGCAAGTTAATAGCACAAATCATAGATCCTTGAGGATCATTGTTCCCTCACAATGAGTGGAGATGATAAACTTCTAATTAATGATTCTTCAATCTCTATGCACAAAAAAAAAACATTTTTCTTTCCATTTGAGGATCATTTTGTTTCCAACTAGTAAAAAAAAAAGGAAAGAAAGAGAGATGGTTCTTTTTCTATTGATGGTCCATTTCGCCTATAGGCTGCTATACGATGGGAGCTGAGCTTTTTTCCTTTTCCCAAAGCCTCCATTATTGGATGATGTAAAGTTGTAAACCCGTCATATGTCAATTGCCTGGTGCTCTTCAACTTATTGTGAAACAATTCAAGTACTTGAAAAGACCAGTTATATTAAAGTAGTTTTTTTTTAAAGGTATATACTATAGTTTTGTTGGATAAACAAGATTCGATTTTATTTGTCCCACTCTTTTGGGTTGGGAGAGCATATTTTCATTAATTTATTGGGCTTAAGAAATTATACTGAGCAAAAATATAACTGTACTTATAAAAAAGAAAAAAGAAAAAAGCCTAAAGAGTTATAAGTTCAATAAGCTAACTTTTAGCCCTTTTTAAAAAAATAAAGTTGTTCTTAGTATTTTGTCACACATTTAGCATTAAACACAGTAAAATATTATATTTTTTATCTCATATTTAACAAATAAGCATATAAGTTTAATAAACTAACTTTTAGTCTTTTTTTTATTTATTAAATAAAGTTGTTTTTAGCATTTTTTTCCTATATCGTTTATCTCATATTTAACAAATAAGCTACTGTGATACTAAAATAGCCTACTAACTAAAGATAAGATTTTAAGAAATGCCTGCAATCTATATTGATATTGTACTTGGCCCAATTTTAATTGAAAATTGGGTCCATATAAGAGGCCTATAAATGGTCCAAATTTCACTAGAGCCCTGGCTGATTCTTTAAACTTAAAAGTTAAAAACTCAAAATCCGGGTAAGAACAAACCCATACCCAATACAAAACGGGCCATCCATGACCCGAAACTCTCCACCCAAAACCCTCCTTCAACCCTTCGCTCTTTTTGCACTGTCACTGAGCTGAGTTCTTTGCTGAAAAAATGAGTTCACTCGCTGTTCGATTCTCAAAGCTTCTCAGACCCTCTAATTCTACCACACCCACTTCTTCTCTTGGTTCTCTCTCTCTCTCATACATTTTTATATGCATGTTTGTTTGTATGTTACATATATATGAAATGGGTAGCTTTTGTTTTGATCATTTAGGTGATATAGACTTGATTATGGTACTTTTTGTGTAAATGGCTGTCTTTTGTTTTACATTGAAAGCACCGTTTTACGTGAAAATTTCAACTCAAACACACACAGTACATGTATGTAGAAGTGGATGACTTTGTTTGTTAATTAAATGATAAAAAGTTGAAATTCGTGTACTTTTCTTCATGGGGGTTTTTTGGGTTTAGCTCAAATTTCTATTTTAAGTTAAGTCTTTTGTAGTGTTGGACATAATCATCATGTTGGTACTTAGAGGACTTTTATCAAGTACTTGATACGCACAAAAAAAAAGATTGAGGTTTTCTTTTAAATTTTGGTAATGAGCTGAAATTTGAGAATTATTGGAAATGAGTGTGTTGGGTTGACATTGTATGATGTTTTTGTCTTATGGCTTTAGTGGTTAGCATGCAAGGAAGCTCAAAGTCCTGGTATTCGACTATGTCATTTGATGGTGATAATGATGGTGGAAAGAAAGATGAACTGGAAGAAGATTTTGATGACTTGCTTGGTGACAAGACAGAGTTACAACCCCAAGGTGTGGATCCTAGAAGGGGTTGGGGCTTCCGTGGCGTGCACAAGGTATTTGATATTAATTTTCAGTTAAGAAATAGAAATGGTTCATCTAGAAATTGAATGGCTCTATTGCATTTTACTTAACCTTTGAGAGTGTAAAATAAAAGCCTTGTGTTGGCAACTGTTGAAAAATATGATTTGTGGACACTAAGGATGGTAGGAGATAATTATTGGGTTGCCATGGGGTGATCAAAATACTGTTTCATTTTTGTGTGTGTGTGTGTGTATACATCTTTGCCATTGTGTTCATGATTTGTGACAAAGACACCTGTTTTCTGTGATTGGACCACTCTTAGATCTGATCTGTACAAAAGTGTACATAAAGCATGAAAAAAATTCCATTTTTATGGGTCATAGGAATATGTTCTTATCCCTTTTGCTGGTTACTAAGAAAATTGTGGAAAAGATAAGCATTGAATATTGTGAAATTTCCTTTGCTTTAGAAGTTAGAACCTTAGCAAAGAGAATTACACTAAATCAAGCCTAAGAAATTTTTTTTTTGGCCATTTGAGTTGTTAGGACACCCAAACCACATAAGACATGATATTTGATATTTACTCTTTTTTCCCTCATGTTTGAAAATGGGTTAGGCATTCTGCTCACATGTGTTCTATCCAGTGGATAATTTGACCCACTATGTAGTGTTTGTATACAGGCAATTATATGTGGAAAAGTTGGGCAAGCCCCTGTGCAGAAGATCTTGAGAAATGGTCGAATGGTAACTATCTTTACGGTTGGTACTGGGGGCATGTTTGACCAAAGAATTGTAGGAACAAAAGACTTGCCTAAACCAGCACAGTGGCATCGAATTGCTGTGCATAATGAACCACTTGGGGCTTATGCGGTACAACAACTTGTTAAAAAGTATGCACCCATTCTTTTGAGAAAAACTGAATTCATCATTTAATATGTCTATCTAATGCTTGGATCTTTAATGCAGCTCTTCAGTTTATGTTGAGGGGGATATTGAGACTAGAGTTTACAATGATAGCATCAATGGCGAGGTTAAAAACATCCCAGAGATATGTATTCGTCGTGATGGTATGTAAACCTGTATGCATTTGTTTTCTTATATTGATTCTATTTCTTGGTAATTTAACTCACACCCCACTGGATACAAACCTGTGAACTCTAACCCACCGTCTCATACATAATGGGGGCAGAAGTGCCATTTGGGCTAAAGCCCATCGGCTTCTCTGTCATTCCTTTATAAGAGACAAATTTTGATTGTTCTCAGTTTTCTATGGTCTAATTTGATGTCTCTGGTGCCCCTTTCATATATGATATACCCATTCGTTCATTATCTTATTGGGAGGGAAAAAAAACACGTATACGTCCATTATGCTTATGTTTATCTAACTGTTATTCTCACCAAAGAAACTAGGGATGAAGAGTTTATTAATTTACTTTAAATATTGTGGATCTTTGAAGTGTGTCGATACTAAACATGTTTGACAAATGCATATTGAAGGACAAAAAATTGAATTTCAGTTTCCCACATGGGTGTCAAGTGTTGATGCAGCAATACCAAAATGGTTAATACAACATAATTGTGGAAACAACCTTTGGTTTCAATGTTAAATTAAGTCTAAAAGGCAAACACATGAACACACACACACACGCAAAAGAAGAGAAAAGAAAAGGAAGACAAAGTTTAAGAGTGTCTTGTCGATGGAACTCATTCATTTATTCTCTTTGATATTAGAAAGTAACATGGAAGTCCTTATCATGTGGTTTTACCCTACAGGGAAGATTCGCCTTATAAAGACCGGAGAAAGTCTCAGCAGTATATCCTTGGACGATCTTCGTAAGTTTTCTTGTTTTACCTAATGTTCACTTTGTGAAATGCTCCTCTAGTACTGTGAAACTTACTCAATTATGATATTTATATTGGGAAATAAATATTCTGCGGAAGACTTTATTAGTTTTTATTCAATTATTGTTGTTGTGTGGCATAACTTCCTGTTTATATATATAATCAACGTGTCCATCCCTTACTGACAGGAGAAGGATTGCTTTAGTTTAGAGCCAATATGCATGTTCTGGAAACGACATTCTTGGAAAAGCGAGCAGTTGAAGCCTCTAACTTCTGTAAGAAGCATTCTGTAACCAGGGTCTCTGACCTGGTTTTTAAGCTGGTCCCTTCTTTTCCTGACTATTTAATGAACGCTTTGTTTAAGTTAATAGAAACCTCAAGAGCTTGAAAGAACATTGGATTTCTGGCTGAGATTACCAGTTTGACCCCCGTTTTACACCTCTATGTAATGCTTTGATTCTCTGTAAATTATACCTTATACTATTTCCTTACACAGTTCTGCATTTTTATGTGTAATGCCTTAAATTGTGTGAATTGGATTGTATGACTGTTTGTTGCGTTGAACGTGTGTTGAGTCCTAGGAGTACTAATTTGACTTTTCCTTTTTGAGGAACAAGATAGATGTGGCTTGAGTCATGGCAAATAGAGTATAGAGCTAACATGGTAAAACCGTGTGGCTCAGGGACACTAAGCACAACGTGGCCCCTGACGAGGAAGTCTAGGATTAAGTAAGGGGGATTGTGATACCTAGACTCTGGATTTTTTGTATTTTGTAACTTTGATCCTCTGTGTTCAGCATCGTGAACTCAAAGCTCTTTTCTTTCTAATTAATAAAAGCGCAGTACTTACCTATAATAAAAAAAAGAAAAAGAAAAAAAAATCTGGACTCTGTGGATTGGATTGGGTTGTATGAGTGTGTGTTGCACAAGTGTGTATAGAGTCACACATCGGACATGTACTAGATTAATTTGAGTTAAAAAAACGATTATTAGGACCCCCTAAGTTGACTAGTCCTACGGTATAGGCTATAGTGTAGATGAGGCCAACGCTTTCTTCGGGTCATAACAATAAGCTTTTTGGTTAGTTTAATGTGGAATCAACCTTTTTTTAGTATAATATAGTTGAGATGTATGCAGTATGGATTGAACAAGAATGAAAAAAAAAAATCATTTGATCCTTTAGTCTATTGTATGAGATATCTTTAATCCTTAAGCATTTTCTTTTTCCTTTTGTCTCTCTTGGCGAATGTCTTAATGCAAGTTCTAATACTTAATGGCCAATTATTGGATGGATTTTCTTGGTACAAGAGGGGAAGAAATGGAAATGCTTGAAAAATGGCACGTGTTTTTATATATATATATATATATTTATATATGTAGGGTAACAAATTGGGCACCCAAGTCCAAAGTATGCAAGACCCGGGCCCAATGAGTCCGCTGCAATTTATATTTGTAGAGAGTGGGCTTAAGAATTAGATCTGAATGGTGAGGGCTTCGTTTTACCTATTCTTACAAATGAACTAAAAAAGTTGATCAAAGGGCCCAAAGTACAACGAGATAACTTGGAATAAGTCCGTTTTATTTAGGTCCGAGGAGGAATCCTCTTATATTATTCACGTTCTAGTTCTTTCTTTTCTTTTCTTTTTCTTTTCTCCCTTCTCAAAAGACCCCCATTTACAATGGAGGAGGAATGACATTATATAATCATCTTCTAAGCATCCTATCCTTACACTTGTCATTCATCTAAGGTGCCCCTTGATACTTATCACATCAGATCTTTTCTTTGGCTTCCCTGTGAGAGGTCATAGTCTTGGTAGCACTGTTCAGAGGTCTTCTCCACATAAATGCGGCTAGAAAAGTAGTTGGAGGGTATTCAATGTGGTGGTAGCAGCTTTTCTTCAGATATTTTCGGGGATCTTTTCCTTCCCAGTAAGCTCACCAAGGTCGTTTCTGTCATTGGGGATTCCAAGAGGATTACTTCAGCCACTGGGATTCATCTTTGAACCGAAAACTTTATATCCGAGGACTATACCCTCCTCGGACAGAACCGCCGTTCCTATGTGCGAATCTTTTGAAAGTAGAATGCTTTGATAACTGCCACATTGCTCGGCCCATGAGTCTTCCTCGGACCAAGCCCACAGCTCAAGTTGTGTGACTCTTGGTTATTTGTCCCCACAATATATATATAAAATTAAAGCGTATCATTTATTGTGGCTATGCTTATATTGCACCATCTCATCCGTCACGTCATTAGCCATATAATTACTATTTTTCTCATTGATTTTTCATTCCTAAATTTTGTTGACAATATTAAATGTTTTTGACAATATTAAATGTTTAATAGATTAAATTTACACATTCATCTTCAATGGTTTTAACTTTACATATTCATCTACTTTAATTTAGATATTTATAAGTAAAAAATAAAATCAATGAATAATCAAAAGCCAAAAACAATGTCTATACATATCTATCTATACTATATATAAAATAGAAGCTTTACAATAAATTTATAAATCTATTTTTATACCACGTCATTAGCATCCTTTTTTTGTTGTTGTAATTTTTACTTTATTTAACTTTTCATCTTTTTCAACCATTGTCTTCTTAGTTCAATCTTTCATCTCCTTCAATCATTGTCTTTTTAAAATTTTCATTTGATTCTTTTATAAATTTTTAAATTTTCTCCATCTTCTTAAATTCTAGTGTTTCTAAATTTTCTCAATCGTTGTCTTTTTAATTTTTAACCATTCATCTACTTCAACCATTCCTCTACCATCTTAGTGTTCTTATAAATTTCCTTTCACTTCATTTCCACCTCTCTCCCCTATTCCTTCCAAGTTGTTCATGGCAACAAAGGTCAATACTCTCTCTCTCTCTCTCTCCAATTTTGTTTCTCTTTTGGTGGATTCTTTTATTGTTTCAACCATTTTTTTCCTGTTAATGGTGCTTTTTCTTATTATTGATTTAATTTTCACAGCACATTTGTTTCTCTTTTTAAAAAATTTGTATTGACTTTTATGCATATTTATGTATTTAGGTATTCAAATTCCCGATCACAAGTTCGCTTTCTTTATCCCATTGGTTTGATTTAATTTGGGTTAAAAATTAATTATTTTGCAAGTTAGAATTTGATTTTTTTTTAGTAATCCACTTAAATGTTACACTATGAGAATTTACTAAATTTTGTTTATTTTTTAATCCTTTTGGGTAACCAAATTTGTAGTGTTTGTAGAGAAAGTACTCTTAATAGTGTTAGCCAAAAAAAAAAAAAAAAAAAAAAATTGGATGAGTGACGTATTTTAGCTTTTGTAATTGTATTTTCATTATTATTATTATTATTATTATTATTATTATTATTATTATTATTATATAAGGATGCATATAAAAACTCAATTAGGAGATTTTGCTAATAATTGTTTATTTGTAATCTTTTTGGGTGGACAATTTTGCAGTTTTTGCAAAGAATATAATCTCAATAGATTATCAACAACAAATTGTTTTCCTAATTGGTCAAATTAATCATTGTGAAGCGACAATTGATACAACATTTTGTTTGCTTACAAAGCATCTTTATACGGGTATATTTTGATTTGGTATATATTTATGAATGTATTGAGATAAGTCCTGTATTCAAGAAAAAAGATCATAATCCTACTTTGTATACTTCAAAAGAGATAAAGATAAGTTGAAATTTTTTTAATGGTGAGAAAAATCTATGTTTATCATTCATTTCTAACTATTATTATTGAAAAAACTTAAATCCCCCTTTGTATTCTATCACTAGCAAATTCGCTCATAATACGAGAAGATGAAAATTTTAATATAAAAAGAAAAGTAAATAATATATATTATTTTTTATTTATAAAATTCATTGTTTTAAAAAAGAAAGCAATATGACATTTTTTATTTTAGAAAAAAAAATTATTGCCCTTTGTTAGCTTGGTAAAGGGTTATATATATAAATATATATATATATATATATAACATTTCTTAATTAATAGTTTACTACACCTAATGTGGGGACCCGAGGACCGAGGAAGGATACAACAAGCTGTGACTATCATTATAAAAGCATTCTAAACCCGAGTAGGGGACCCGCCCGAGGATAGGAGGAGAGGGGACAAAATACTTCCTGGAAGGCTGAATGGAGAGGATGGTGTTCAATGAGAGTCAAGGTAGGTGAAAGAAGTTTCCAGTGAAAGCTCACCTACTGCCTCCACATTAAATGACTGGCAAGAACTTTATCAGTTGCATTAATGAGGAAGTGACCTAAACAGTAGAATTCACAACTAAGCATCTCCTTCTATCACCTTCAACAGAAGTTTAAAGGGACAAGTGTCCTAAGGAGAGTCTGGGGGATTGTAGATGGAGGGCTAGGATGCAATTAGCTGCGGAGTATATAAAGAAAGAGGACTTCCAGATGAAGGGATCCCAGAAAAATCAAGAAATAGAGATTAGAACAAGAATAGTGATAGAGAGAGAGAGAGGGGAGTGTTCATCCTTGTGCAAGAACATCGCCCTTGGGCGAGATTGTAAAGAACCATTTATATACTTAATCTTTGGTTTTCTTTCATTGCTTCTCTGTCTGAATCCTCGGGCTAAGCCCAACTTGCTTTACCCCACTCTTTTTACAAATATCTATTGGTTTGGGCCTAGCTGGATAGTACAAATTTCACTATTCTAAGTGAGTTTGGGCCGCCAAATCTTTGTGTCCTTACAATTGGCGCTATCCATGGGAAGTAAGGTTTTGTTGTGGGTTTGTTTTTGGTTAGCCATGGCCAGCCTGGAACAGAACAGGGAAGAATTTGTTGGTTCACAGAGGGAAAATTAGTTTGTTAATCTGGAGCGAAGGAGAGACAGACATCATACACCAAGTGTTATGGTATAGTCCTACTATACAGAACGTACTAAGCGGAGTCTTTCAAGGACAGGGAGTCATGTTTTGCACGATAAGGAGACACAAAAATTGCAGCTTGAGATAGATCACTTGCGTAGGAAGCTGCGACGAAGGGAGCATGACAAAAGGAGTCCATCACCCCTATCTAGTGATGGATCAGGGGAAAGTAGGGATCGCTCGTATCGCCATAGGTCTAGAACCCCATCCAGTGAGTCATTCTCAGCATCTTCATGCCAGGATAAATTGGAAAAGGGCAGGTTCAAGTGTGGGCAAAGGTCATCTCACCATAGCATAGGGATTGACGCAATAAGTAAAACACTTCATCAAATCTCAAAATCACCCTTTGTTAGGAGAATTGACAAGGCTAGGTTCCCTCACCGGATTTCACAGCTAACTTTCACCAACTACAATGGAAGGTCTGATCCTGTGAAGCATGTGAGCCACTTCAATCAGAAGATGACAGTTTATTCTGGCAATGAAGCTCTTATATGCAAGGTATTCCCTTCCAGCCTCGAGCTTGTGGCTATGCGGTGGTTTGATGCTTTGGAAGAGGGGTCATTAAAGTCTTTTGAGGAGTTGACAAGGGCATTTGGTGCTAGATTTGTAACGTGTAGTAGGGTCCCCAAGCCTTTAGACTCTTTGTTGTCTATGGAGATGAGGGAAGGGGAGACCTTCAAAACCTATTCGGACAGATATTGGGAAACGTACAATGAAATAGATGAGGATTTCGAGGACGTGGCAGTGAGAACTTTTAAGGTAGGGCTTCCGATAGAGCATGAGCTAAGAAAGTCATTAACAATGAAGCCTGCCCTTAGTATGCACCAGCTCATGGATCGCATTGATAAGTACAAACGAGTAGAGGAAGATCAGACCCAGGGAAAGGGCAAGGTGAAGGCTTTTCCTGAAAAGAGGGATCCTCGGGGAGGAGGATATCACAGTAACTAGCCGAGGAGAGATTTCCCCAACCAAACATCTTTTGCGGGTGCTTAGGTGGTTAGTTCGTTGTTTAAAGAGCCTATCTATCAAATACTGGAAAAGATAAAAAATCAACCGTATCTCAAATGGCCCAATAAAATGGGTGGGGACCCATCTAAGAGAAACCAGAGCCTTTACTGCCATTATCATCAGGAAAAAGGACACACAACTAAAGATTGTAGGACTTTATGCGATCATTTCGGCCAACTGGTGAAGGCAGGGAAGTTGAGGCAGTTCTTGCACCAACCTGCTGGACAGTTTGGATAACCTGAAATTGGGTATCAAAGGGATGGAGCTCCTCGGCCAGCCCTGGGCATGATTAATGTCATTTTTGCTATGCCTAGGGGCGATGCTGGAACTTGCTCGGGGGGTATGTCTGTGGTTTCGGGTCCCAACTTGGAAGACAAGAGCCAGGCTTGCAAAAAGGCCAAACTGGTGGCCATGCCCACTTTAGGTTTTTCAGAAGAAGATAAGGAGGGGACGCTCCTGCCACATGATAATGTCTTAGTGGTAATCATTCAGATCGGGGGGTATGACGTTAGAAGGGTCCTGGTAGACCAGGGAAGTGGAGCGAAGATTATGTACCCGGACTTGTATAAAGAGTTAAATCTCAGGCCCGAGGACTTGGAGAAGTACGATTCACCACTGCGGAGTTCTGATGGGATCCGATGCATTAGTGTTGGTATGATCGCACCCATTCTTTGGTCCCGCTCTGCGCCTTGCCCCTAGCTATTTCTGCTACTGTTTGAGCTTCACCATGGTCAAGGCCAGTTGATTTTTGGCCTTTTTCTGGGCAGCCTTGACCTTCTTATCCTGTTTATCATAACCGGCCAAGGCAGATTCAGCATTCTTCCGAGATTTCTCTACCTCGGCCAGGTGGAAGAGGGCATTTTTAAGCCTCTTCTTGGAATCAGCATGGGCCTTCTCAGCCATTTTCAGCTTACCCTCAGCTTTGCGGGCTTGACCCAAGGCGTGGTCCACCCATTCCTCAGCCACGAAGGCTGCTTGCACCGACTACAAAAAATGTTAAGTATAAGTATCTGTACAAATTTTTCATAAGTGTATAAGAGTGAAGGATAGGCATATAACTTAGCAAGGTCTCTCTTAAGTGAGAGAAAGACCTCGCGCTTCCTCAAGGATTGCAGCTCGTGCATATCCTCGGGAAGAAGAAGAGCCTTTTTAAGGTATTCTGAAAGGATGCTTGACTTACCCTTCTGGGGATCCCTCAGGGTGGCGTCATCCATGACCGGGTCCCCGAAACTTAAAACAAATGAAGGCTTCCATACGGAAGCCTTCGAATGTTGTCCCCCTTCAGTGCCTTTAGAAGCTCCAGAGGGAGCATTCTTCTTTTGCTGAGCCCTAGTCGTTCAGGCCTCTTTGGCTGGGGGCTACTGCAAAGGGCGAATGACCTCTCCCTTTTCAACATCCTCATATCCCTTGCTCCCTTGGCCTCTTTTTATTTTTTTATCAACGGTGTCACCAGAGGACGTGGCCGTGGGGGCAGGAGTTGGTGGTCGGGGCACCACGGGAACTGTTGGGGTGGCACCCCTAGCGTGGGCTGTGAGCAATGTCGGCGGGTCTGGGGTCATTTCCTCGAGCACCATTCCTTCAGGGATGTTGGCTTTTTCTTGGCTGGTGCTGATTTAGGTAGGAAGTAAACGGCGCTGGGAAGGGCTGGGGAGGTCTTCGGGGTCCTCTTACCTGTAGAAGACTTCAAAGTCCTTATTTGTCACCTCTTAAGTGGCTTCGAGAGTGCGCTCCTCGGCTTCGTCGTTTAAAGGTATAGGCAGCTCCTTAGAGTAAAGGAGTTTGGTTGCGACCGGGGCTGGAAGTTGGGTGTCTTGTGTTTCAGCTGTAGGAGGAGCTATTGTTAGGAAGCCCGGAACTGCTACGTCAATTAGAGCTAGCCTCGGATCCTTAGCTCTGATTACGTACTTAGGGCTTTGGAAGCGTTTGGAGATAGGGTTGAAACCAAGGATCACATGCATCGCCCGAAGTTGACCGTCTCTATGAAGAAAAATTTCTGACCTGAGAATGCAATTTAGCTCGAGAAAGTTCACAAAGCTCTTGTTCGGGGTGATGTGATGTTCGTTTGCCAATAAACATGCAACATAAGTCATGGATTAGAAAAATCCTTGTAAAAGTTTTCTTTATCTAAATTTGAAAATCCTACGCGCATTTAATGTCTGTGGGAACCCTACTTGGTTCCCCATCTTGGGTGGGATAGTGCAACCCATCATGCCAGTCTCCCGAGACGATGAAAAAGTCCTCGTCTATGCCCTTGTTTGACTCAGGCATACAAGAAATTAACCTAATGGCTGGGACCCTACATTTGATATAATAGTTGGTTTCCTTTCCTTTTTGGCAGTTGTATACCCAGTTCATATCATGCCATGTGAGGTTGGTCCCCATCTTACGGTTTATCATATCTACGCTACCGAGGACCCTAAAAACGTTGAGGGAGCATTGCGTGGGGGTCAACCTATAATTCATAAGGAAGTCCCTAGTAACCCTACCCATGAGAATTTCCATCCCGCCTTCTATGTAGGTGATCATTGGAATCACTACTGAGGCAGAAGGTCTGTTCATGACCAGCCATTCGCCTAACTCATAGTGTTGGAGTTCAACACCATTAGGAATCCTATATTGAGCCCTAAAGGTGGCCATGCCTTCGGGGGTATCCACTAACCTAGCAAATCTACCCATGGAAATTTATGGTGCAGGTAACGAAGAATCTATGTACAAAAGTAAATGAATCCAGACGCACCTACAAGTAATAGAAGAATCTCTCCTCGGACTGCTGCTTCAACGAAAAATTTGCAAAGTGAATATATGGAGCAAAATCAGCCTCAACCTCTCCTTATATAGGGGTGAAAAATGAGCGGTAAAGTTCCCGCTTGTAAATATGGGTAAATGAGGACTGTAGGATCATCATCGTATCATAAAACGTGGGGGGACAAGCAGCCGTTGACACAATAAATACGAGATAGTGGATACTGAAGTGTTAGGAGCATGCTGAAGACAGATGAAGAGACGTTACCACGTGGGAACACATATGGCACGTACCAGTTAGGATTGCACAACTAAAACCTTACCTTTTATCCCAGAGCTAATAGCAAGGTTTTAGGGGGTTATTGTGGGGACTCGAGGACCGAGGAAAGATACAACAAGCTGTGACTATCATTATAAAGGCATTCTAAGCCTGAGGAGGGGACCCGCCCGAGGATAGGAGGAGAGGAGACAAAATACTTTCTAGAAGGCCGAATGGAGAGGATGGTGTTCAGTAAGAGTCAAGGTAGGTGAAGGAAGTTTCTACTACCTTTACATTAAATGACTGACAACAGCTTTATCAGCTGCATTATCGAGGAAGTGATCTAAACAGTAGAATACACAGCTAAGCATCTCCTTCTACCACCTTCAACAGAAGTTTAAAGGGACAAGTATCCTAAGGAGAGTTTGGAGGATTGTAGATGGAGGGTTAGGATGCAATTAGCTGGGGAGTATATAAAGAAAGAGGACTTCCAGATGAAGGGATCCTAGAAAAATCATGAAAAAGAGATTAGAACAAGAATAGTGATAAAGAGAGAGAGATGAGTGTTCATTCTTGTGCAAGAACATCGTCCTCGGGCGAGATTGTAAAGAACCATTTATATACTTAATCTTTGGTTTTCGTTCATCGCTTCTCTGTCTAAATCCTCGGGCTAAGCCCAACTTGCTTTACCTCATTTTCTTTACAAATATCTATTAGTTTAGGCCTAGCTGGATAGCACAAATTTCACTATTCTAAGTGAGTTTGGGCCGCCAGATCTTTGTATCCTTACATTTAAAATTAAATTCTCTTATGAGAAAAATGTTTTATTATAGATTACTAATCCTAATATATGATTTTACAAATATTTTAGAAAATAAATTATATATTACAATTTAAGTCATTTTCCCCTTCTCCTATTTTTTAAGAACAATGAGCTCTAACTCTTGTCCTCCCCTTGTAAGAGCAAGGTAAAAGGTAAGGTCGTGAGTTCAATATTGGTGCATTTGTAACAATTAAAAAACAAAAAAAAAAGTTAGAAAATAGGAAGAAGTTTATCCGAAACCTTTTTAGATTTTAAAAATTTATTGCAAAATGTAGTAAGATGAACATAATGTACTTTGCTGTAAGATATATTGAGATTTATCTTTCCAAATCGTAGGTATGCAGTACTGGAAACAAAATAAACTAGAGATTTCACTGCATGCAGGGTGATAGATATGATTGAGAATGATATGTGGGATACACACGTCGATATTTTGATATCTTACAAAAAATAATCATGTTTCAATCTTTTCTTGTTCCCCCTATAAATTTCCAAAAAATGAATTCAAAGAAGTCCTCTATTTCCACTATTTTCCAATAAAAGGTTTCTGCAAATCTAGGCCATTTCTTTGATCTTTGATTTGAACTTTCACTTCCATGGTATTTCCATTTACTTTCATCTTTATTCAAACAATGGCAGACAATGACCATTTTTCTTTTGTCTGCATAAGCAATTTAAGACAATGACACTTACGGCTTGTGAAGAAGTTCTCACTAAGCTAAGCTGGATGCAATGTACATGTGAATCTTTAGTCATTTAATGATAGATATGAAGGACTGGTTCTCTTAGCAGGCTTTTGTTTTTAATGGTGTTAAATAATCGATTATGTACTTGTTTCCAAATCTAATTGATTTTAAGATAGGAACTTTCACTTCCCTGTATTTGGCCGGATCTGAAGCTTCAGAGATTCAACTCAAAGGACCTATAATGGTCACCCACTTGCACTCATTGTTATTATATAGCACAGTTTCCCTCCAGGTGTAAATTATTTATATAACAACTGTCATTGTAGTACTGTTGCTCACTTTTTCTTCTTTCAAATTAATAAAACTTTGCCAACTTCTTGTCTAGACTCTTCTCTAGTATCTATTTGATAACCTTCCTATGTACTTGGCTGGATTCGAATCTTCAGAGACTCATCAACTTGAAGGACCTATAATGGTTACTCATCACTTCCATTCAGTTTTACTTTAACATATTTATAACAACTATCATTGTAGTGTTCTCACTTTTTTTTCTTTCAAAAATTTTCTTTAATTAATAAAAATTTGTCAACATGTAGTCTAATCTTCCATTTAGTGTGTTTGCTCTTTCTTCATAAACTAGGTTTGTCCTTATTGGACATTGCATTTTTTTTTTCTTTTAGTACCATAGAAACCATTTCCATTAATGATTTATGTTGATTTGTTGTTGATTGTAATTGTAGACTCATCCCCTGTTTTTAAATCTTTCATGAATGTTCTACAACAATACTTTGTGGTGATTAACAGTTAATTAACATAAGTGGCGTCAAGGAATATTGTCCTTTTTTTCAAAGAAAACATAAATACTATAATTACTTTGTTTTGATTTGGATAAGGAAATACGTTAATGTAATAATGAGGTTAAACACCTTGATGATATAACTAAATTTAGTCACTAACCCGTAAAATGCATGTGAAAGTTTGAGGAAAAATATTTATATGTGGTACATTTTAATGAATAAGTATTAATAAATAAAAAATTAAATTAGAAAATTTGTAGAAAAGAACATACCTAATTTAATTTAAATTTTTTAGAGAAAATAAAATCTAATTTAATCAAAATTTGTTTAGTATGGGCCTGCTTTATCCAAAAAGACAGTGAGTTCTAATTAGTTTATACTAATATTAGATTTTTTAATTTTATTTTATCCTTTGATGTGCATTTTGTGATGATTGTTTTTTTACTATTAAGTTAAAATTCAATCTCATACTCATATCCCTTATTCATGATAATAAACTTTACCGGTCGAGCTAATTAGAAACCACATAGTTTAGCACTATTTGTAATACTTAAAATCAAATTAAAACATATATAGTAAAAAATGGTGTGGAAAATTGTGGCCTTTTAAAATTTTGAGAAATACCACCGCACACCTTTGGTGCAGTGGTTATTTCACAAGTATAAGTATTTGTGGGGTGTGAGAGGCAAAAGCCGGGGTTCAAGTCTCTAAGAGAGAATTTCACACACATATACACTTAGATTAGGCTAGAGTAGAATTTCTATCTTATATCAAATTTTTTTTTTTTGAGAAATAATATTAAAATGTCAACAAAAGGTCAAAGGGTGTAAATAAAAACTAGCCTCTGACTCAGAGGCTCTTCTATTTTTTTTTTCTTCTAAATATTAATAATTTTCAACTAGTAAAAAAATGCTAAAAAAAGGTTGAAAAATTCCCAGGAAAGAAAGTATGAAAAGACTTTGAAGATGAATTTTTATTCCATCAATATTGTAAAAATAGAAAGAAGAAACAAACCCAAAAATAAAATAAAAAAAGATATCAACAAAAAAATTTAAAAGTCCTGAAACTCACATAGTAAAATAATTAAAAAATTTGAGGCAGTCGCCCACAAAAATTGTTAGATCCCATTGCTTTTTTTTTTTTTTTTTTTTTTTCCCTCTATTTGACATAATCTACTACTTTCTTCTTATAGAGTACCTTCTTCTTTTTGTTAGATGTACTTTTAATTAAAATTATTACAATTTTTTTGTTGTAATTTTTATAGCAAATGATTGTGGGAAGTTGTTAGAATAACACGTACATGATAACTGATAAGTAATTTTTTTTTTTTTAACACTAACAAAGTAAGTGGGTTTTTTTTTATTAAAAAAGAAAAAGAAATAGATAACCGTTTAGAAAAAAAACACTTATCTCATAAAATTATTTTTTTGATAAGTAGTAAAAAGTGGGTGGCAAGACAATGTGGGGTTTTAACGTGGATATTTAAAAATAATAATAGATAGCTGTTTAGAAAATATATATATTGCAGCCAATTCAAAAAAAAAAAAAAAAATGTAGACGTGGAGTCATTGAAAACCAACAGAGTTTACTTTAACATATTTATAACTACTATCATTGTAGTGTTCTCACTTTTTCTTCTTTCAAAATTTTCTTTAAAATTTATAATAAAATTCCCACATGTAGTCTAATCTTCCCTTTAGTGTGTTTACTCTTTATCCATAAACTAGGTTTGTCCTAATTGGACATTGCATTTGTTCTCTTACTACCATAGAAACCATTTCTGTTAATGATTTATGTTGATTTATTGTTGACTGTGATTGCAGACTTATCCCCTGTTTTGAAATCTTTCATGAATGTTCTACGACAATGTTTTGTGGTGATTGACAGTTAATTAACATAAGTGGGGTCCAGGAATAATGTGCTTTTTTCCTAAGAAAAAAAAAACTATAATTACATTATTTTGATTTGAATAAGGAAATCAGTAAATGTCATAACATGAGGTTAAACACCTTCATGATATAAATAAACCTAGTCGTTAATCCGTGAAATGTAAGTGAAAATTTGATGAAAAATATTTATATATGGTACATTTTAATGAACAAGTATTAATGAATAAAAATTAAAATTAGAAAATTTGTAGAAAAGAAGTTAACTAATTTAATTAGAATTTTTTTTAGAGAAAGTAAAATCTAATTTAGTCAAAATTTGTTTAATATGGGGTTCAAAAAGTTGGTGGGTTCTAATTAGTTTAAACTAATATAGTTTAAATTTTTTGATTTGAACCTATGACATGCGCTTTGTGCTGATTGCTTTTTACTATTAGGTAAAAATGCCAACAGGGTTTTTTTTTTTTTTTTTTTTTTTTCAGGGTGTAGGTAGGATTCAATCTCACTCTCATGTCCTGTATTTAATGATAAGAAACTTTATCAGTCGAGCTAATTAGAATCTAAATAGTTTAGCGCTATTTTTAATATTTAAAATCAAATTAAAACATATATAGTAAAAAGATGTTGTGGAAAATTGTGAGCTTTCAAAAATTTGGTTTAATAATATTAGAAAGTCAACAAAAGGTGAAGGATATAAGTAAAATTGATTTCATTTGTATTTAACTTGGGCTTTGATTTTGTGTTAGTAGATAATATAGTGCATTATAGGCCGACATGTGGCCGACCTATATATATATTTTTTGGCCGACCTATATTTATAAGTACATCATGGCACTATGTTTATATTGGTTGTAAACATGCACTATTAAAGTTCAATTAACCTGGGAATATGGGAATATCTACACTCTAATGGCCAATGTTAAGAGATCTTATACGATACTTAATGGCCATATCACTTAAACATGCCCCAACATTATAATATGATTTGAGACCACTTTAAGAAATGGGGGAGGCACCCAAAAAACTCTATACAAGGAAAGTGGGATTGGGATGTCATGTTATTTTAAATCCCACTGTTTTAACATGTCATCTGATAGCCATTAACTGTACGTGTGGTGGGGACTGATTGGCCAACTTTCTTAGTTCTCTTTCTTAATTAGAGCACTTTTGTACTAGCTAGCTTAGTCATCCTCTTTCATAAATTTTGATCAAGACTTTTGATAAGGTAGGTTTTCATTTGATATCCTGTCCCAATGATATTTCTGTCTCAAGATTCATGAGGGGTTGAAGTAGAGATAATGGTCCATTTTGTGGTGACCTTAAATATGTTGGACACCATTTTTTTGACCTTGTTGATTATGTGACACGTTGTGTTGGCCCAAATAGTAAGACTTTTTTTTTAACATGTAAAGGATTGTTCTTATCTTAAACAGCTCCTTTCTTTTTCCATAGTCTCGTGGCTGTCTACTTATCATTGGCTCTAGTTAAATGATAAGTAGAGCATATCTAGTTTTGTATTCACCTACTCTACTGATCATGGTTGTATGGACTAGAATAAAATTGTTTGTCAATGTTTACCAAAAATAATTGTTGGTCAAAATTATCTTTAAATGCTGTATCTTAGGTTTTTCAATCAAATTTAAGTATATGGTTGTATTGACCAATTCAATGCAAGCAATGTATTATTGTTTCCAAAGATGAATAAATTCAATCATAAGATTTATTGGCAAATGTAAACATACATGATTAAATAACATATAATATTTAAGAAACTGTATCTAAGTTTTATCCTAATTAACTTGTTTGCTTCAAACGTCACATTTGAACGCTAATTGTTTATCATCTCTATGAGTGGGGGAGTTGCATTGAATGCAACTCTTAGGTCCCGTTTGGTAGAGTTGTTAAACAACTTATTTTCAGTTTTTTAAACAACATTACATACATTTACACACACTTTTTCACCCACACGTATTTCAAAAAATTACAAACAATATTACTCAAACTCCTCAACCAAACGGACCCTTAGTCTCTCCAATAAAAGCTAAACGAGGAGGGGCACGCGTCTTGCGACTCATAGGGTGGTAATGCACCTCCATTGGATTTCCAGATTTAATGGTTTCCATAGTGTACTATTTGATATTTTTATATTTTAATGGTCCCACAAAGGTTTACTTAACTGGCCTTTAATTTGTGAATTTCGATTCTATATATAGACCCTTTCCTCTTTGAACTTCTTGCTTCCCTTAAGTGTTTTCCCTAGTCTTAACAATGAACACTTTAGTGAGGATGGTTATGATGTTTCTTTTTCTCTTTTTAGTAACCTATGTGTCAGAAGCATACAATTGTTGCCCTAAATGTGGCAGCATTGATGTTCCATACCCTCTTAGCACTGATGACAACTGTGGAGACCCTAGGTATAAAGTCTATTGCAACAATGGCATTCTTGAGTTCTTGTCAGCTAGAGGGTTTTACTACAAGATCCTCAGTATTGATCCGATTGCTTATAAGCTCATTATAAGCCCACCCCCAATACAGAAAGGCACATGTTATTCTTCTGATTTCAGTTCAGAAGGGTTAAAGCTTGATGAGAACTTGCCCTTCAACATATCAACTCATAACACTGTCATGTTGTTTAATTGCACTGACCGCCTTCTTTACTCGCCTCTGAATTGTTCTTCAACCAGCTTTTGTAGGCAGTTTGAGGACAATGTGGAGGAGGGAATTGGGTGTAAGAATACCCTTTGCTGCCATTACTTGAAAGATTCTGCCATGACTTCACATATGATTAGGATCAGGGCTATAGGGTGCACTGCTTATACTTCAATGGTGAATATGAAGCCTGGATCCTCCTTTGATTCATGGACTTATGGTATTGAGCTTCAATGGGTGCCCCCCAATTGAGTTTGGCTATAAGACCTCGAGAAGGTATGTTGTGCATCTAACATATATATCATCTCTCTTATGAGAAAGATTATGTATATATGAGATGCATAGGATAAAAATAAGTATATTATGGCTCACCAAAGATAGTAAGAGGTGTCTAAAAATAAGGTTGTTGGTATTTTAATTCTATGCTTTTGTTGTCATAGTTTTAGTGGACCAATGTTTTCTAGTTAGATTTTGTGCTTCATGATTGGTCACAAGTCACATAAAAGTGGGAAATAGGGGAGCCAAAAACCTAGTATTACGTTGGCTTTTGCAATTATGTAGTGTTCGATGTGTCACTTGTTGTGTCTCAATCACGTGGATTTGGCTTTTTCTAATGTTGGCAGTCAAATAAATTACTATTTCCTTCATAACTTGTCGTGTACTTCGTAATTATAATATCAGTGTGCATTAGATGATCGATGTGCTGAATTAATCCCAACAAATAACAATGCATGGGGTTAACTATCTAGTCTTTATCACTGTTATCATTTGACAAATGGCTAAAAGAATTGGTTTTTTCACATCTTGGCACTATTATATATTTACATTAGAGAAAATCTTGATACACTCGTTATTGCACATTTCATACACACTTCGTTTGAAATCGTGTTTTGAAAACACTATTTCAATTAAAATTATGAAATGATGAAATCTTATTTCGAAAACACGATTTCACAATTTTAACTAAAATTGTGTTTTCGAAACATGATTTCAGCCCACGTGGCAGTGTGTACGATGAGTTTACAATAGTAATTTTACAATTTTAACTAAAATCATGTTTTGAAAACACGATTTTAGCCCACGTGACAGTGCATGTATGATGAGTGTGTAATAGTGATGCAGATTGGATAAGGGAAAAGAAAATATTTTAATATTTTAGGTTGTTTTCTCTTTCCTAGTGAAATTATGATTTATTTGCCTTTTCAAGTTGAGTTAAGATCCTTTTCCTAATTGAATTATGATTTTATTGTCTTTCTTTTCCTAATTAAATTGTTTTTCCTTTCTCCAGTAGAAATAGGTTTATTATTATTTTTTTTCTTTCTAAAAGGAGTATGAAAAATTTTATTCCTATAAATACTCTTTATTGGAGGTGGATTATTATTATGTGGTTATTAATAAAATTTTGGTTGAGAGGTTTTCTCAATTATTTTGCCTACTAGCATGGTGTTTTTGTAGAACGTAGGTTTTGTGGAAAAGTTGTAGTAATTGTGTGTTATAGATTTTGCTTCTAGGAAAAGGATCTTAACTCAACTTGAAAAAAGCAAATAAATATAATTCCACTAGGAAAGAGAAAATAATATAAAATATTAAAAAATATTTTTCTCCCTTAACCAATTTGCGTCATTCTCTCGGAGTTGGGCAAAAGTTGTCCTCAAGTTTTGGTGGCAATCTTCCACGATCTATTGGAACCCCAAATGGCCCTCTCTATCCTATTCTTTTTCGTAAGACAAGACAAATCAATATGTTATTTATCAGTCTTTTCTCACTCATAATAAATCTTGATGAACGAATTTTTATACTTGACCTCTTTTGCCATAGTGGGATACACAAAGCAAGTAGTAAAAAGGAATCCATGCACACATCCATAAACTTCATATTGCCTCATCTACAAAGATTACTTAAAATCACTCGTTCATGCCTCTTGTTGACCTCTATTAATTCTTGTTCAATAAAATCCTCCCAAAAGGGATCAATAATGTTTTCCATAATCTTTCCAAATTAATACTAACTGTATTACTAGGAAAATTTGAGAGAAGCTCATCAACCCCAATGAAATCAAAGTGTTTAATGTGTTCAAGTTCAAGCTTTATTAGATTGAAACTCCATTCATCAATAGAGAACTCATCTACTTCTAAACAAACCAATTGTACCGACGTATGATTGTAATCAATAAAATCAATAACCTCTTTTTCTTGACTGTCGAAAGTCTCATCAATGGTGTGAGCTATGAGGGCACCTCGTGTGTGTGTATGTATATATATATATATGACTTTATTTTCATCAAGCCCAATCTTGTCTCCTTGACTATAATCTTCAGGATAGTCATCATAAATTGGTGGAGAATCCTAATTTACTATACAAACTCTTTCAATGTATTCATCCTCCTTTTTGATATTGTAGTCCTCCTCCTCGACATCAAAATACTCCAACTCCTCCTCCACATAACATGGATTTGAATGGCAGGTTTGAGGTTGGTTTCCAACAACTAAGGGGGCGAGTTACTTTGAAAGCGTATCAAACCACTCCTCCATTTGTTGAAAGAACATCTCTAATTGTGCATCGTGTGAAACCTCATCGCGCTCATACTTGTCATCTATGGCAATAGGTCATCCCCCACGTACTCCTTTTTGTGCCATGGTAGGAACCTAGCCTTGCTCTGATACCAATTGATGTAGCGTAGGCATGTAGAAGCAGAATCTATAACACATAATTACTGCAACTCTTCCACAAAACCGAAGTTCTATAAGAACACTAGGCTAGTAGGCAAAATAATTGAGAAAACCTCTCAAACAAACTTTTATTAATAACCGCATAATAATAATCCACCTCCTATAAAGAGTATTTATAGGAATAGAATTTCACCCACGATCTTTTAGGAAAAGAAATAATAAACCTATTTCTACTAGAGAAAGGAAAAAAAAATTAACTAGGAAAAGAAAGATAATAAAATCCTAATTCAAATAGCAAAAGGATCTTTACTCAACTTGAAAAAGCGAATAAATCATACTTCCACTAGTAAAGAGAAAACAACATAAAATATTAAAATATTTTCTTCTCCCTTAACATCAAATAGTGAGTGTGTGATAATTATTACCCTTTGCAAAACTATTGTTTTGGTCCGCTATATTTGTCAAAGTTTCAATTTCGTCTTTATACATTTAATTGTTTCAATTTTATCTATCAACCGGCAAAATAAAATCAATTTCATTCTTAATCATTGTGAAGAGAAAATTTCCATTGAGTTGGCAAGAAATTTGGTTTCGTGTGAAAATATTTTACTAAGGTCATGCTCCAAAGATAAATAGTAAATAATGCTGAACAAATTTGATTGCTTTCAAGAGCGAACATGCAGGAATATTTCCCTTCATTTTCCCTCTAATGCTATGTGGCGTTATAGAATGGATTCTAAAGTTTACAAATAGATTGCAAAAAAATATTACCATGTCAACAAAATACGTAATACAAAAAGTGCTGAAATGGAGCAATTTTCAAGTTAAACAATAGGTAAAGTGTTTTCCCTCTAAATTCCTTTTCACTCTCCTAGGATTTCTGTGAGTGTATTTTTGTTTCCCATTATTCCAGACGTTTTTTTTTTTTTTTTGTTAGAAAATACTTTCCTTATAATAAATAATATTCAGCAATAATAAAGAGGAAAATTATATTGCATTTATCAAACTCAAAATCTATTCAGCCGAAGCAACGTCATGATTAATTTTTCATAAGTATATTGAATAGTTATAGCTAGGGATGGCAATTATGCCCTGTCCCGCTTAACCCTCCCCTCCCCGCTTCGCCCTGCGCAGGTTTTCCCCACCCCGCAAAGGTGGTTGGGCGGGGATGGGGCAAGATTTTAGCCCCGCACCACGGGGCGGAGCGGGGATGGGTTTAGACTTTTTAGACCCACCTTGCCCCGCCCCTCCCCATCCCCACCCCGCCCCATGTTGCTAAGGGGTTATAATTGTAAAATTTTCATATCCTAAAACCCTATTATTTAAACAAATATATCAATATTAGCTTATTTTATTCTACCTAATGTAGCTCTCTACTTTTATTTTGTTATGTGTTATACTATGAGTTTTTTTTTTTTTTTTTTTTTTTTGTGATTGTCTTGTTAAACACTTGGATATATTATTCAATTTTTTCTAAAAATTGATTTGATTTGATAAGATAAATTTAGTTGTAATTTCAAGTATATTTTTATTAATGAAATAGGTTTCATTAAAAAAATTGTACTAGTTGTAGGGCAAAATAACAAAAAGTAGAGTTTTACGGGATGGGGCAAGGCTTCATGGGGCCCCAAGGGGCGGGGATGGGGTGAGAAAGTTTTCCCTGTCATGCGGGGCGGGGATGGGGCAAGACAAAACCGTGCGGGGCAGGGACGAAGACCTCATCCTTCGGCCTTGCCCCATTGCCATCCCTAGTTATAGCTAAACCATTTGCATGAGAGAGAGAGAGAGAGAGAGAGAGAGTAACACAATGCTTTAGAATTTAGATATTTCTTCTTGTAGGGCCCATTTTTTGACAAAAATATGAGGCCCAGTACTGCCCTTGGGTGGCTGAATGAAATAAGTTGTGAATGGGCTTGGAAGATTTGCAGGACTTTTGAGCCCAATGGTGATGCATGTGTAAGCCAAGCACATGGTGAAGAGTGAAGTTGGCTTAATTTCGTTGTAACACCCATGATTTTTAGCAAATATACAACCTACCATAAGTGCTTGCCCATCACCATTAATGTACTAACACAATCCCTTGAATTTAGTAACTTCATAGGGTGTCAATCCTTTTAGGGAAACAAACTAAGAAGGATTTGGCTTACCAATTTACCCAAACTATTAATGGGCCAGCACGATGCGCGGATAATGCTGTAAGCTGCTATGTGAGAAGATTATATAGAATGTTCAAAATATTTTAAAGTAATAACATGAAGTAGTGTTGGAATAATATGAAGAGGTTTTTTGTTTAATTAATGACGTAATACAAAATTAAGGGGATGAAGAATTTAGACTATAGAGTAAAGGTCGTATAAATTAGAAATTAGTTATTATGTGGTGTAAATAATAAGTTGATTGTTTGTTTAATCTTGATTTTTGTTTCTTCAATGCATTGGAGTTAGCATAGAATTTTTGTAATATCATGTTAATATTTAGTTGGCTTATGGAAATATCATAGAAAATTTATGATGTCACATTTATGTTATTGAATTATGATAGTGGTAAGCTAAACACCCACCGCATGGATAAGCTCACACTAACCTGTTAATTTGGGATCCAATTCGGGATTTTCCTTAGGAGTTATCAGGAAGGACTTGGATTGTAATATCTATTCATACAAATACAGAAGAAAAGGTTCTCTATTGATTCAAATGCTATACCTACGGAATAGGGATAGAGAAAGAGGAAAAAACTGAAGATTTCACATGGTACTTGTGATAAAAAAGAAATCTTATTTATTTCGTAACTTTCACTCAATCAGAAAACGGGCCAGATTCTACAGATCAACCCTATAAAACTTAATAAGGAGTGATGGAAGGGAAAAAAAAGAAATAAAAAAAAGAGAGGGAAAAAGAATAAAAAGAATAATTAAATCAAAATAAAGTAGAAGAGCCCATATTCCAAATGAGTGAAAATCAAAATAGTAATATCCTACTAATAGAATTTTATTATAATTCAAAATATGTAAAGAAGGTGAAGTGGAAAGTTAAATGAAAAATTACTCTAACAAAGCACCACATTGCAAAACTGTATATCTACCACATGAGGTTTTTGCTTTCTTATATAAAATTAAAAAAAAAACATATAAAGTACTTATATATATATATTATATATAAAATTAGTGCACACCTATAGATAATTAATATGTGTATTTACTCCATTAACACATTCAATGAACTAAAAAATTGACATAAATGCAAACTTTGATGAGATGAAAGCCTAAATGAGAGAGTTTTAAGGAATGTGCCACTTGGCAAAACCCCATACTCTCCCACATGAGATTTCTATTTTTATATATATGTTGATTGATTGGCATCAATCCATATTGTTTCAATCTCTCATGAAACCCGTTATTCAAGGTTGCAACATCCTTAAAAAAATCCAGGAATTAAAAACAATCCTTACTCCTTGAACACACACACACACACTCTCTCTCTCTCTCTCTCTCCAAAATTATCCTCTTTATGGTCTATTAAAGCAAGTCATGGTTGTTAGTGGGTTATGGAATTAACTCATTTGTTTGTGAGCTTATTATGGCTTCCAAGATATGTCGTTAGCCTTTGACATTTCTTTGAACTTCTATAAAGGCATGGAAAATGGAAGCATTAACTCAAGATTTCACTTATCAAATAGACTACTTTCTCTCTCTCCCCAAAATATCCTTTTTATGGTCTATTAAAGCAAATCATGGTTGTTAGTGGGTTTTGGAATTAACTGATTCGCTTGTGAGCTTATTATGGCTTCCAAGATATGTTGTTAGCCTTTATCACTACGTGTGTTAATGTGAGTAGAAGGCTTGGCTCTCCAATTTATACTTGGGTCCATAGGCTAAGTCCATCTAAACACAATGCATGACTAGACAACAAAATGACCCTAACACTTATAATATGGTTTCATTTATTTTCTTGGAACCACTAGGATTTTGAGCTTTGTTGAAATAGAACATCAAGGCCAACAATTCTATGTGACTTCAATCCTCAAGCGATCATGATTTCAATTTACAAAGCATCCTCACCTGGTCAATCATGTCAAAAAAAGAATACATGGTATTAAACTCCACATAATATTTAAGATATTTAACATTTGTAACCAAATAATAATTATCTCACCTATTTTGTATGTACATAATCTCTTTCATGATATGTGAATCTCACATTGTGTGTAATCCACATATATATTTGTAAGAGAGATGGTACATATTAGGGGTGTGCAAGCACCGAATTGCACTGATCCTTTGTCCCAAAACCAATTGAATCGCACCGCTTCATAGGCCAACCGATTGAATTGAAGCCAGCAATCAGAGAAGATGGATAATTTCGACGTCGGTACAGTATGCTCGTCGAAGATAGATGTTGTATTCCGATGCTAACCAAACCGCACCAATATATATATATATATATATTTCTCAAACACATACAAACTAATGAGAGAGTTGAGTTACAGAGTTTATTTTTTTATTTTTTATGAGATAAACTAACAAAGCTTAGAGCTTGAGCGTGAGCGGCAGAAGAGATAAGGAATGAAATATTAGTGAGGGTGTGGAGGCTAGGGTTTTGGTGCTTATGGGTTGGTGTACCACTTTGCTACATGGGCTTTTGCTTTTTGGACTATAAGTTTGGTCCATACGGCTATTATCTCAAACTTCTCCTTTTGATTTGGGTTAGGCTTGGGGCCTTAGTCTTTAGCCTTTGGTCATTAGTTTAGCAATCTATCTCTCCCTCACACAAAACGCAAAACCTATTAGGGGCACAACGAATGATTTCTTACAGTCAGACTTAGCAAATGATCTCTCTCCTAAACCTAAATCCTAACAGCCACCATCTCTCTCTCAATTTGGTGCCACCACCCCTTGGATCTTGGTCACTATATAGACTTTGGATGCACTCAAAATAGTTCTTTTTCCTTTATTAGTTTTTTTTGAACTTTTGATTCTCTTTGTGGGATTTCAGATTTATGGATGTGGGTTTTCAATCTTTGGTTGTGAAGATATGATTTTCAATTTGTGGGTATATGGGTTTCGATCTGTGGGTTTAGGTTAGAAAGACCGATTGAACCGAGCCGCACCGATGCTCAAAAACCACACCGATGGATGCCGGAGAACTGACCTCCGACGGTGGTTAGCGGAGGTGCTAAAGTAGTAACCGACCCTTATGGTGCGGTGGAAAATTTGCCCGAAACCCACACTGACCGCACCGTGCACACCCCTAGTACATATATCCAATGTATGAGGTATTATCTCCCTGATTGGGCTTGACATGTGTCACAACTTATTTGCATACATGGGAACGAAAAAGAATAGCTCACAATGAGAGATCCAAAGAGAATGGACCTTGAAACGAGATGGTAGAGAAAGAAAAAGTGCCTCAAACACACACGCAAGCTAAGCTACAGGGCCGTTCGAGGTGGCCTAGTTCCTCTGGCTTACGCATTTAATAATGGAGAAAACTCAGGTTTTCTCTGTTGTTCTCTATCCCTCATCTTTCTGGAACCCCTTATTATGTGTCATCTTTACCTATTTATATTAGTGTAAGTAGTGTGCTTGTAATGATGGGGGTCTTGCTTTGTCAAGTGTCCCATCACCTCTTTAGAATCATAGTGGAGATATGTGTCTAGTTCACTGTTTTGGCTCGTCACCTTAGTAATCAATGTGTACACCCCTGTTGTCCCTTTTTGATACCGCCACTAAAGTTACTCCTCATGATTTATGTCATTTCTTTGAGGAACTTGTTCGGTTGGGGTCCTAGTGACGTATTCCTAAGTACTGTGATTTTTCGGTCACATACCTCGGAAAAGTTATCCTCCGCAAGCCAATTCGAGTGAAATTATCCTCAGCGAGTGCAGTTGGTCGAAACTAAGCTCTTTGTTATGACTCTTGGCTCGATGGGACAGGCCTAAGCGGGCCTCTTTTCTCTATTGGGCCTTCTCCATTTTTCATTGGGCCTTTAGCTAACGGCCTAATATTGGTAGGACAATTTATTACCCCACGTGCATCATGGGAATATACAACTCCCCACTCACATTGGAGTGGGCCCCACAAGTGTGGGATCGACCCTATGCAAGTGGGTTGTTATATATCTTGTTGATGAAAAATACCGCCTCTCTACTTAACAAGAAAGCATCTCATGAGACGGGCTCATACAAGATTTTTCCCTACTTAACAGGTTCCAAAGTCAGAGAAAATTAATATTTGGTACAACAGAATATCTTGCTCTATGAACTATTTCATAATAGAGAAATTTATAACCATGAAGGTAGCATAGCCTAATAATGTTAGGCAATGGCCACTAAAAATGTAACTTTCTGCAAGCATTGCGGAACCCTCTTCAAACAACTCCTCCACAATCCCAACAGCAGAAAGCTTATTTGTTGATTTGTTTATAAAATTCTGAGCTTTCTTCCCAAAGAGTAGAGAGCGGAGCATATTATATGATGCAGACCACTTTAAGAAATGGGGGAGGCAACTAAAAACTCTATACAAGGAAAGTGGGATTGGGATCTCATATTCTCATGTTATCTTAAATCCCACTTTTTTTACATGTGTCATCTGATAGCCATTAACTGTGGTGGGGACTGATTGGCCAACTTTCTTAGAGCACTTTTGTACTAGCTTATTCATCCTCTTTCATAAATTTTGATCAAGACTTTTATAAGGTAGGTTTTCATTTGATATCCTGTCCCAATAATATTTCTGTTTTTCATAAGGGTTGAAGTAGAAATCATGGTCCATTTTGTGGTGACCTTAAAGATGTTGGACACCATTTTTTTTACCTTAATTATGTGACTCTTTGTGTTGGCCCAAATGATAAGACTTTTTTTAACATGTAAAAGGATTGTTCTTATTTTAAACATTTCCTTTCTTTTTCCATAGTCGTGCCTGTCGTCTTATCATTGGCTCTAGTTAAATGGCAGGTACAGCATATCTAGTTTTGTATTCACCGACTCTACTCATCATGGTTGTATGGGCTAGTATAAAATTGTAGGCCAAAATTTTCTTTAGATGTTGTATCTTAGGTTTTTCAATCAAATTCAATTATGTGGTTGTATTGACCAATACAGCACAAGCAATGTATTATTTTTTCCAATGATGAATAAATTCAACTATGTGATTTATTGACCAATGTAAACACATGATTAAATTTAATTGAGAACTTAAAGATACAATACTAAAGAGCTGTGCGTAAATGAGTAGAACAACTAACTTGTTTGCTTCAAACGTCACGTTGAACTTGGTAATTATTTTATTATTTCTGTGAGTGGGAGAGTTGTATATTCAATGCAGCTCTTAGTCTCTCCAATAAAAGCTGAAGGAGGGGCACGCTTCTTACCACTCATAGGATAGGTGGTAATGCACTTCCTTTTGATTTCTAGATTTATGGGTTTCAATAGTGTACTATTTGATATTTTTATATTTTAATGGTCGACTGCCCTTTGTGAATTTCTATACATAGACACTTTCCTCTTTGAACTTCTTGCTTCCCTTAAGTGTTTTCCCTATAGTCTTGAAAATGAACACTTTAGTGAGGATGGTTATGATGTTTCTTTTTCTCATTTTAGGAACCCATGTGTCAGAAGCATACAATACTTGCCCTAAATGTGGCAGCATTGATGTTCCATACCCTCTTAGCACTGATGACAACTGTGGAGACCCTAGGTATAAAGTCTACTGCAACAATGGCATTCTTGAGTTCTTGTCAGCCGCAGGGTTTTCCTACAAGATCCTCAGTATTAATCCAAGTGCTTATAAGCTCATTATAAGCCCACCCACAATACAGAAAGGCACATGTTATTCTTCTGATATCGGTTCAGAAGGGTTAAAGCTTGATGAGAACTTGCCCTTTAACATATCAACTCATAATACTGTCATGTTGTTTAATTGCTCTGACCACATTCTTACCTCGCCCCTGAATTGTTCTTCAACCAGCTTTTGTAGGCAGTTTGAGGACAATGTGGAGGAGGGAATTGGGTGTAAGAATACCCTTTGCTGCCATTACTGAAAAGATTCTTCCTTTACTTCACACACGATTAGGATCAGGGCTATAGGGTGCACTGCTTATACTTCAATGGTGAATATGAAGCCCGGATCTTCCTTTGATTCACGGACCTACGGTATTGAGTTGCAATGGGTGCCCCCAATTGAGTTTGGGGCCAAGGCCACCAAAAGGTATGTTGTCCATCTAACACATATCCTCTCTTTTACAAACATGTGGGGGCATTCACAACATGAAACTCACCTATTATGAGAAAGATAATGTATATGTGTGATGCACGGAGTAAGTATTGATTATTTTACCATCTCAAAAAACTACTTTACCTATTATATCATACCATTTTACAATACACCCAACATCTCAACTTTTATTTTAAAATACAATACAATAAAATAATATAAATTATACAATAAAATAATAAAAAATTCTCTATCTCTCATCTGACTCTAATTTCTGTCACTGCCTCTCTATCTCAAGCACACCACCACCGACAGAAGCACCACCACACCAAAACCACCATCACAGCAAACCACACCACCACCATCGACAGAGGTACCACCACACCAAAACCACCAACACAGCAAACCCATTGTGACCCAAGAACCAAGCAACAAACCCACCGTGACCCACCCAAACAAAACCCAAAAACCACCTGCCACCACCATCACCACCGTGAACCCATAGATGACCCATAACAAAAGCTCACCCCCACCACCACGACGGGATTTGTTGTGTGAATTGATTTATGTAAAAAGGAATAGGGATCATATTTAAATCTGAACAAATAATAAGGCTTTGACCAAATTTTCTTCATGGTCACCTCACAGATTGATGGAGGGCATTTATATGCTCCGCTCCTAGGTCAAATATAAAATTTCAATTTGGAGCTTTTTATATGTTGAAGTACACTAAGTTTCCAGATGCAAAGTTTAGAAAGCAGAGGCAATAAATGAAATAAAAGCAGGGGTTCCATTAATAACCCAAGGTTGCTTCTAGTCCTTTGGAGACCATAACTTGAAATCACCCAAAGTATCAGCATTTAGAAAGAAAATGGTAATAATTTCTTTGTTTACATTTCATGCCATTTTCTACCATATCTGATTGTGATTGCTGTTAATTGTTTTAATAAGATTTCTGATTTGAAGTTATACTTTTGTTGTTTTCTGTTACTTTAGAGCACCCCAAAGTGGCTCAGTATTTGTCTTTTGCTTTTAGAAAGTCTGTTTATGTTTTCTTGTGATGCCATAATGCTAGAATTTGGTTGAGGAGAAGGAGAAAGAGCTGAAGGAGAAACAGGATACTATTTCTGCACTCAGTTTCACTCCACAAAGCAAGATGGGTAAGATGCTGATGGCTAAATGCAGGACTCTGCAAGAGGAAAATGAGGAGATTGGAAATCTAGCTTCTGAAGGAAAGGTGCTGCAACTGCATTGCATTATAGTTCCTGTCATCATACTTCTCAGTTTGTATCAATTTTCATTTTGGCCTTGAGAATTTTTTTTTCTAGGTTTCTTATTATATTTATATTTCTTCTATGAGAAACGGAGACATGATTTCTTGCATGAGCTGGCATTAAGGGTGGTTTTCTGGGGGTGGGGGTTAGGGGATAGGTGGTATACGATAAGAAACACTTTTACTCCTGATTCTATATGGTTAAGGAGGATTATGCACAAACTTAAGTAAAGCAATTTAATATAGTTCATCGTATGATGTTATCTTATGTTTCCAGAAGTGATTGATTTTCCTTATGCTAAACTCTTGGTTAACTTGATTTTTCTCTACATTCTGTTGTCAGATGCATGAGTTAGCAATGCAACTTGCTTTGCAGAAATCTCAAAATGCAGAACTCAGAAGCCAATTTGAAGGTTAGTACTTAGTATATATCGACTGTATGTATATTTATTTCCTTGGCTGGGTTTCAATTATAATAGATGCCTAAGTATCAAGTAAATTAAAAGACTCCAATCATTTACAGTTACATAGGAAAATACCTTTTTAACTTTCAGATACTGTATAGTTAACATTTTAGGAGTTCTTTTCTACTTATCAAAATTAATATAACTTATTAGTAACTAAACAATTTTTTATTTATTGAAGTCTTCATGCAAATATCTTAACGTAATCAATCCTTTTTGAGGAGAAGACATTCTGTTTGTAAAAGACCTATAGAATATTCATTTCTAATGAATAAGGTGCATCCCTCTTTCTGTTTTATTTGTCAAATTGCTAGAATTATGATCCCACCACAATTCCAATCCGGATAGAACTCAAATTGTCGTCACAATTAATCTTCACTTTCAGTTTCTGTGGCATCAAACATTTATTTCCCTCTGCTTTTTTGTTCAAACGAAAATAAGGGAGATTGTTAAGGGTACACTTAATCGTTTTGTGCATTAAGCTGAAACCAATGTTGCTATACCATGGTTTTCAAAGTTCATGCTATATTGATTCTCTTTGTTCTATTGCGTGCAGGACTGCACAAACATATGGAGGGGCTTACGAATGCTGTGGAAAGATCAAATGAAATGGTTTTCATCTTTCTTTCATTTCTTAATTTACTTGGAGTAAATTTTGCAGTTTATTGTTATGTTAGTGTTTATATGCTTATATATAACATATTTCCAGGGGTAACTGAAAATAGACATGTTTCCCCACAGAATCATGATTGCATAATTGTATTATACCAATTTTCTGGGTCAAATATCTTCTTGTTGATGATTGATGATCGGCCCAGGAAAATGGATCCGTTAGGCCCACTTACAGGCCTCGACAAGTTAGATTTTGACCCTCATTAGTTGCAATTGTCAATAACCCCAACAATTCTGAATTCCTCACGAACTAGAGGAGCTGCCCCATCAGTGTACTTCCTTACAAATGTGATTACAGAGTAGTCTGGCTATTACTAAGACTGGGCCCAGGCCTTTTAGTTTTTGGAACAGATTTCCTTATCGATAGGAATCTGTGAGTACATGACCTCAGGATAATTGCATAACAGGCTTTATGGGCCAGTCTAGTACTTTGATTTTTCACAATTTGAGAATTGTGCTACACTTTGAATGGCAATGAGGATTGAGTAGACCTTAATGATGTCTCTCATTTTCCCCCCCTTGCAGATGATAAAATAAATTGATATTTTTTTTTTGTCTTTCCATATCTTTATAAAGGGCACAGATAAAATAAAATGACAGAAAAAATGCAAGTGATTGATCCAAATTAGGATCCGGTGCAATATTGTGCAATAGTTAGAGATCTTGCACTATGCAGAGATTAGATTACAATCTTTTCCTTTTAAATTAAAAAAAAAAAAAAAAAAAAAAAGAAAAAAAAAAATGAAGAAGAAGAAGAAGAGCTTTGAAAAAAAAAACGAAAAAAAGAAGATAAAGAAAACATGAAGGCCTTAAGAGCATCCACATCAGTGGATTTATAATTTTAGCTATTTAGCACCAATAAAAGTTACTTTATCTATTTTACCTACACACATGCTGCAGCAGTGGATCTATTTTAGCTTTCAACACAATAAAATAATATAAATATCATAATAAAATAATATAACTACTACAATAAAATAATATATCTCACTACCAAAAAAACATCCATAGCACCAACCACAACCACCTCTACCATTAGCCACACCCACAACCACCCCCACCACCACCACCACCACCACCAACCACAACCACCACTCTACTTGGCAGCCATAACACAACATAGAAAAAAATACAAAACAAAACCAATACCACAACCACAACCACAATCACAACCCCATCACCACCAGTCACCACAAACCACTAGCCATGACAACCAACCATGACAACCACAACCACAACCATAAATCACAAAACTCATAACCAAAATCCACAAAACTCACTGCCAAAGCCAAAATCATCCACCACCACCACAACCAAAATCCACAAACCTACTGTCAAAATCATTAACTACCACTACCATAGCCAAAATCAACCACCACCACAGCCACCAAACTCATACGAAAAAAAAAAAAAAAAAAAAACCTCAATCATAGCAAAAAGAATAGAGAGATGGGCGGCAGCGGTGGCTTGCAGCTGGCGACATGGGTCTGAGGCGATCAGCGGCGTGGGTCTGAGGCTGAACGGCAGCGGTGAATGAGGGAGTTTCGGTGATGTCGAGTTTCGGTGATGTCGTGGATGAGGATGAGTCGAGTTTCGTGGGTCGGTGACCGGAGTTGAGAGAGTGAGCTTCAGAGAGATGAGATGAGAGTGAATGAGAGAGAGAAAGAGGCTCTCAGCTTCAAAGATGAGAGTGAATGAAAAAAAAAGGAGCAAGTGTTCGGCAGAATAAATTTTTTTTTTTTTTTTTTTTTTTTTTTTGCTCTTAGCTATAGTACACATCTATAGATAGATGTGCACTGTAGCAAATCAGCTAAAAAAAATAAGTATAGCTCCACTGCTGGAGCTTGCTTTTTGTGTGTGAGGAGCTAAAATATACCAATATAACTTTTTAGCACCACTGCTTTGAATGCTCTAACGGGAGATTTGGAAGTAGTGAACATCAGCATATGGGGACTGCTTTAAATTGAAACTGTTCAATTTATGTTTTTTTTAAAAGAGATTAAATTCTGTAAAGATGTATAAAACTCATGTTTTAGCTTTCCAATCTCAACATGCCATATTATCTTAAAACATATTTAAGAATAAACACAATCACACACAATCAATTCTAATACCCATGTATAAATTCAACCAAATTGAGAGTTTATTTATATGTTATTAGGTATGGTAAAATATATTAAAATTTAAATAAAATATTGTTTTGACAATCTCTTATTAAATAGGTAAAATATGAATTTTACATCCTATCCTTACCAAATTCGAACTCTTTCTAAAATCAAGAATTTTGAAATTTTAGTAAATATGACTTATTTTTCCTCATTAATTAATGTTATGTGTGAGGGAAATTGGGACAGATAAAAAGTCAAGCGCAAACAGTAAAATCCTATTATTAGTATATACTACTACTAGATATAGGATGCACATTGCATTCCAATAAAATGACATTCAGAAAGCAAATGAAAAGGAAAAATCACATCTTGCCATGACTTCCAACTACAAGCAGAAAAAACTGCTGAAACATAGCTTATCATTACGGAATCTTCGTTTTTACTTACAAATTCAAGCTGTTAGCAATCAAACTATCACAAACATATCTAGTAGATACCATGTTTGTCCTCTGTCAGTCAGTCCAACAGTTGAGCACAAACAGAACTGCCACAAACTTTCAACAATCTCCAAAACACCTACTCTCTGTATTTCTACCTCATTTCTTACACACATCTATTACGACAATTTCCGACGAGGAAAACCAAGCATGCTCACACTGCCAGAGAAAAAAAATATATCAATATTTACTAATTTACCAGACAAATTACTATGAGGTCACTGTAGGTATGCCCGCCCTTTTTCCTTCCATGGCATCTTTCTTCTTCCGACAATTAGCACAAAGGAAGGGGCCTTCCCATGGTTTTGATGCTGGAGAGAAGAAAGGCCCTGAATTTACTGATAATCCATCAGCAGGGGCTTGATCAACTTGGCAGACTGCACACCGGAAAAGCCCAGAATTTGTGTTCGCAGGAAAATCCTTACCTAGCCTGCATTTTCATGCAGAAGAAGATGAACTAAGAACTACAACCAGAATAAGAAAACTGGAGAACCCCCTAATTAACTCTTTAAAACAAGATGCCACATCATTAAAGTAGAAGATAGAATAATCAGGCAGAAATAATTTGGTCTAGATTTGGCAAACAATGTCTATTAAGTAATGTGTTAAATGCACATTATGGGAGAAAATTTGCACATGGCCATCTATTCAACAAATTTTTATTATCACGGGGATATACTTGTGGGATCCACCCCTCTGCAAGTGGGATGTTATATATCCTGGTGATACCCGATTCAAAGAAAACTAATGTTTGGAACAGGAGCAGCCAATATCCTTCTCTATGAACTATTTCATAATAGCGAAATTTATAACAATGATGGTAACATAGCCAAATAATGTTAGGCAAGGACCACTAAAAAATGTACCTTTCTGCAAGCATTGCAGAACCCTCTTCAAACAACTCCTCCACAACCCCCACAGAAGAAAGCTTATTTGTTGATTTGTTCGTAAAACTCTGAGATTTCTTCCCAAAGAGTAGAGAACGGAGCATATTCTGTTTCTTCCTTGGTGTTGGTGGTAAAACAGGCAGGTCACAGGGGATGATATCAACAACAAGGCAGGTTGTATCATCCTTCAGGCCCCTTGACCTTAGAGCTTCCTAAGAAATGGAACAAACAAGTGTTAAGCCACACAGGTAAAACTTAAGTATCATCTTGGACTTAAAAGAAGAATCCCATTCTAGACATCACCTTCACAACCAGCTTTGCAGCAAGCTCTGCAGGTAAACCCCGACAAGACTTGGCAGCCATATCAGAAGATAAAGCATCCCAGATACCATCAGAAGCAATTATAAGTCTTCCTCCAGCATTTGAAATCTAAACAACCAGAATGAGGTTTCTCAACTTCAGAAAACATGAACAAAATGCAAACAAAACCATCATCAATAAGACAACAAACTCACCTTCACTTGCTTAACATGTGGTATCGGTACAATGAATTCTCCAACATCTGTGTCACCAATAGACCTAGAAAGGCATAATCCACCAGGCCAGCATCGAAGGGGGCCAACCTATGAACCATATACAGATGGGAACCAATCAGATAGTAGAAATGGTACATAATGCATGGAAGCTTCTAGCTTCTTTGAGTAGCATAGTGAACAAAAATAATCAAAGTAAACCTCATTTCCCCCATATACATTGAGTCTTCCTACTTCACCCCCACTGGCAGTGACACGTTCTCTCTCTTCTACATTCTCCTCCAGCCTGTGATCAACGGTCAAGAGAGAAACCACACCCCCTTGGGTGTCCAATATGCATCGTGAATCCCCCACAGATGCAACAGTTATAGTCCAATCATCAATCACAACAAATGTCACTGTTGTCCCAGAAGTCTCTCCTGTCATTAACAACCAAATGTAAAATACAAGTACACAAAAGAAAATGCCAAAAACGAAGAACATATAAACATAACAACAAACTCCCCAGTGCTTACCTTTCTGCTGAAATTCTATGTCAGTTTTCACAAAACCTGCAACTAGCGCCCGAGGAAGGGCTTGAAGCCACTCTTCCCTACTGCTATCTTGAGGAATCGCACTCAAAACATTATCCAATAAGTTCTCCTTTGCAAAGATAGCAGCTGATATACCATTATGTCCATCAAAAATCTGCCAAGAAGAATCCAGTGCGTATTATATCCATTAGGGGATTATATTGACGCTCCATTTGGTCGCTGAGAAAAGGATGGAAAAGATAAGAAACCAGACTTTCGAATGATAAATTTCCCACAGTTGAGACCACTGAAAACCAAGACTTCTATTCAACAGCACCTAATTCAGCTTCTAAGTTGGCTTTACATGTTATTTTTTTTTTCTCAGCAACCAAATGAAGGGTATTTAATTATTTCGCAAAGCAGTTCATGAGTCAGTATATATGGGAAGGAAATAATACCGCAAAAACAGAAAATGATGTCGACGGATTTCCTGGAACCCGCAAGCAATCGGGTTTTATCAGGAAATAATCCTCCCCTTTCTTTGCCAAAGCAGCCTGTCCATACTTCAAGAAAGGCTTCTCAAGCTTCTCGTTCCTAAGCTCTCGACCAATCAGAGTCCCAAGTGGAACAAGAGGAGACCTCATCCTTGACACTTCCGCCCGGCTCATCTTACTCTCATCTTAATCTAAATTTCAACATTTCCAAGAACCAAATGCCAAAACCTTAAATAACCCAAAATAACCATTTAGATTCTCTTCATAATACTTCTACACTTAGATCACAAACACATAAAAATAAAAACTAAAAAAACCTTGCACATACAAAGCCTAATCACCCAGAGCAACCATTTACATTCTCTTAACAACTTCACCACTTCAATCATAAACACCTTAAAGAAAACAAAAATTGCACATGCAATGCAATCCTATAAACGTTTCAAAAACTAAAACTTCCACACATCCCATAGTTATACTACCATATTCTTCATTACCCATCAAATAAACTTAAACCAATTAATCAAAATTCCCCCAACATAATTTCAAAATCCCAACCAAAATCACCCAAATTACCACTTCACTAATCTGCAAAACACATTACATTTCAGAGTAAAAACAGAAACCCAAAAACCCCAAATTACTCAAAAACAAGAATCGCTAAAAGCTACCAAAGTCAATGACATTTCCAACCTCCATTCCCAAAATACCAACCAATCACACTTTCAAACCCACAACCCAAAACCCAATTTTCTTTTACCAAAAAAAAAACCCACCAACTGATCTGAATTTTTTTGCACACACATGCATAAACAGTAGAGCTAATGCAAATCAGTAAAATCTGCAAATAAATAAACAAATAATACCACAATGTGCAAAAAAATAAAAGATTAAAACTTTTTATAATTAGCATAAATCTATAGCTAAATTTAGACCAAAACTGAAATAAAAATAGTTTTTTTTTTTAATTTTGAAGGAAAAATAGTAAAAAACGCACCGTTTAGGAGTAGATCGAAGAGAGAGAAAGGCACATTGAAGAAAGAGAGGTTTTGAAGCAAAAAAGAAAAAATCTACAATCTACAAGAAGACCTGCATTTGTGTGTTTTTTGAAACAACTTCTTCGATCAAAAATGCTCTCTTCAAAAACCCTAAAAAGTTAGAGAGAGAAAGTTAGAGAGAGAGAGAGAGGTATCTCATATCTGTGTGATTTGATTGGGAGAGAAATCTAGAGCTAGAGAGAGAGAGAGTGTGTATTTGTTTGTGTAATAGCCTGTAGTGTGTGTGTGTGTTTTTTTTTAGAGAGAGAAAACGCGGAAAAGGCGTGATTTTTGTGAGGGTGGTGGGGCAAAGACTTCTTTGATAATGACGTTTCCTGTCCTTATTCTAACTCCTTGGCGAAATTAGTGTGAAATTACGGAAATGTCCTTGGGTTTTGTGTGTTTTGGTTTTGGTTTTGGTTTTGACTTTTGACTTCTTCTTTTTTTTTTTTAATTGTGCCTTTTGTTTAAAAAAATATTATTATTAAATTATCTTTCTATTTTGAAATTAGTATATTGAATTATGATAAATCCATTTTGAAATATGTGGATTGAATTACGCTGTGTTATCAATGATTTAAATTAACAGCATATCTATTTATTTTGAAAGGAGTGAATTGAATTATGTAATATTATTAATAATTTAAATAGATAAAAAAAATAATGATATACAATGTTTATTTAAAGGTTGATGAATTTAAAAATGTATTTCACTTATTTATTTTTAAATGGATGTATGAGGTTTTAAGAATTTTATGATAGAGTTAGCTGTATATTAGACAATTAAGATATTATTCTATTTTGTCGTTTAAGCTGTGAGTTAGCGAGTGTGTTTTTTGTGGATGATAAAATAGCAGGGTTGTGTGTTTTTATGGTATTGGTAGTGGTCATGTGTTACCTAATTTGTTTTAGAAGTTTATCAAATCAAGATTTGGTCATAGAATTTCATTTTGGTTTTTAGTTTTTTTTTTTTTTTAATTAAAGGTCTAAGTCTTTTTGTGTACGATATCCTTTCATTAAATAAAGAGATATCATCCTAGTTTGATCCTACCATCCTAGTTTTGTATTGTTTGATTTGATATTATTGAGTTATTTTATCGAATTAGGTTTGATTTGATATTATAGAGTTATTTTATGGAATTAGGATATGATGGTAAGTAACTTGCAAGGATTTCAATTCCATTTACAATATTTTAATTAAATGCCTTTTAGGTGTGATTTTCCTTTCGTTAAATAAAGAGGTAGAATAATTGGTTATAATTTAATCTTATCATCCTAATTTTTGTATTGTTTCAAAAAAAGAAAAAAGAAAAGAAGAAGATGATTTGTGTGTAATCTCATGCAATCCAACTCATTCTTTGTTTAAATAAGAATTGCGTATTTGATTTTATATTAGTCACAATCCAATGATGTTACATATAACGTGCCTCTCACGATCTAGAACAGTTTTACATGATGAAAACCATGGCCCATCTGAAATTGAGGTTTCATCTAATGTCAAAACTCTAGAATTCCAACTCCCTGAATCTATGATTATGATTGATAATTATGGGTTGGTAAAGTGGGTTTTGAATTTTTTTTTTTCATACATTTTTGTAATATAAAGTATCTATCTTTGGGGTTCAGTCTAGAAAGGTAATTTTGTTGGGATATTGACTTATAAAAGAAATCTAATATGGTCCTCCACAGAGGATAAATAATCCCTCTATCTATATTCAATATTACACAGACAGTGCTGTGTGTTGGTTGGCAAAAATTAGGTGGATTAAGACAGCATATAGTTTTGGTGGATCAGGACAAAATAGATTGGTAATCTACCTAGACTATGTAAGCCAACTATGTATGTGTTTGTCTTTTTAATTCATTTTTTTTAATCTTAATCAAGAGAGAAAGAGAGAGAGAGAGAGAGGTGACAAATGGAGCAAATGAACCATGCAACCAGACCAATTTTGACATGTTCTCTGTTTTATTTCTGTGTCTTTCTCTGAAACTATTCTGCATCTTAAGTCTCAACATATTTGAGAACTTTTAATCAAAAAAATAATAATTAAAAAAAAAAAACATATTTGAGTACTTGGTTTAAAAAAAAAGCCCACTAAAAGTTCAGATGCAAAATTCATTTGGGTCAACTTCAATTTCATCATCATCAGGGTATATTTCTATTGAAAACTGAAAAGGGAACCCCCCCCCCCCCCCAAAAAAAAAAGAAGCTAATTTGTGCCTGCATCTCAAGTCTCAACAAACTCAAATAAATTTTTTTTCCTTCTTTCTTTCTTTTGAAACAAAAATCATTGATTAAATTTGTGCAACATGGATTATTTTAGGCATTATTAGTCAGCTCACTAAAAGTTCAGTTGCAAAATTAATTTGGGTCAGCTTTAATATCATCATAATGGGGTATATTTCTATGGGAAAAAGGAGATCCAATTTGGAATATTCGTCAACCTAGAAAATTAACATTGACACCCAAACCAGTAGATACAAAAATTTGAAGGAAATTAAATGATACCAAAATCAAAAGGAATTAATAAACAAATGATTAAAAAAAAAAAAAAAACCAAATGCAATTCAGAGAATGAAATTGAAATACGAAGAAGAAGAAGAAAAGAACAACTTCACATAGGATGACAACCAAACAATGTTTTAGCAAAAGAAAATTCCTTGTTTCTCGGCAATACCTTTACCCAAATACATTAATTGAAAAATTCTAACCTAAAATATAAATCCAACAAAAGAAAATTTGGGCAATCCTTCTTGACCTTTCAGTTTCAGTCGAATCTCCACTGTGCCGCAAACTTTTTTTTTCTCCTTCCCTTTCTCTGTATCGCAGTATCGCTACGAACCCTGCTTGGTTCCTCTATCTTCGTATCCCTCAATCAAAACCAAATCTGACCCAAAATGCCAATCTAAATCATAATTAACACCCAATTGATTCTCCAAATAAAAACCCAAAACCCTGAATTTTTAAATTTAAAACAGAACTTGCAAAATTAATTTGGGTCAACTTTAATATCATCATAATGGGGTATAGTTCTATGGGAAAAAAGGCAGGGAGATTTAAAAAGAAAAGAAATGATGGAGAATCCACATTAGTTTGATTATAACTTACATGGAAAAAGCATGTACTGCAATTTGTATGCTATCTTATTGAACAAATTGAGAATTCATCATGAAGTCAAAACAAGTAGTGGCAACAATATTGTATTTGTATGTTTTTGCTTGTCTTTAGTATTTAATGAATAGTTTGCAATGATTACACAACAACTGCAACTTGCAATCTTAAAACTCCAGTTCTTGCTTATACGTAGCTCCATAATGGCACGTTTTAGAAATAGTTTTAAATCTTTTTATTTTTCTCAATTTTCTTTCACTCCCTGGGCAAATCCTATTTGATTCAAGTCACAACTCATAATGAATTACTATAATGGGATATTATATTTTATTGATCATTGTTTAAATTTTATTTTTTTTGCATTTAAAATTAATATATATATATAATGTTTATCAATCAAATATTAAATTATATTGGATTAATATGAAATTTATCATACATAAAAACAATGAAATTGTGTAATTCTATGGTATAACTATAACTTGATGTTTTGCCTCTCTCTCTATATATATAGAGAGAGAAATATTTCCCAATATATATAATACATACTTTTTTTTTTTGTTGAATAAAAAAAGGGGGTTTTTAGTATGGACTCATCAACCCCACGCTACGTGACGACAATGAGTAATACTATGTATACCACACGATTCGAGCGAGCTGGAGCTATCGCTCAAATCACTCCTCTCTAGGTTTTAGGATAAGAACTCCTATCATCAAGCCATGGATATTTTTCAGATTCTTCTCAAATTTTCCATTTCTTTTTTCTCTTTTTTTTTTTAATTTTAGTTTTTTTTTTTTTTTTTTTTAAGGAGAGTAAGACTTATTAAGAGTTGTAGATATTCTCAAATAAAAGTTTTGCTGACGTGGCCATGTGTATATTGGGACCCACTTACCATTTTAGCCACTCATTTGAAAGGGTTTGGACCCAACTGGAAAGGTAGTAGTTTGATGCCTCCACAAGTGGATGTCGTTTGCAAAACTTGCTAAAATCATCAACTGGTGTAATTAACAATGTGTACTTTCTATGCCCATAATTGACACTTGTCCAAGAAGCAACCTAAAAGGCCTCAGCTCTCAAACTTGTGCTTATTGATGAGATATTCTTTATGATCTTTTGAGCTTTTACTTGTCCCCATATATTGATATAAATATATATATATATTTATATATATGTACCATAACAACAACTTTGGAGGCAACAAATCTTGCTTCTAACATGCTCTTAACATGAACTTCTTCTTTAATTTTTTTATTGATCAACTCAGTTTAACTCAAATAAGCTTTAATCTCAAGTTTTTCTTTAAATAACCCAACCTCTTTAATCTTTGTATACTACTAACTTTTGCAACATGCATGTAAGGTGTTATTTGATATTCATAACACTTATAAGTTTCTCGATCTACTTTAAAGATTTCTTCGTGAAAATAGTTTTTACGTTTTCAAACAACCCTTAGATGATGAAGCCTAAAATTTATAATGAAGCTGTTTTAGGTGGTGAAACTTAGACTGTCCTACATTACTAATGAATCTTTAACTCAATATTTTAATCCTCTACTTAGTTCGTACAAGTTACTAAGGGAGGAAAAAGTGCCATTTGAATTAATGCTCACCAGCAATAATATGCATTAAAATTGGTTGCAATTAAGCACAGGCCAATTGAAGTCTCATGGGATGGTTTTCAACATGATAAAATTGTGCCCTATTCATTACTTGGAACTCTTAATTGTATGATATATTGGTTGCTTGGAGCTAGATGTTACATTATTTGTGAACTTTCAGAGGTGACTTAGCTAGTTTTCCTTCTGTGACTTGGCTAGAATTTTTATGGGCTCAAAATGGCCCATCATTATTGTTATGGCAAGTGATTGTCTGCGTGCATGTAGAGCTGCACTGAAAGGAAGGAACTGAGTAAGTGTTTGCTATTAGAGATAGAGTGATACTAGAAACTACGAAATTTACCATGTGAATACTTAACAAATTGACGTGTTATTGAAGTGGCACAAATTATATTTATTATTATGTCAATTTGTAAACTTTTTATAGTAAAATTAGTAGTAGTTTCCATAAAAATTATTCAAAAATCGCACCATCAACTGTCAAGCAACAACTTTGAAAATTTTAGAATAAACCAATTAACGTAGGGAACATGACAAACATTGTCTCAGATATTTTTCATAGTTGTAATCTCACTAAAATTTCATTTTTGAATTTTGGATTTCATGTTAGATTTCACCTTTAATGTTTGAATTTTAACTTCATTTTGTTGAGGATTTTTGCTGCAACTAAGATTAGGATGGCTACTTCATTTGTGCATATCAGCTGAGCTTATCCATAGAAGGAATTGTGTTATTTGACCTTCATCTTCTTTTTTATTAGTTTGTTTGGACATAACGAGTCTTTTCACATGTTAAAGAAATACTAGCCTTTAAGCATGCGCTTATGTGTATGCTCAGAGGCTCTTCAATTTTTTTTTCTTTAAAGATTAATAATTTTCAACCTGTAAACTCATCGCATATATATAAAGTGAATACACAAATAAGTAAATTGCAAGAATATGCTAAAAGGAAGACTGGAAAATTCTTCAAGAAAGAATTTCTAAAAAATAATCATAATATTTGAGGTAGCCACCCACAAAAATTTTTGGATCTCATTACTTTTTTCATTTTTTCTCTGATTGATATAATCTACCAATTTCTTCTCATAATGTACCTTCCTTCTCTTTGTCAAAAGTTTGTGGTGGTTAACGTTAAAAATTATCACAATATCTTGTTGTAATTTTTATAGCAAATGATTGTGGGAGTTTTGAAAATAACACCTACATTATAATTGATATGTAGTTTTTTTTTTTTTTTTTTTTTTTTTTGAAAATTTATTTAACATAGAAAAAGTATGTGGGTAAGAAATGCGAGTTAGTGGGATCTTAAAATGTAACACAATTTTACATATTTATCCTAAGTGAGTAGGAATGTAGGATAAATATAGATAGATAAATAAGCAGTAAAAAAACAACATGAAAAAGATTTTATTTTTTTGGAAAGACGTAAACATGTGTTTTTTAAATTTATATTCATCCTTAAAAAAAAAAATAACGATCATTTCAATTTTCTAACCCAAAAAAAAAAAAAAAAAACCCAGGTTCCTATTAAAAAAAACCATGTTAATTTTTTTTTAAGTATCCTTATTCTTATCCTATATTTCTATGTAGTTTTATTTTTATTAGATTATCCCATGTAGTTAAAAGAATATCCAGTTTTGGCAAAGAAACACGATGAAAAAAAAAAAAAAAAAAACTATTTTTTTTAAAAATTTTTAAATTTACCTAAAATTTAGAAGTTTTTAAATTAGTAATTTTAGTATTTTACATGTCTAACCTTATTATTTAAACATTTTAAATGGTTGGATTTGAGGGTACTTTAATGGAGATGGATGGGAGTTGTAGGGGAATGTATGGAAATTGCAGGGAAATTGACTTAATTCAAAATAGTCACCCAAAAATATTAAGAGTGAGAGGAAATGCACTAAGCAATCAATTGGTTTATTCTTCAATATGAATGGAAATGTGATTATAAGTAGGTATTTATAGAAACATAAAACTATTCTATTAGCAGTGGTGGCTCTAGAAACTTTTTCTAAAGTCGTCATTATGAAACTTAAATTATACAAAATATAATAAAAATAGAATTTCATATATTGACAAAAAAAAAAAAAAACACGCAAATACATAAGACCTTACAATTTTCTTCTACAAATTTTCTTATTTTGAAATTGTTGCATGATAGTCTTATTATCAATGCTACAAGTTAGATCTCTTTCAAAATTTTAGTTCAATAAAATTTTTCTTAGGCTTTTCCTTTTTGTTTGTAAAGGCCAAATATATTGTTAAGGGAACCAAAGTTTGGCTAAAAATTTAGTTGTAGTTTAAGGCTACAACTCTCACTAAAAAAATTTAACAAAGCTACATATTTTGAAAATCTAACAGTTGAATTGTATTTTCTTTATGTTCTTTAAACACATGTCAAATTTTATGCCAATTGGATGTTATTTACTATTCGATCCATAAAATTATTTTTTATGTATAATTTTATACTACAAACACTTAAAATTTAAACGTTTGATTGATAACATAGCTGTTGATCTTTGATTTTATTGATATTTTGCGAGCATAGATGATATAATAAGAAAATATAATCCAACAGTGAATTTTATTTGTCAAAATTCACATTCAATAAAAAAATATTAAGTGAAGTAGTAACTTAATCTACAACAAAGTTTGTTGCTAAACTTTGTCCAAAGTTTATTTATGGTGGGCCTAGAAAAATTTAGGTGGTCACAATTGTTTTTTTAAAGGTAAAAAGTCATAAATTTTTTTAAAATTTATATATAATTTTTTTTTTCTAGGTTAAGGTGTTCCTATGACTACCCTAACATCAATGTAGAGCCACCCCTATCTATTGTCTCACATGGCCTTAACCTTTTTTTTTTTTATGAAGCACATGGTCTTAACCTAATGGTTATATTATTCTCCATGTGTATTAATAATTCAAATATGTATTAAGTGTCCGTTTGGGATTCTCTTATTTTACTGAAACTAAAAACTTTTTATTAAAATACTGTAGATAAAGGTAAAAATTAGCAGAAATAATATAGTGAAACCCATGAATAGTATTAAAAAAGAGTATCAAAAAGTGCAGTGAGACCCATAAATAGTAGCAAAAATAAGCTGAATAATAAAATAAGTTGGCAAAAATAATTTTTGCCAAACGCACACTAAAATGTGATTAACATGCTTGGAATTGTAACTAACTAACCAACTAACTAACTTGGAATTGTAACTAACTAACTAACTAAATGTCTGACTAACTAAATGCAACATTACAACAATTATTATCTATATATTTATAGGACTTCCTAACATTTAGAAGTTCAAATAAGGAAACACCTTAAATAGTAGTATAGATAGAGATGATACAGAAGTTATTTTTATGACTTTTTTCACGAACATTATAAGTGTAACCAAAAAGCGCACAGCCCACTCGTTCAGCCTACTAAAGGCCCGTTGGGCATTGTCCATGGTTGGACCATGGGCCGGGATATTTATTTTCATCCCAGCCCATTGTTGACCCTTGAATATAGGATTTGGTTAGCCCTATAGGCTTTTTGCCTTTCAATTGACAAGTCCAAGCCCATGCTGGGCCTAACCCTTCCATCTTTTCAGGTTCATAAGGTATTTTCAGCATCGAAATGTATTTCTCATTTTGGGTAAAAGTATTCAAAAGAAGATATTTCAATCTCAAATTTTAGTCTAAACTAATGTGTAATCTGTGAATATGCACGGATACAATTAAAAATAATTACAATTACATTATTTAAATTATACATTTTTTTGAAAAAATGTTCAAATTATACATAAAATTAGCTTACACATTTTTTAAACCATACATTTATAAACTATGCAATAGTTTTTCATTTTATATATATATATATATATATGAAATTTAGAATTTAATTGGATTTAAACTCTTCAGTTTTTACATTCAATAGTTCACTTGCCACAAAAATTAAAAGATTAGATGGACATATAGCACAAAATTGGATTCCAATTGAAATCCAATTTAAAATCTAATTGGATTTATACTCTTCGATTTTTATACTCAATAATTTACTTGGCAAAAATTAAAAATTAGATGGGACACGTGGAGCAAAATTGAGAATCCAATTAAAATCTAATTGGATTTTCTTTGAGATTAGCTTTTAATATATACATAAATGACTTGAAAAAAAGAAAAGAGAGAGTGCAATTTTTATAATGGGTGGATTGGAGTTTTATTAATAGGTGGATTTGAAATGATTACTGATTAGATTTAAAATGTCATTTTAAATCCATTACATCATAAATGTTTTTTTATCACAACAAAATTCCAATAACTCAAATTATCTTGCATTATTAAATTTATTCATATGAAGTACTTTGTACTGGCTCCTATTTTTTTTTTAAAAGTACTTTATAGTTTATACTAGCAATTATTCATTAAATCCCTTAATTTTAAATCCTCACGTCCAAACAATAAAAGTCGAATTAGTGGTAAATTCATCGTAATTTCCCATTTACAGAATGAGATTGAATGGCAAAAAATATCTTTTCCTTATCTAAATTTTCAGAAGTGAGAATTTTTAAGCACCACTCTTTATTTTGTGTGTGTGTGGATTTGTTTGCATTAACCTATAAATGCAAGACAAAAAAGAAATACAGTTTGCTATTTTCTTACCACCAAATATGTTGTCCTATTAATATTTTTTTCCAGCAATCAATGCAGCTACTTGAGCTAGGCATAGAATAGAAGAGGGTGATATAATATATTACTTATTCAAAATATTCGAAGGAAATAATATTTGCCTGTTGCAGTTGGGGAATACTTTTGAATATGTGCATATATTTAATTCTGGCTGGAAAGGTTATTTGATTTATTGGTTTTTTTTTAATAGTAATTTGTTAATTATGTTGTGATGCCAGATATACTTATAATTATAGGTTCAATTTGGGGGTTCTTGCAATTCAACATAGGACATAATGGAGCTTGTCTTTTGTTGTGAAATTTTTGTTGCAATTTAAAAAAAGATGCTTCTTATTTGAATGATATGGATATTTGAGCCCAAATCTCATGTCCCATTCTTTTTATTCCATTCTATACTTCACCAATAAAAACTTGCTACATCTTCACTTATTTAATTAAATCCTTCCATTATGACCTCTCTTATTTTAACTACCTAAAATAAAATAAAAAACCCAACACCTCCCTACCACCACCACCAATCAACCTTGGCAAGTTTTTATTGGTGAAGTATAGAGTAGCACAAGAAAAATCAGAAGATTTTGACTCATGGATATCCCCCCCCCCCCCCCCCCCTCTCCCAAAAAGAAAGGTACAAATGTTTGTCATTTGAAATTATTTTGTACATTAGATATACTATTGCCTATCACATTATAGCAGGTTTCAAGTGGGAATCCACAAGTAAACCCATCCTTATACAATAGGAGAGTGTATCAATCTATTGTATTGAGTGCACTGAATAATTTCACTAATGTCATGAGAAACCTTTCAACTTGCCTTTGGTGCCTAGTTTGTTAAACTCTTTATTGGCTGATACTCATGTTGAATCCCTTCAATTCTTCCCATTGCATGAACTGTACACAAAGTTTTCTAACTTTGCCAATGAAAGGAGAGAAGCAAAAGAAAAATACAAAATATGTATGTAAATCAACTGTTTTTCTTTCATTTTGCATCTTTTTCATTCCTTTTTTTTTTCTCAGTAGGAAAGAACACTTGTTTTAGAAGGAAAAAAAAAACTCAATATCAGCACCCCTATAGACACATTAAAACTGGCTAGGAGGGACTTATACAACTCATGATCACTATTGGAGAAATGCAGGCAACTGGATTTATTGCCACTCAATATAGAAAACCTCTCTCTCTCTCTCTCTCTCTCTATACACAACTACATAATGAATACACAAATAAGAAGAAAAAAAATCATAGAGCAACTTTCATCAAAACCCCATAACAGTATTCTCACTTAGCATTCCCAGTTTTCCTCTTTCCATCAGTTGGAACAGCCTGCCTTCCAGGTTTTTGCAAAGCTTGACTAACCCCATTGGGTGGTTTGATCCGAGATGGTGTAGGAATCAGTGATGGAATTAAACTCCTGGTTACAAGCACATAATTCAAAACATTCTATTAGAAACATGTAAAATGGCAAGCCTAAGTGTAACCAATGCAAGTTTGCTAGTATGTGGAAAGGGAAGCATTATTTCACTCCACATTGCAGCACAAAGAAAATTCAGAATTCTGCTTAAAGAAGAACATAGTAAAATATAAGCATTTAAGACAGGTTACCTTGATTCTTGGTTCTTTGCTGGCTTGGGATTTGTTTTCTTTGGTTTTGACTTCAAGCCATTGGAAATATTGGTAAGTTTAGGAAGATTCTGTTGCCAATGCATGTCTGGCTCTGAGGAATCACTAGTTGCAGCCTCAAGCTCATCAGAATCATCAGTGGCCACTTCATACCGACTGCTAGGTACATCATAGTCCTGGATGTCCTTTTTGTTGGCTGTTAGTTTATTGAGAGCTTGTTCTGGGTATATTTTTGAAGGAGATGAGATATAACTCTCACCAAACATCTCAGGAGACAGTCTGTTGTCTACTTCCCAATGTCTCACCAGAGTTTCATCTCCACTTGCACTGTCATGCTTGTTCACCATGATCTTATCAACCCATTCGCCAGAAACAAAATCCTTGTCATCCTCTTTTCCAATTAGTGTAGGACTGCCAACAAGTGGCCAGGGAGGTGAACTCATCAACATGTCGTGAAAATCTAGGCTACGTCTTTTTGGTTTTAGTTTGGATTTACTCCGAGCCTGCAAATATGACCATGAACTGCATTTTATAAAGGTATTAAATAAATGAAATCGTTAGATTTTAGGCACCACAGTTTAGTTCTATCGTTGTAGAAATGAGTCAATTTTCAGCATTTTAATCAAATTTAAGATTAATTTATTTCACTGATGCACTTAATCACCAGGACATTTCAACAAATAATGCTGTTTAAACCTTTTCTTATAATCTTCTGGTGATGACTATAGTCTAGAATAACTCCTTATTTCCATGCGATTTAATATTCCTTTTCTATTTGGAGAAGACTTAATTTTGTCTCAAATGGTATCAAATATAAAATAGAAAAATTTCCTCTAAAAATGCTGCCAGATATCAATAACAACTTTCTAAAACTGATAGGAAAGCAAATTGAAGTTCAAATGAAGTCCTAGTAGAGTGAACCCCACCAAATAGCTGGTCAAAGATTCAAACCCAAAATGAAACTCTGATGAAGGATGAAGCAATCATGGGATCTAAACCGATTGGTCTATCCTTTCAACTTTTCATTATCACTATGCTTCATTAATTATCACATTTTACAATGCCAAAAGATTATAAAATATATCACTGGAGACAGAAAAATGTAACAGTAAGAATGACAAAAAATGATGACTTTAATCCAGACTTTGGTACATATGGCATTCCTGAGATGAATCCATAGTGCTCAGACAAAATCAATTTAAGTAGCTAACATGAAATCATGGCTTATCAACCAGTTATGACATTTGGTTCATACCTCTAAGTTACCCACATCGTCCATTGCTTGCCTACGACCCGCTGAGAAGTCTCCAAAACTTCTCCAACTAGGATGGGAAGGAGAAGATCCACATGACTTCATTTTTAATCTTTCTGGGCTGGATTGAGAGCTTCGAATACTCTCTGTTTCTCCATCCTTCCTTAATAAGGCGGCTTTAAGGCTAGCAATCTAAAAAGAGAATAAACAAGACACATTTATTTTTCAACACAATTATCAGAGTATACAAGACATATGTGTCAACTTCTTAATTTATAATACAGAAATATAAATAAAAATAAAAAACAAATAGGCAGCCTAAAGATAAGCCATCTGAAATAAAATTAACAATTCATCAAGCAAAACAAACAGAAAAATGATGAGGTAAAACCTGTTCTTTAAGTTCTTTCACTTCTGAACTATCTTTGTTGACCCGTGCAGCACCAAGCTCAACGGTGGAAACCCTTTCAGCAAATTTGAGTGTACTAATTGTTTCTCCAAGAGCTTCAGGCTCCGGACTAATGTGAACAAACATGAGAGTCTTTGCTTGCCCTCCTAATAGATACAAAAACCAATATAAATTAACAATAAAGGAAATTACTGTGGAAATATGGAAGAGGATGTCTCTATAGGCAAGAGGACATTGAGAACCTCACCAAGTGAATCTTGGAGCAGTTGCGTGAGTTTGCTGTTCCTATAAGGAACATGGGAACTCTTTTGTGCAAGAGAGTAGATCACATCTCCCAAGGCAGATAAAGATTTGTTTATATGTTGTGCCTCCTTTAATCTATCTCCGGTCACCTCTGATTTGTCAACCCTTTCACTTCCTGCCAGGTCAACTAGATGCATACAACCACGGAGAATAGAACCAGATGTCAAGTCTCTTCCTTGAACATGAACTGTAAGGCAGCTGGAAATAGATAACATACAGAAGTTAGTATCCATTTTCGCAAACAGGAAGACTATAATCAATGTTCTCAAAAAAGAAAAATTGCTCTATTCTAAAACTTATAAGACAAAATTAACCATACCTGTGGGAACGACTACTCCGATCATTCATGGCTGTAGCACCCACTGAACGATTCTTTTGCCCAAGGTTCATCAAATTTATAACATCAGATGTTGTTGATACTGGTACAAGGTTTGCTTCAGGTACATTTATTCCGTTTTGAGAACTGTTACGAATTTCTAATGTACTTCGGAGTTAAGGCACATAAAGGAGTAAGAGGTGCATTGAACAAGGCATACAATCTGTTTGGATAAAGCTTTTTGCTGAAAGTTTTTTTTTTTTTTGATAAGCAAGAAAGATTTTATTATACTGAAAGCTTATTTGTTTCTTTGCTAAAAGTTAGTTAAAGTATAGTTATACCTCAAATGATGAGGCATTAAACAGTTGAATATAAGAAAATAAGTTAAAAAGCTAAAAGAAAAAGTTGTTGTCAAATGCACATTAAAATAAAGATATAAACTAGTGTCGCAAAGGATATCTTTTGTTGACACCATCTGACACAAGGAGATCCTTAACTTGCTCATTGTAAATTTCAAGCATCTGTACAGAAATATCATAGCAAATGGTGTCTTTCCTCTGTTCTGAGAGGAGAAATAGATCACCCAATGCTCTATAATTTACACCTTGACCTTCCTCTGTAAGCTCTTTGGGTCCACTCTGGTTTGACAGATAAGACAAATCAATAAAACTAATAGAAATGATAAATGTTCTTTGGAAAACATAAATCAAAGCCTTATAGTGAAAGAAATTATCAAATATGATGAGGATGTGGTGAATCTCTTACCATAGTATAAGTTTTCCCTGATCCTGTTTGTCCGTAAGCAAATATACAAACATTGTAACCATCAAGAACAGACCGAATCAGAGGTTGGGTGTCTGAAAATACCTCCTCTACAAAAAATGATAGCAGCTGTAAGGAAACTTGACAAAATAATTCTTTGTTCAAAATACCTCCCCTGCAAAAACATACCTTGGGTTGCTGAAGGACCAAATACTTTGTTGAAAGTGAATGATTTCTTCCCCTCTCTGCTATATTTTAAAGGGGCAATAATTGAAATATTTCCTTCCTCTATGTGATCCACAGAACTCGAACGGTTTGGTTGGCCAGCCAGGAAAGGTCTCACTCGGCAGTATACCCTAATATTCCCTAATCAAACATAATAGATGTATGTCCATTAGATCTTGTTGAGAAATTTAATTAAGTGTTAATGACTGAAGTCATTAAGTTAAAACTTTAAACCAATTGGAATGTCACCTTTCAGGTCCTGCACTTGATTGTATAGCTTGCGGTTTTCTTCAAGAACTCTCTGGTATCCAGAAGCAGCATGAGCCAGACCATGCAGGTGCTTACCTATCAAGGGAAACTAATATATCATTCCTCCTTCAAGAACTTTATAAAACCATGCAAGTTTTGATTTATAATGTACCTAGATTGTTGAATTCCTCCTGGTACTTCGCCTGCAAAAATTGCATTCCTGCTTTTGTACTATGAAGAATATGTTTCAGCTCCTACAGGATTTAGAAAGCAAAGTCACTAATTGCATGCAGATTAACAGCTTTCCAGCCAGCAAATTTGATACTACTGCAACTTACCAGAATATCTCTTTGTTGTTGTTCAACAAACATATTCTGTTTCACAAGCAGACTTTTTGATCCCTCATCAAGATCATACTTCCGATCATAATTTTCCTCCTCTTTATATTGCATGCCAGATTTTTCATCCACCTTAATCATATTGAGAGAATAGGTCACTCATATGTGCCGATACAACAAAGATATCAACTTGCTTGTCGAAACTATATATTTTGAGTGTGACAAATTTATCACTTGCATTTTAAACTTTCTATGACGTGTGTAAATACCTTTATATCATCAGAAGAAGTTTTGGATAGAGAATCATCAGGGCCAGATTCTGCCATATCTTTTGCAGTTGTTTTCATCTGTCAGATTACCAGAAACATTAATATCACCGACAATTATTTTTAATAAAAAAAGAAAAAGAAAATGAGTTTTCTATAGGAAGAACATGATTTCTGTACTAGCATCTGCAGAAATTAGGATCCTGACCCTTCACATAAATCATAGTCAAATGCAGCAAGGAACTTTGCTAGGCAAACACCATGTGTATGAGGTGGAATATCAATAAAAAGCCAACATTTACCTGTTCATTTTGGCTTTCCAAGCGACGGTTGAACTCCTCCATGACTTTATTAAGCATAGATTCTACAATCTGTGACAGGCTCGAGAGTCAGTTGTTACTCTAGTAACAATTACAAAAATACATATAACTAGTTATAAGTTATTACAAAGAATGCTCAGACCAGACAAGAAGACTAAAAGAATGAACATGTAGGCAAATATTGTGAGACCCAACACAAACTAAGGTTGGATTTTACATATAAACTTATTTTGTGGACGAATCTCAAATGGTTAGTGTCATCCAACTGGGAAAATATATTCTCTAAAATGTATCCATGGTTGGAGTCGGTAATTTTTATAACTTCTGCAAATTCCTGCTTAGTGCATACTTTGCAGAATTGTAAGCAGTCTCCTCAAAATCTATTTATATCAGGACAATTTAAAACAAAGAAAGCACCAGTACACTTACAATTGGAATTTCTTCTTGCTTCTTATTGGAGAGAACTTCACGGACTAGCAAATTTAAGGAACGAGAGGAACCCTGCAGATAAGAACACATAAAAACTTTTGGTGTCATGCTACTATGAAAAGTAAAAATTAATATAAAAAGAACAGAAATTCAAAGCTCACTAACTGCTTCATTGAGGTCATGGCCGATATCATTGTATGAAGATAGATCACCAGACAGACTCTGTAGGGACTTCTCATTCAATGATGAGGCCCTTGAAAAAGAATTCATGAATGGTTCTGAATTTTTTCGTACAAAGGATTTCACACAGATAGGTGCTTTCAAATTTGCACCAGGTTTCCATGATCCATTCCCACCTCCTTCTTTCCATTCACTATATGATTTTATTGCTAGAACACAGTTCACAATCCTTGCAGATTTTCCTCCCTGTACAGTCAGGAGATTAAAACAATGTAACATCAGACTGGCAACTCTCTCAAAGTAATTCTGTGCCATATTGGTTCATCATCAACCCAAAATAACCACTCTTTCCCCCAAGTATAAGTTACATCCAAAAAAGAGACAAGGACAGGCAAGTTTGAAATGGCATTATACAGCTTTTCCTTTTTTTCTTTTTTCTTTTTTGACTAAGTTAATTAAAGGCAAGAGGGGTGTAGAATCTGAAGATGAAGCCCATTATACAGATTTTCCCATTCACACACCTGTTCCAAATCAGAGGCTTCAAAAGTTGGAAGCCCCAATTCTTCCACAGCTACAAGGAAATTTCTGACATTTTCAAAGTACTGGAATGCAGATAGAGCTGCCCCATCAGGAATAACAAGAGAATCACAAGGACCCTCAACCACCTAAATTAGTCAATAAACAACATCAAAACCAACTAAAATATGTATGAACAGACATGTGAAAAGCTGAAAAGAAAATGAAAACCTTGCTGAATCATACCTTTGGCACAGCTCCAGGCTGAACCTTGTTAAGAACATAGCATAGGATTTTTCCACTTCTCAACCCAAGCCTGAATTCTTCTTCAGAAGGCTCGGCAGGCAATTCCTTACCCCCACTCACTCCAACCGCCCTTCTGAGCCATCCGGCTGCTTCATATCTTCTCAAGGCTACACAATGATGCAGCAACCTTAAATTTCTTTTCTTATTAATCACATCTCAAGCTAAGAGAAACCACATTTTCACCAACCAACACCAATATAAAGAAGGTTAGAGCCTTAAGAGGACTAGATAGCAAAATCTTGATTTTACTGCAGAATTCATTTTGTTGATTTCAGCTCTATCTTATCTAGAATCCTTTCCAAATTTCATTGGAGCATAAAGCAATTGAGTAATAAGCTCTTCAAAATTTAAGGATTTGAGCTGGGACCTCCTATTCTAATTCTAACTTCATCGCTATAATTCCATGCAACAAAAATGTTAAGCATTCATCCATGATAAAGTTCCAAAACTTCTGGGGAATGAGAATTGAAAAGAAAAAAAAAATTAATGCAATGAGAAAGATGATACAAAAAATGAGATTATTGGACAATGAAAAATCATATCATAATTAAGACATTTTTTTTGTGTAAATTTATAAAATTTACATAAGATTGTAATCACATGATTATCCCCTCACATAATTAATTACCACTATAACATGTACATCAAATCAACCATACTTTACAAAATTTTCATTGTCATAAAATATATGCTAACGCCATAATCTGTATAAAAACAATTTACAAGAAATGCTTCCTCTGCTTTATCAAAGAAACCAATAAATCCAAAATTCAATCAATTTTTATAGAGAAAAAAAAAATTAAACATTGAAGTGCAAATAAAATTCAAGAAATGATTTGATCATACAAGTTTCCTCAGCCTTCCTTGAAGCCAATCCCATATCGCTTGATCTGGTACTATGTTTTTGAAGAACATCTTCCACCATTGAAGCTACAGAGAAAGGCAATACTTGCTCTGTTGCCATTGCTTTCTTTATCACACACCAACCCAGAAAATATTTTTGATCACAAACTCAGATTTCAAATCATACCCATTAACTCAAACGCCTTAAAACTTCCAAAAAAAACTTCAATTCAACAATTTACATAGAAATTAACAAAAAGTTCAAATTTTTTTGTTTGTGGTGTTAAATTTAAGATTTTTATTTTTTTTATTTTAGCTGAATTCTCAGGGAAATGGAGGAATGAGAGACTAGGGTTTTGATGAGTTGATCTGTAAAGAGAGAGAGAGAGATTTGTGCAAAGTGAAGAGAGAGAGAAGAGAAATTTTCTTAGCTCTTTCCCTTACTTTCCCTCTGTTTCTCTCACAGTTTTCTTGCTCTTTCTTGTTTTCTTTTTCTCTCTCTGTCTAATATTAGTGGAAAAAAGGTTAACCGAACCTGGCTCCGAGCCTCTCGGTATGGACTTGATGGTATATATTTTTCCTATATAATTATTTCTAAATTTTTTATAAGCAATTTTTGTTTTTAAAATTATTTTCCTTGAGGGGAAAAAACAAAAACAAAAAATTCTTTTTAAGCAAAAAAAAAAAATATATATATATATATATATTAAATTTCTTATAACTAATTAGAATTTTGACAATGGACCTATTGTGAAGTTCTTAAAATCTCAACTATTTATCGAAAAGTATTCAAGTAATTGATGACATGATAAAATCTGAACGATTTATTTAACTATGAATGGTTGGGATTTTAAAGACTTCAATGCTTATAGTTATTTAGAAAACTTTCAAGATCCTAATCCGGTTTTTAGTTCAAATCAGCGCTGTATGTATATTTATTTTTTCAAATCCAAGAACTTCTTTTGGTAAAAATTAAAAATAAAAAAAAATTATGGATACAACAAAATATCATAATATTTTCACAACAAAATAAGGTATCAATTTACCATTAGTCAAAATAAAATAGTAAATATTGTATTATGACCCATCCGAACAGAAAACAAGAATGTAGAAATGTTATGACATTTTATTACGCACCTGTACTTTCTCATGAAATCTAGGACCCTATCGGCAGATTTTTAGGTGCTTTTTTTTTTTTTTCAATAAATTTGGGTGCAATGGTCAAATTAACCTCTAATTTGAGTGTATATGTATGAATCGGAGGCATCCATTTGATGGGTTTGTTTTTTATTATAACAAATTTCAAAAAATGGGTACAGAATAAACTTTTTATTTTTATTTTTTTGCTAATATCAGAATAAACTTTTTATTGTTGTTCTATTAATTGCAATTTGGATTTAAAATGATACACCCATTCATGATATGTGAAAATAAAATATGGGTACATCATTGAATTGCAACATCAAATCAATCCTTGCATCATTTTGGTAAGATAATCTTTTTAATATCAATTTCACATGTTGCTCTTTCTTGAATATTCTGTTCTTGATTTTGGTTTAATGTCAAAGGCCCAAAAATCTCCAATTTATTTGAGAAATTTATGGAAACAATATAACGCACCTTAGATGGTTTTTTTTTTTTTTTTTTTTTTTTTTTTTTTTTCAGATAGGAACCTAAGATGGTGTTGATGTTGCAAAGAATGTAATTGGTGGTCTAGATTCTAATACAAAGTTTATTTTTATTGGCCTTGCAGAGGGGAGCTTATTTCATTGATTTATTGGGAGCTTACAAAATAAGTAGGACAAAAGTACAACTGTCCATTGAAATAGTAGAGTTTAAAAAGAATTATAATTAAAAAGTAGTTTAAAACGAATTATAAATAAGTTAAATAAGCCCTTATCCAAATAATCAACCAAATGCAGAAATTTTTTTTTTTGAGAAGTGTTATGTCCACAACAAATTATAGATGGTAAGTTGTTATTGGTTTTGATATAAACTTACAACTGAAATTATTTTTTTGTCAATCAATAACAACCAATAACAAATTGACACTTAAAATTTATTGTGAAAATATTGTAGACATAGTATTTAAAAAAAAAAACTATTTTTTTTTCTCAAAATACTTGCTTTTAACATTATCAATAAACCTTTGTTGTAACTTGTAAGTGCATAACAAAATTAATGTTAATATTTTATCTGATTTGCATGCAAAAATATCATTGAGAAGGTACCATGTGTCTTCTCTAGAAAATAGACAGAGCTTACTTCACTGACTTTAAGGCAAAATAATACAGTAATTATGTAGTTTTAAGCATCAGTTCTAGGTGGGTTTGACGTGAATTTTACACTTATGCCTTCATTACATAATTTATTATTATTCTTAAAGACTCAGTGGGCTAGGTGATTTGCTTCTTAACCAAATGTCTCCTTTATTAATCTAAAATGATCTTCAATTTGTTGAGTTATTCTTACATTTAACGTTACTTAGGTCCCTTTTAAGCTTAGTTGTGCGTGATATCGCTTTGTCCCTTTCAGATTTGAAAGATTACCTTGGTGGATTCCTATTTAATTCTGCCAAACGTGCCTATTCCATCCCTAACTAACATGCCCTCTTCTTCTTTCGGGCAACTTAAGAGTTAAGAGGAAATTTATAAAATAGTCAATTGATTTCTTTTTTTTTCTTTTTTTGGATCCTCACATGACTTTATTATATGTTTGAGAATCTATCATGCCTAAGTTAGCCCAAGCTTTTAACAGCCCCATTAGTATATGTAGGAATATACAACTATAGATTGCATTATATGTGAGTAATCTTATTTTAGACTACATGGGACGTAGCTTGATAGTAAGAGTTCTTGTCCCAGCACTTAGAGAGGAGCAGTTTGAGCAATATCTCCAACAAGACCCGTGTGGTGAACATGGTATTATTTATTACCGTCATGTGGCGTGGGGTCGATGAATCCACACCAAAAACCCCTTTTTTAATTCAGCCAAAAAAAAAAAAAAAGGTAATATTATTTTAGAAGAAATATGATGAAAAGAAAAATTAATGGCTCGCTCAAGTGAGGCCAAGGTGCAAGAAATTGTGTGATCGACAAACAAAGTACGTCAAACGAGAAACAAAATGGTTATATTGGCACTTAACCAAGTCCACTCATACGAGTTACGAGAGTTGAGCAAAGAATGAGCAACGTATTAGTGAGGATGAGTAAATACAAGTGAGGTTAGTCTCGCTCGATATCCGCTCGAGTGAGGTTAGTCTAGCTCGAGCAAGACAATTACAAAATGTGCAGATTTTGCTACTAAAAAATAAAAAATAACAACAACAACAAGAAGTTAACAACAACACCGAGGAATGAGATCTTTTATGTCTATAATGGCAAGTTACAGCCACATGCTTTTTCAAAGGCAATTTTTCATTGTCTATATCTAGAGCTTCCATATTTAGATTTTCTTTTTCCTATTGATTTCACACCATTAGAGAGAAATTAACAAAATATTTCAAGTTTGTTACTCGAAGAATTCTGACTTAAAAACTCTTTCGAGTTTGGGCAAATATTGTATTAAAGATAGTAACTTCATTCGTGCCTCTAAGTCTAAGCCATTAAGGTCTTATGTTCTTTTATTGTGAATATATGTAATTAGTCCTGACTAGTCTGTTAAAAAATTCATAATTGAATCCAAAATTTTGGAATTAAGGATTAGTTGTTGTTGTTGTGTACAATAAGATGAGTGACTTTGTGGCTGAGCTAAGAGCCTCTTGACTTCCCTATGTATTTCCTTTGTTAATGCCTTCATGATGCCATAATATTCTTCTAATAATAATGAATAACCAATCCCTTTGCTTATGTGTAAAGGCTAAACATGTCATCATGATTAGATTACTCAACTTTAAAATCAAAAACAAATAATTAAAAGGTTAAGAAAGGTTAAGATGATCATTAGCACCATTGTACTTGTGAGCAAAAGAAACTTAATCTTTTCATGATATTACTTGAAAAATGCAATGCCCTCGTCCATTCATTTCCACTTGAAAGCTTCTTTGCATCCAATCCATGTTTATGATTATGAGTCTTTTAAAACCACATAGTATGGGTTTTTATTTTTATATTTTTTTATATACCCCTTCTTATACCCCATGCACACCACTTTTTAAATTAACTAGTACTTTACAACTTTAAATGAATACCATATAGTAAGAGCATCACCATCATATAATTCTTCTGGTAAAATTAGGCAGTTGGTCATTTTCAATGATCAATACACTAGTTAAAATTGGTCACTAGTCAAATTCAAAATGAGTCCTTGTCACAAATTTAACAAAAAAAAGATTATAAAACAATTATGGCATTGTATTTTTTTATTTTTCAAAAGATGTTTCTTTTTTCAAAGGGTTTTTGAGCAGATTTGTTAAAAGTCCCCAAGAAAATGCATGTTCCATTTATACTTTAGCTTTCTTTTTTTTCCCTCCCCTCTCTCTCTCCCCCCTTGATGCACAAGAGCATCCTTGAAATTACATGAAAGTGAGCAAGTAGAGGAAAAAGAAGCAGAAAAAAAAGAGTGGGGCTAGCCAAGCAGACCAACTTAAGTTAGCCCTCAAGAGAGAAAAGAAGGGAGGGGCAGAAAAGCAGCTTATCTTTCATGCCATTTGTCACTGATTGGTGATGGGCAACCAGTAAGCAATTCATGGACAGAGTAAGTAGGAGAAGCACATGATATGTGCACCATCTCATGATTTAGGCCACTATTCACCATTTCTTTAAAGAATGTCTGTATATCAGGAGCTTCCGGGGCAGAACAAGAGATTTTTGTCCCAAACATTTGGATGCTTGCTAGCAAGGTAATCTCATAAATGTTTTATTTCAAAGAAGAAATATTGCTATGAGAATTGTTGGAAGGAAAATTCTCTGATAAGATATGAAACAAATTACAAGTAGGTTGTTGAACAAATGATAGGCCAAATTTGAGATAACTAGTTTAAGATGATTCTATTTGTGTCTGTATTTAATGTCATATATTTTGTTTATAATCAGTCTTAAATTCAAAAAAAGATAATTGTACTAGTTTGATGATCAATATAAAATTTAGTCGCTTTATTATGAAATGAGAATATAAATAATGTAGATCTTAAGAATCTAATGGACTTCATTTTAAAGATTTTATTTAGGGTAATTATTATTTTAAAGCCATACTATCCATTCATGAAACTGTCAAAAGATAAATTGTACATATCCACAACCAAGTTTCTTTAATTGACAGTACTCTGCAACCTATAAATACAATCTTTGTCAGTAAATTCTTGATATTTTTCCAAAGAGTCCGATAACTTTGTTGTAAAACATATTGTCCTATACCTTTTTTTTTTCCTTTGCAATATTATGTATGTGATCATCTGCAAACCACGTGTATTTGATAATGACATGTTAAGGGATTAATACTTATAATTAATAATCCAGAGTTCCAACCAATTGTATATGTGTCATAATTCTTAAATAAATCCTGTAAGGTAAAATGCTTGTTTCAAAAAGGATAATTAGTCTAAATTTTAATGCTCTCATAGCCATACATTAGGTATCATATCTTCAGTAGCTATTATAGAGATTGCATGTATCTGAAACTTATATACATGTCCTATAGGGAAAATTACACCAATCTCCTTAGGCCCTATTTAGTTGGGAGGATAGAAATTTTCGACATTGACCTTCAAATTTTCAAAAAGGTAGTCCCCATCTTGAATTTTAATAAATCTAGTGATATGAAATTGTCAACAACTTTTCTCATAATTACATGACCTAGAATTGTTCAGGCTTTGAATAAAGATGGTCTCAGGCTCAGTTCTTCTGGATGCTTTCTGTTTTTTCTTGATCAATAAAATATTTATACAAAAACAAAAAAAAACTAATGTGACCTATTTGTGATTGATAAATAAAAGTGGTGTCAGTGGACCTACATGAAAGTAATGTTGCTCAAATCGTAACTTCCTACCTTAAAATGTTGTGCAAAAGTTTGTGTCTCTATCACTGCTTTTATGATAAATATAAGAAATACAATGGAATCCCTATTCCCCCTTAAGTTATCTGATTAACTTAATTTACCAAAAGTTAGGAATGTTGATTGGATAACTCAAGTGTAAAATAAGTATGTTTATCACAAACCTCAAGGAGGAAAATGTGTTAATAAAACGTTTGGAGTTAAGTGTTATTTTCTTATGTCTCAAGAGACATTAATGCAATTTTCCCTATTTGTATTCGTTCCTCATTGAATTACCAACCACATAGCTTGTTTATAGCTTAAAGCACAAAGGTTGTAAATGAGCTAAGCTAAGCCAAGTATTAAAAATTCAGGATTCTTTACTTTTTTTTTTCCCTTAAACATAATCTAATCTCGAACTTATTACCAAATCAAATTGTATTTAAGTTTGGTTCATTTTATTATCAAATTAACTCATACTTGTTCACGAACTACTCTATCAACGTATTCTTTTTTTTTTCACATACAATAAACACTACATTTAAAATTATTTACTCCTTCGCAAATCTATACCAATTGTTAATAACTAAATTGTAGTTAGAATTATATTATTCGAGTTAAAAAGATAGAATGATTTTTGTTTATGAAATTATGAAAATCAAATTCACTAACCTTGTAGTCTATTTACTACAAAACAGATTGTTTCCATTATTGATGAATTATAAAATCATAATTTGATATTTTATAGATTTATTTACAAATTCATACAATTTAATTTCAAATCTATATAAATATATTTTTATACATATATATTTATATAATACTTGCAAGTACATTATTATGTTTATGTTTGAACTTTGAATTTAGATTGTCTAATAGTCGAGCCTAAATAGTAAATATACACTTAAATTTGAATTATCCATTAAATAAATGAACACAAACAAACTTTTCTCGAACATGATCTGAACTCTGAAGCATCGGTTCAATTACATTACAATCCTTGTAAAGCACAACAATTTATAAAAGGCCACAAGGGTCTTATTGTCAATTAAGTTGGGATGTCTCCCTCCAACGTTCAAAAATATTCAAACCCATGGTTCGGAGCCGAACCTAAAGAAGGTTAGGGGGGTTAGGGATAAAGTGAATATCTAATAAATTTCAGTGTGCTCCTGAAAATATGGAAGTGGGCCCAAAAAGAAGAGTTGAATTGGTGGGACCCACCCAAAGTTAGCATGCTGGCATGTGTGTTAGTTTAGGAAATAAGGCTGCCGGCCCAAGCCCAACCCTTGTAACAAGTGGGCTCCACTGGCTCGGCTAAAGACCATCCAAAACATGTTGATAAAGAGAGATGAAGAAAAAAAAAAAAAGTAAATTAATTAATTAAAGGAGGACAACAATTAAATTAAATCAAAAGGCTTAAGAGTAAAATAATTTTGCTAGGTTGCTTTTTCTGCCACTGTATATAAAATATGTTGATTAAAAATGATGTTGGAACTCAGGTTAGAGGCTATAAATATTTATATATATATATATATTTTTTTTTTTTAAGTTGAAGGTTTATAAGATGGTCCCTAATTTCATTAGGAACAGAATTTTTTTTTTTTGTAAATGGCTAAATGATTTAAGGGCATCCAACCTTCTATGCGAGGGTTTAATTCAGAGTATAATTTATCTTCTTTACACTTACCTCAAAAAAATGAAAAATAAAAAAATTACGAAGTAGACGTAGCATTTGTTGTGAATATAGCATTTTTTTAAGAGTATTTACAATTATCAAGTGAAGTGGTGAACATTGCAAATGGGTTGTTAAAGTTTATTAGAGATGATGTTTGAACTCAAGTTAGAGATTGTAAGATATCCCTTTTGTATTAATGGTTATATGATTCAATGGCATTTGACCCTTTACATGTGATTTAATTTGGGGAATGAAACCTCTCATTTACACATTCACACACACAAAATTTCTTACTATTTGCAACCTCATGGTTGCTTTCTTTCCTGGTGTTCTTACTTTTTATTCTGATTGAATATTTTTCCATTTGCAATGAAAGTATCATATTTGCCCAACAACAAAAAAAATCTAATATTTGCTGTCTTTTTTTAAAAAAAATTGAATAATTATTTCAACTTTAACAAAAAAATTTAAGAAAATTCTTGAAGGTGAGTGATAAAATTTTATGTTTTAGGATGGAGAAAATTTTTTTACCGAGGGTGGAGAAAGATTACTTGCACTATCAGTTAATGTCTTACTGGTATTAAATTTAATAATAGTATTGTGATTGTAGTTTATAACAAATGAATGAAACAGGTTTGCATGTCTTACATTTTAATACATATTTTGCTTGGAAGAAAAAAATAAATAAAGAAGAAGAAGAAGAGTCAATAAGATTTATAAAATTAAAGGGATAGAAACAAATAAGCCCTTCGTAATTAAGATTCTCTATATTTGAAAGAAAACTAAGATAATGTCATTACTTGTTAGACTTCATGACAGTACACACATATTGATATTCAACGCAAAAAGAAAAACATTATCTGATAAACAACTTTGAAGTTTTTTTTTTTTTTTTTTTTTTACCTTATAAATATCTTTCAGAAATTATGTAAATTTAAATTTGAAAGTACTACAACTAATACAATCCACGAAGCTTTTAGATATAAAGTGAGATTCCAGAATACACATCCTGTATAAGGTCAAACAACAAACAGCTCTCTCTCTCTCTCTCTCTCTCTCTCTCCTTGGACACTTGGACTGGACTCATCTCTACTGCATACAATGTGATACAATATTATTTGAAAGATTTTTTCCCCTTTACTTTATGAAAAGAAAAGACATATACCATATGCTAAGAAAGAGTATAGAGTATACCCTTTACAATATCCTTCCTTAATCAAGTACTTTGTCTCTTATGAGTTAAGATTTCTCTTAATTGAATTTGACAAAAAATTAAATTTAATAGTTTGAGACAAAGTGCTTATTCCCACTGGTTAAGGAAGATATGCTTAGTTTTAATTTTTAAAGTTTGGGAGAACATTGTAACTAATTATACCATAATTAAGAGAAGGAAGTGCAAATTAACCCTAAAAACTACTTACCAAACTATATATCCCAAGTGCTAGCAGTTGTAAGACTGGAAAAACTTAGCTTGCAAATATTGGATTTTCTGAGTGATTTTTCTCTGCTGAGGTGAGTACCTCACAAAAATAATGTAAACTTTTTCATGTAAGTATAAGTGATTTGATGCAAGGTTTCATTTTTTGAAAATGGATTAATGATCAAAATGGTCTTCTTTTGAGATTTTTTGAGGTCTTAGCCAAATGTACCATACTTATTTACTGTAAAGTGAGGTGAAACTCTGTGAAAAGGAATGTAAAATCATATACTGAATGATAAAATGCATTTTGAAAAGTGGTAGCAAAAACCAAGAATTACCCAATCATGATACAATGTTGTACATTATATGACATCTATATGTATGTTTTGCCCCATTGTAACATGCCCCATGTTTAGCAGGTTAAAAATTCTCTATGCTTTTTGCTTGAATGCAATACCATCCATCACTTTCCAAAATAAGAATGTTAAGTGTAAAAGTTGCATGACCACCTTTCTGAATTAGAATGTATAAATGTCTATATCTTGAAGGACACAACTTTTCATTATTGCATCGACATGATAGCATTCAAAACCCTACAATGAACTATTCATCCAACAACAAAGGAAACACCCTACAATGAAGTGATTTTTGATTGAGATGGGTCGTCTACAACATGTGCGCATGACCTTGGTAATTGATGAAGCTCATCAATTTCTTGCTGTGACACATGCTGTGTATATTGACACTCTTATGCCTTTTAATTTAGCCTCTAGAAATCGAGTCTTATTGTGATGGCAAGTATCTTCCATCATAAACAAGAAGTCGTGGATTCGAGTATGAGAATCAGCATTTCCACACACACACACACACAAAAATAGAGGTAAGATTGCCTACTAATCATCTATCTTAGACTCCTAAAAAAGTGTGAAGTTTGCACACAATGTATGACATTTTTTAGATGAGTTACAATCAATTCAACTAGTAAAATAAATTGTTGTTAAGTAAAGAACCTAATTTCCAATCCTACTACCTACACCAAAAAAAAAATTTATTAATATTTTGACATAATGGTAAATAGCAATCATCATGGTGCAAACAGCTACCATTTAAATCTCATTGAATCTATAATAATAATAATAATAATAAAGGACTTTTAGAGGATTAATATGTGCTTCAAATGTTATATTAAACAAACTAATTATACAATCCACCGAGAGCTCCTAAAAATTTAAGCAAAGTTTAATGAATTAGAAAAAAAGAAGTAATCAATCATATATTATGAAATACATTGCTGTTTTCTATGATTTCAATGTAACATGTTTTAAGTTTGAATTTTTATCAACTAGATCTTTATTTTGGTGCAAGGAAAAAGTTCAAGTGTATAGTTTCAAGACAAGCAAAGTTAGTTAAAGATTGAGACTTCCAGGTGAGGGGGTGTCCTTTTCCCACCAAATGACCAGTTACCAAGACCTAACTAAGTCAAATGAAGCCCTAACTGAACCAAATTTGGTTCTTTTCATTTACTTAACTCTTTTTAATTATTTATCCAAAATTAAATAACTATTCTTAATTCAGTTAAAACTCCCTACAAAGTCATGTCTTAGGTTTTGGCTTTGCACAAAAAGAAAGAGAAACATAGTCAATTCACTGGGTCCATTCTAACACTTTCTGCAGACAATGATCTTAAATTAAATTCAATTGGTCCCCTTCCTAAGCCTAATTTAATTGGTCCCCTTCTAGGAATTTAATTGGTCCACAAAAAGAAAGAGAAAGTAGTGTATGTTTATTTGATAGTGAGTGGAGAAGATCATTGATGACTCATTTCTTAAGAGCATATTGTAGCTGCCTAAGTCTTCTGGGCCAACCATATATGATGGATGATTAAAGGAAGGTACTTGTTTTCTCTCACATTTTGCTCTTTTGATGCAAAAGTTGTCCATCACTAGACACTGCATAACCCTAAATTCTCATGCATTTTAGTTGGTCCAATGTTCTTTTAATAATCCCTACACTAACATGCCCTTGTGTTCTCATATTCTTGGTCCAGTAAGACTCTTTAATGATGCAAAAAATCTCTGTAAGTTAGTGGTCCAATTGAGTTTTGAAAGACCTATTAAAGAATAACACAATAAGCTTGACGTAATATTATTGTGGTGTCGGTCAAAACTCCTCCAATACTTAAGTTAACACTCTCAATATTGGAATTTCAAATTGTAAAAAGTATTTTTGGTCGAACTATACCCATCACCCTTAATAATCTAAACAAAAGCACAAAACATGCATTTGTTACAGAAAACTTTAATTTGTTCAAAATCTTTCCTTTTTTTTTCTAGGAGGGGATTGGGGATTCTGAAAAATCAGAATGCTCAATCACAAAATACTTCCCCAAACAAAATTGGCATAACATTTCTGGCTTTATCATTTTAAATGTTCTTCATAATGCACCCCTTCTATTCAAACGTTGCAAGTCCACACCTCAAGCATTTGGCTCCTTCCTATTACTCAAAAAATAAAAATGTTCTTGACTACTATCTACCTTTAGTTTTGGACATGTTATCATCAAAAATTAAGATATTAAGGCCAACCATATTGTAAGGTATACTTCTCAAAAAAGAAAAAATATAGTAAGGTATTGTAGTTCAGAAATAATACCAAAAATTATCATGGTTTAATAATGTTATTCCAATTAATTTAAATGCTAAAAATATATTACACAAATGATTACATTTCACTTATTTAGCCTATAGGTAGTGATTACAATTTGGTTGTTGTCAATGATATGGATTATTTATTCATTAATCTCTCAAATTTGACTCTAAAAATTGTTAGATTTGAGACGTTCAATTGAACCATGTGACTAAAGTCCATAGACTGTCTTAATCTTCCAAGCCAAAAAGATAAAGCTATAAATTCTAACCCTTTATTGTACAAATGGCTTGTCAAATTATTATTCACAATCCCCTTTAATGTTATATTAAATCAGACATGAAGTTTGGAGGAGAAAGAAAGAAAAGATCATGATATATAGTCCCATCATATATCAAGAGCTTAGTCCTAAAGCTTTGATGTTCTTTTAGGGGGAAAAGATTCTATTTTATGTAGTGAAAAACACCATCTTTATTCCAAACCTTCCTTATCAATATTCAATCCCCCTCCCTCCAATTATCATAACTAAGATGGTCCCCAAATATAATGCTACCAGCTGAAAAAGTTTGAGTGGCTATGCATAAATATGGTGATATAACACTACTTCCAATTCATTGAATTGGACATCACGTGAAAGCTAAAGCCCTATCTTTGGGGGTGAAAAGGGAGTAGTTGAGTTGTTTCTAGAATAAAGGTGATTCCAGCCTTAAAAATATGCAGATTTAATACATGCAAGGTTTGGTGAACTCATAAGTCTCTGAGAGAGAGAGAGAGAGAGAGAGTTATGATACAATTATGGGCTAGAAGCCTGCAATTAGTATATAGTTTTGGGAAATCTTGTGTTAGATTTGATGTGCTAAGACATAGCTTAGCAATGAGCATAAAGCAAACTATTCTTAAACCATTTTACTAAAGAATAGAATATGCTGTCTATATGAAGCAGCCTATGTTTGGAGGGGCTTTTTCTTCTTTACACAATAAAATTCAAACCCACCCCATGAAGGTAAACTTGGTGATTTACCATCAGCATTGGAAGGGTTTATTGAATAATATTGAAACAAGCTTACAACTAAGAAATGTAATTGTTAGAGCTTCCATTTCTTTTACAAAAGTTGTGTAATCACATTCATCTACGTGCCCTACCAAGGGCTAAGCTAGCTTAGAGAAGTAATGCTTTAAGAAGAACACAAAAGTCAAATAGCAAAGCATATTTAAGCTGCAGAACTTGTCTCGAGATTGTATTGTTTTTCTGACAAATATAAATGGGGCATGGTTTATACAACATCATTTACATTATCACGTAGAGAATATGCTCACTCTTGAAACTAAAGGCAGATCAAATTGAACCTTCATAAAAGATAAGATTTTCTTTTTCTTTGGGTCTTGAAAGGTAGAGAGAATTAAGGTTGAAACAATTGTCTCTTGTCTTGTAACCAAGGTCCTAATGGTAATGGACCTTCATCAGTGGACCAAAAAGAAAGAGAGACTATTCCTTTTGAAACACATTGTAATTCAAGCACGTTGAGTTTGTTTAGAAAGAGCTTCAATGAAAAATGACCTTACTTGCTTGGTTCTGATTTCTTTGGAGGAAAAACAATGACTTTACAACAAGTACTGTAAGGTTGATTGTCACTTTAGGGACATCCGACAAAGGTGGAACATTACTGTAGATTTCTGACTTTATATGTAAGGTTGTAAATTTCGTGGTCCAATCAACATCAATAATAACAACCAATACCTAATCTCAAAATTTTAGGATTGGTTATAAATCATCCATAAACTAATCATGGTAGGACTTATGTATATGTATTTATGGTCCAACGACCAAGAGTATACAATATTTTTTGCTTGGAAAATCGAGTAGTTTCCAATAATATCTAAATGCTCCGAATCGAGTAGGTCCTTTTGGATATACACCACTGTTAGTTTCTTTAAAATCTTCTCCCTTCTCTGTGTGTGTGTGTTAAAATACTTAGTATTCTAAAAAAAAAAATACTCCAAATAAGATACATATTTCACTTTAATATAAATTTAACAACACATTACTGTTTAAGCTTAAAAGATTTTAACTCAAACAAAAACATTTGTTGATGTTATGGATTTGAAGTGGCATCTTACACCTAATTATTTCAAATCCATATTTTAGGCTTCGTTTGGGAGTTCATCTTTAAGAAGATCTCCAAGGGGAGCAAGAGAGGATTGAAGCTGATTCTGGCTTCCAGATGCTATCACGCCATTACTCTGTTGAGTGGCTAACCACTTATAGCAATTTGATCGAGTATGACCGGCAACTCCACAGTGATGACAGAGATACTGCTTCTTTTATTTAGGCTTTTGAGAGTTAGCATTCTTAGCCCTAGGGTTTTTAGCTTCTTTCTTCTCAAGCTTAGGGGGTGCTCCTAAGATAGATTTACCCTTGTCTAAGTTCTCACAAGCTAGTTCAGTTTTAATAACATTGTTCTCAATTTCAACATTATTACTAGGAGGAACAGAAACAGTAGTACTAGTAGAAGAAATATTAGAGGAAGAGAAACCATACCCTAAACCGGTTGGAATGGAATGACATTAAGTAATCTTGATTGGATGTTTTAAAATAAAGGAATGAAATCATTTTATAACAATATTACTATCAGACCCCTATTTTAAAATAAAGAGTTGAATATATAAGGGTATTTTGGGAGTTTTAGTAAAAAATTCATTAAATCTAATTCTATTCCCTCCCATTCCTCCTAATTTCGGAGGGAATGAAAATTTGAGATTTTAAGGGAATAGAGAGGAATGAGTATTCCCTCCTACCAATTACATTCCCTCCCACTTAAACTCTCAAACAAGGAAATGAACTTTTCATTCTCTCCATTAAAACTCCCAAACAAGGAAATGGAAGAATATTCTAAAATTATTATTTTCATTCATTTCCATTCCATTGCATTCCCTCCTCCCAAACGAGGCCTTAATAAAACTCAAATTCTTCCAAAACATTCATCAATAAAAGAAAGGGTGTAGTTTCATTCCCTTTTTTATGGTATAATCATTTAAACTAAAATTTAAAATCCGATCCTCTTTGAATACCTATATTTCAACCAACCATTAGTTCATTTGCATTAATTTACCACTTGAAATCTTTTAGTGCAAGATGGGATTTGCAACTCTCCAAATATCTTGACAGTAACTTCGAGGATTTCAAATCAACATATCAGTGTAGGAAAAGCAATACATGATAGAAAAAAATGAAAAGATATTCTTAACTAAATTTAACCAAAAGCATTAGGAGTTATCCACAATATTGAAAATAATTAACATTGGGTTTCTTAGTCTTAGTGTAATGACAAGTGTCTTCCATCAAAAGTAAAAGGACACAGGTTTAAATTTGAGAATCAATTTCTCCAACAACAACAACAACAAAAAATAAATAAATAAAATTGGGGAGCAAGGGGTAAGGTAGCCTATCAAATATCAATCATCTTTCTTAAACCTCATAAAAAATTTAGAATTTTGTGCACTTGATACAACTTCTTCTTTTCATTTTTTTTTTTTTTTATCTCTTGCATATAGTTTGTTTCTATCTTCATGCCAATATTACCGAAGTGTAAAAAAAATGCTATAGAATTTACAATCATGATATGAACTTTTTGTGAACTCATAATGATATGTCTCACTAGTCAGCATGTGTCTTTCGATACATATAAAATTATTCAATGCAGCCGGTATATTATGCATTCTCTTCCTCCATAAGAATAAGCTTTACTTGTGAATCTTGCATACAAGACCCACCCTTACGTAAGAGAGATGTATATTAAATTGTACGGAATAGTTTTATTGGTGTACAAGAGCAGCAAAACATGAATGCCTCACCATATTGGTGTACAAGAGCAGCATCAGCACAAGGCAAAGCCCAACGAGGTAGCAATGGGGCTCAGAGTTCAGAAATCAGATTTGTAGCATAAGATTTACACATATTTGCATTGACTCCAAAACAGGCCCAATACCAACTTACTCCAAGCCCACATATGACAGAGTGAGCAGGATCTTTGTTTGTTTTTATAGGTTTTTTTCTTAAAATTAAAAGCTAGACTTAACAAAGTTTCAACCCAGCTAATAAGGGTTCATTGAGAAAGCCCAAAGCTTTTTCTTATTTATTATGGGCTTTGCTTCTAACTTCAATTATAATGGCAAAAATTGTGTATCACCAAAAATTAATTTCAAAGATCAGGAAAGTGATCTTATTATTACTTAGCTAGCTAATTCTTAGCAAGGCCTACCCCAATCCTATTATTATTTATTACCCTAAATTTTTGATGAAATTAATGGCCCCATCTTTAATTTATACTTTTGGCTAAGCTAAAATAAAAGGAAGGCTAAGGTTTTAAATTTTAATATAGGAGAAATTATTGGGTGTGTTGGACCACGTCAGCCATATCCAATTGTGAGAATACCATTAATTAGGCTGAGAATTTAGGAAATAAAACATTGCTTTTAGCTTATGGAATTAATTTATAATAATGACACCTAGTTATAATTGCAACGACATTGGAGCACTAGAAAATTCAATGCTTTTCACTTCCAATATTCATAACATGAGATACAACAATAATTGGGCCTTCAAGTTGCCGATTACATAATTTTATAAAGTTTGTAAATATTTTTGGTCTTAAAGTTTGTATCTCTAGCATTATTCTTTTAAAGTAATGTTACAGTTACAAACTATTTTACAACATTTTTACAAACTGTTGATGTAACTAGCTTTTTATTGGTTTTTATCTAGACCCACCATTAACATCATTTTTTCATTTTCCTATAACCATTCACCACATCAGCAGTATATAAATATTTTTTGTTTTAAAGTTTGTATCTCTAGTATTATTCTTTTATAAACGTTATTATGGAAGAATTTAATTGGTAGCTCATTTGAGATTTACAATTCATTGGATTTATTACCCTCCCTAACTCAAACTAATTTACTCTATTTGACAAAAATGAAAAGGCAAAAACCAAAAAGGAAAGATGCCACATCTAATATGGAAAAGAATAATGCTAGAGATACAAACAATTTTATAAAAAAATTACAAACAACTGATGTGGTGAGTAGTTATTGGTAAATGAAAAAGGAGTAATGCTAAAGGCACAAACTTTTTTACAGAAAATTTTACAAACTATTGATATGGTGAGTGGTTATTGGTAAATGAAAAAGTGATGTTAGTGGTAGAGCTAAATAAAAACCAATAAAAAGTTGCCCACAACAACAGTTTGTAAAAATGTTGTAAAATAGTTTATGATTGTAGCATTACTCATGAAAAAAGTGATGTTAATTGTAGGTTTAGATGAAAATCAATAAAAAGCTTGATATATCAACAGTTTGTAAAAATGTTGTAAAATAGTTTGAGGCTATAGCATTACTCACACGAAAAATGCTAAAACCATAAATTATTTTACAAACTTTTTTACAATCTACTAATGGGGTGGGTGATTAATAATAAGTAAAAATGTGAAGTGAGGCCAAATGCGAACTACTATAGCGTTGCTTGCAATAGGTGTCTCACACAATGTGTTATCTTATTTCATACACACATTATTTCTATACTTTCTAACATGTAAGACTTACTAACGTGTGAGATCCACTAAAAATGTACACACTTGTATAGATTCCACTTGCATAAAATATCTATTACATGCAACGGGTACACTAAATTGGTTATTAGGAAGCATAAAACTTAAGTATCATGATATGACTCATAAAAAAAAAATAATAATCTCATAAAATAAAAAATAATACTCTCCATATGAAATTTGACAATTAAAATTGATCTCAAAATCTCTATCTATGCCAAAAAGAAACATATTAGAGTCTTAAAATAAAGAACCATAATTATTTAATAGATACTATATATTTCAAATTCTATCGTATCTATAAAAAAAAATAGTTTAATGTAATTTCCTTATTCCCTTTTTTTAATATTTGAGAATCATTTTCTTATTCCAATTAAGGAGATGATTTCCGTTATAAACAAATCTCCCTATGGTATATTTCAGCAGAGAATTTTATTTTATTTATTAGTATTACTTTTGTTTGGGATGGAAATTTCATAAATAAATGTGGCTAACAAGATTTTAATTACTTTTTAACTCAATTATCAAATCCTTAAAATAAAAAAATAATTAAGAGGACAAAAGAAAAACGCCTTTTTGTTAATTATTTATTTATTATGCAAATTTGTTAACTAAACAATACCTTAATGAGCGAGTGAATCACAAAGGAAAAGTGCAAAGCACATTGAAGTTTGAACTACCTCTCTGTCTTCATATAGCTAATAATGCATGGTGGTAGCTGCCAATAAAATGCGAAGGAATCTGTAATAGCCTAATAGCCAGGTCCCCGTTCATCAAAAAAAAAAAGTTCATCAAAAAAAGTTCATCAAAAAAATAATAGCCAGGTCCCCCTTAATTAAACATTTTCTTCTTCTTCTTCTTCTAATTATTTGTGCCAACAACCTCACAACTCATCCTGAAATGTTATTTACTGGTATTTTCAACAAAAATATATTTACATGCGTATGTATCACTGAACGCATGCATATATAAATATTTTACTATAACTTAGTTCTAAGTTAATATTAAAAAAATTGGAGACTTATAACAAGTGTCTTGAGGGCATAGATTAAGATTAAGAAATGCTTAATTATGAGTTGTAATGCACATTTTTTCAAAAAATAAAATATGCTTGTTAATGATTCATTGGCTTACAAGCATAAATTAAATGTGACTGTGTGAGTTTTTTTTTAAATTATATTTATACAGTTTGACTTTATTTTTGAAAAACGTATAAAAATATTATTTAATAAAATATTAAAGGAATCTTAACCACTACTCTTAATACATTCGTTGATAAAAAAATCCTTTTTTTTATTTTTTAATATATATATATAGTAATGCATAGGTACTATCAAATTCATAAAGATTTTACAACTCTAAGTCATGTTCTCTAGATCTAATTCAACTTATTTAACTTAAAGTAAAAAATTTTAAGTTTTACTTTTTTCTAAATAAAACTGTACTTTTATTCAATTTATTTTTTTATGTCCAATAAACCAATGAAAATAAACTCTCTCAAACTAACACTTTAAGCAAGTTATCAAAAAATTAAGTCTAGCCAAAAGTTTATAATTATTTTATAATAAAATAGATAATATTACATTCAAATCTAAGAAGGTTGCGTAAAATCCCCATACAACTTAGGTACCTTGGCATAAAAATAGGCTAAAATATTATTTTTCTTCCTAAATTTTGTATGAATTTTGTTTTTCATCCTAAGTTTCAAAAAGTTCTAAATTATTGAAAATATTTCACTATTGCGCTTAAATTTTTTTTTTTTAATATCTTTTTTATCCACAAACTATTGAAGAAGAAAAAATGTGTTCATATATGCACCCATTACATATTGAAAACAATTCTTTAAGTTTAAGGATGAAAAATGAACTTTCAAAAGTTTAAAGACGAAAAATAAAATTTATGCAAAGAATAGAGATATATGAAAACAATATTCTAGCCCATAAAAATATGATAGGTAAGGGGTACTATTTTCTTCTTCTAATTTGTAATGGACGACATTTGCACTAAAACTCTACCACAATTTCACCTCATCAATCATCATTGAGATTAAAGTGCGCACTAATATATACACTAAATAAAAGCATATGTAGATTACAACCCCCCTCCCCCTCCAGGGCTCCCTCGTTCAATTTTTAAACTCTATAATGCGGTCTAATTCCCTTTTCTAATATGTATGTGCCAAATCATCTACCATAGTATCGGTTTATAAAATTTTCAAGGTATTTTATAATCAGTTAGTGGAATAGTTTGACCAAATTCTTTTTTTTAAAATTCCATATTCCCTTCTTAATACCACCAAAAAAAAAAAAAAATAGTTACATCCAAAGCGCGTTTTTTATAGTGATTAATTATGAAGTATTTTTTTTTTCTCAAAATTCTTCTCAAGTGACTGTATAGATTACACACTTTATCGTATTTTATGCACAACCTCAAAGCCTGAATTTTTTTTTTTTATTATATATAAATGTTTTTGGTACATGTATTATAACTTCTATAAAAAATTAAAAATGAAGACACTTTATTGTAATTCCTAACACCCTCCCCATTCTTTACATTTCTTGAATTCCAAATGTTTTAATAATCAATGGTTAATACTTAATAGCCCTAAAATTAGGTGAAAAATGTATATGATAATTGATATATAATTAGAGTTGATAAAAAAAAAAAAAGATAAAGATAATTATCTTTAAAATCTAAAGTATATAAATAAATAAATAAGATGAGAATCGGAAGTTATGATTACTATGTAGCATTTAAAATCAAAATGTTGCATTTGAGTTTATATTAACCTTTCTTTTAAATTTCAATTTGTCTTTCAAGTTTCAACTATTTGTCAAGATACTTTTTTGCCATTAATTTGTTTCTTTTGTAAAATCAATTCGAAGTAAAATTGTAAAAAGGTGCTGAGTTCTTTGCTATTATGAATGAGAAAGCTCCCAAAGAACCAAGAACTTGTATAAAGGTCAAGTGGAAACAAAGCTCCTTCTAGATGGTCAAAGCTAAATTATGATGGGAATGCGGCCTAGTTTGACAGGAGGAGGTGGGCTGATACAAAATGAGAATGGAGATTGGATTGCGGAGTATGCAACATCCTTAGGTGTAACCTCTAGAGTCATGTCTGAATTGTGGGTATTAAAGGATGGACTCATTCTAGCAACACAACTTAAAACTAACTCTCTATGTGCGGAACTAGATGCAGATTTTATAGTTTTGCTGCTGACAATCATTCTATGCTCAATGATTGAAGGATTCTGTTGAGAAACTTTCACATGTCAACAGTCCAATACATTTCCAAGGAAGCGAATTAGTGTGTTGATGCACCGGCTAAGTCCTTTGTCAAACTTGTGGGTTCCAGTTAGCTCAACTGGTAAAATCTCTGATGGTTGAATAAGAGACCTGTGGTTCAATCCCTGCCTACACCAAAAAACTAATTAGTGTCTTGGTCTGATGATAAAGAGCTATTATCAAAAGCGGACGTCATAGGTTGAAACTCTCTCTCAAAAAAAAAAAAAAAAGTCCTATGCCAACCAATCTACTGACTATATTAATTTTGAGGGCAAGATTTAGGTACAGTACTTAGGTGATTTTTTTTAAGTTCTCCTCTTAATATTCTATCATGTGGATTTTTTCTTATGGGATGGAACTGTATTTTTTAGTTAAGTAGCCACATGGCTGAATCTTAAGAGGGGAATATAAGAAACAACACTTAAGGTACTGTACCTAAGTTTTGTCCTAATTTTGATATCTCACCGTTTGTGGTGGAGAATCTGCTAGCTTTTGAAAAAAGTGAGTCTTTTTTTGTATCAGACTTATTTGCAATTAATATATTTACACTGTCGAATTACCCACACAAAAAAAAAAAAAAGTACACAATAAGGGTATTCTTGAAAATAATGAAAAGTGGACATCAATCAATTTCCTCTCTCTCTCTCTCTCTCTCATATATATATATATATATATATATATATATATATATTGTGGAATGAGCGAATTAGCCTCCGCTTGCTGGCCCGCTTATAATCACAATTAATTTTTATTATGGGCTTAATATAATTAGTGATGGGAGATTTGAACAAGAAACAGACAATTCTATGTTAATTGGAAATATGCTTTTTATTTTATTTATGCATTCTTTCTGTTACATCTCTCACAAGTGTCTCTCTACTCTCTTTTTTTTTTTTTTTTAGAATCCCCTTCTTTGTTTGCCTTCTTTTCTTTTTATACTCTTCCTTTTCTTTTTTCTTCATCCTTATCTTATGCTTGGTTCTCCTTATTGGGTTTGACTTACCTTCAGTACTTTTTTAACCAGACATATCATTTTGTTTTAATTATACAATGACAAGTAGTAGTGGGTTTTAATCTCCATATTTTATTTAGTTAGTAAGTGATGTGCAATCTCTCATTAAAACAAAAGGAGATTCATTTTTAAAAAGTACTGGAGGTAAGCCAAACCCCTCTTTATTTTCTTCTCCAAAATGTGCCATAGTAGGTGTTGTCCTAGTATGGTTGGGGTAGCCTTCTGTTCCATCAGACTCTTCTTTTCTTGAGGTTATGATGAACAAAGACTTTGAGGGCTTCTTGTTTTATTATGATAAGTTATCTGTTGCATTAAATGCAATTACATTAAGTGAATTTCTATGGATTTATCAGGAAGATCCGGAGGACATCCTTGGATTCTGTGCATACCTCGGTGGTATGCCTTCAGTAGCTCGAAACATGAATTGGTGTGGATAGAGTAGTCAACAGGCTCTCACCTCAGACAGTTCAAGTGGTCTACTCATGCTTGGACTAAGGTGATGGGTCCAGTTAGGTTAGATTCCGAGGTTCGGGGTCTTGGGGCACTTCTGATGACTTCTTGCTTTGCCTTTTACCCGTTTTCCAGAGTATGTATCTCTGTAGTTGGGCCTCATATCTCGAAGAGGTACGTTTTGGGCCCATTCTGGTCCAAGGCCCAATGTTTGATTGGGTTTAAGTGCTACTTCCCTACATACATACATACATACATACATACATGAATATATATATATATATATAAATATATATATAATTAAAGTATTTTAAAATGCTCATACTTTTAATTAATATTTTTAAGGTAGGCTTAATTTGAAATCATTCATATAGAAATATTTAATTTACTAAAATCTTTAATGAGTGTTTGTCTTGAGTAAAAAAATAGTGTAACCACTCAACGCAACTACAACTTCTATAAACCAACTTACATGATTTGGAAATTTTTTTATGCTTTTGACTTATTAGTAATTGCAAGTTTTGTTTTGTTTTTTGTTTTTTTTTCTTTTTTTAAGGAAAATTAGTAATTGCAAGTTACTGATGCAATGAACCTTAATAAATATTATCATACATGTAATTTATATGTAATTTTTTTATACTCAGAATAATTAATTTTAACAAAAAGAAACTATGCACAGGAGTTCTCAATTAAAACATCAAAAACAGATTGGAGACATACAACAAAAGGAATAGATCCAGCAAAATTACGGCATAAAGTCCACTTTCAAGGGCTTGAGCTGCACTATTGGCTTCTCTTCTAGTTCGGCAAAACAGACTTTGGACAATGTGGAAGAGATGTCTCTTATATCATGCACTAGGTTGTCAATAGCCTAGGGAGGTTGAGAAGTCCATATCTGTTGGCTTTCTTCAGTGAAAAATTTATATGTATTTATTTGCTTTTTAATGTATCTTTCCAGGACTTAATTATATTTGGGGTAGAAGTACTTAAGCCTCATCTGTTATTTGTAAAGTTGCTTTCAAAGTCATCTCATAACCTTAAACGACCTCATGCGACCTGCTTTGCCTGCAAGTGACACGTGGCAGAATGTCAAGATCAAAATGATTACTAGGCAAGTCGCGACCATTTTACGACTAGCCAGGCCGCAACAAGGTCGTGAGTTACACGATCATTGTACTCTACTCTCTGCGCATTTTCTGGCCATTGTGATTCTACTAGCATGCACCCTCACAATTGTTATGCGTGGCTAAGCCTTCAGATAAGGGTCTTAACAAACCCTAGAGCATAAGTTGAATATCAAAAAGAGACCATTTTATGTATGAAAAGAGAGAATTTTTGGTTTTGAGCAAAAATAACTCTATCATCTCTTTTCCATCTCTTTCAATCCTTGATTGAGATATATATTGTATTCCTTCATCTCACCCAAACACAACCCTTGTGAGTTGAATGAAGGTTCTTGGAAACTTAAGAAGCCATTTTCAAATTCCAATTTATTTTGGTGGTGTTTTCATTGGTGCTTTAATGGAGGTTCTTCGGTAAGCTAGAAAGAGAAAGGACTAGGTGAAGTCAGTTGCTAACCCGAGCTAGGAGGACTCAAGTACATATAGGCTTGTGGGCTTGGAGCATATATAGTGTTCTTATGTACTGCAACTATCTTGTCTAGTGGGAATTTTCGACAAGTGGTTGGGGGAGAGGTTTTTCTGCCGTAGATTTTGGGTTTTCCTCTTTCTAAATAATTCTTAGTGTTTAGCTTTAGATTGCGTGCTTTTACCTTAATCATATTGCTTTATATTTGATATGCCTTATTTAGCCTAGCTCTTGGGTTATGGAAATTGGTTAATCACTTACACTTTGACTAATCTTATTAGTTTTGCTTAAAAGTGATTTAGCCTTTAAAATCATGGTTTAAGGTTCTAAATATTTTCTAGGGTTGCTATAGCATTTTTTATTTAGTATCAAAGCCAAGTTCATGGGTTTGAGTCGAGGGAGTGTCATTGTGAGGGAGGAATTATTGGGGGAGACCACAATTCGACTCCTTACAACTACTCTAAAAATAGGTCCCTAGGGCACAATATCGAATGCCATAAAGATTTAAGTGTGTCTTATTCACCACCAATTGGTTTTGATTTGGAGTGACACTGCTCATGGTCCGGCAAATATTTTGCATTTTTATCAGCTAAGCTAAGAACACACTCCAAGGAATCACTTTCCAGAATAACATTTCTGAGTCCCTTCTTACATGCAACTTGAACACCCAATCTTATTGCTGAATCTTCAGCAACAACAGAGGAGCATCCATGTCATAACACTGTCTCACCCCACGCAAAAAATCCTCTCTATGATCACGAGCCACAATTGAAATGGCTACCTTTTGAACAGTTACAGCAGTATCACAATTTATTTTGATAACACCTAGTTCGTGTTTACACCATTTTACACTTTACTTTGAGGTCTGAGACTGCACAATTTGACTTTTCCCACCGACTTTCCACAAGGCTTCTACAACCGAAGTAGCCATCAAATTAAAATCTCTAATTGGGATGTGTGGGGCATCATTTGTGTACAAGGCATATGCGTAAAAAACACAAAGAGGACTGTGTTTCTAAGACTCTTCTATTTCAACGGTCCTGATTAACAGCTGAAAGTTGATGACGCTCTGCAGTGTGGTGTGCGGTAGTGTATACTATCATTCCTAAAGTCAAAAGTACGGTTCAACTGCTCTTCAACACTAAAACCCAAAAAAACCTGCTCTTCAAGTTGGAAGGGTATTCCCGTAAAATCACCCAACTACAATAATTAGGACACATGCCTAACATGCATCATTCTATTCTCAATTTGACATTGTTGCTTTGGCGATTTTGATTTTGTCATTTACCCAAAAAAAAAAATTTTTAAAATTATTTTGTTGGGCCTCTTCAATTTTACTGTATTTCGTATCAGTTTTGGAAATAATTTATTTCGTTTTTTGTTGAAAGTATTATAAATAAAAGGTAAAAGTTAAATAAAATAAATAGGTGATTCACGTCGAACTGTAGATAGTAAAAAAAAAATGGCAAAATATAGTTACAAAATTGGTTATAGTCTAAGACTACAACTTTACTCAATATCTTTTTATTAAAAGTGAATTTTGACAAATCCATTATTTGATTATATCTTCTTCTTATATACTCTAAACTTGCAAAATTTCTAAAAAATTGAAGATCAATAGCTATATCATCAATAAATTGTTTAAATTTCAAGTTTTTGTAATTTAAAATTATGCATAAAATATAATCTTATAAATCATATAATAAATAATATTTGATTGATACAAAATTTGACATGTGTATTAAGAGCATAAAAACATGCAATCTAACGGTTAGATTTTCAAAATATGTAGTAATGTTAATGATATTAAGTAAGATTATAGTCTTAGACTATAACTAATTTTGTAACTAAATTTTGTATAAAAAAAATAAAAATTAAATTAAATTAAATAAATAACTCACATAGAATCTACGAATAGTAAGAAAAATAAACAATAAGTGCAATCCAAACGATTACTTCATTAAGTGGATTGATTAAGGATTTTTTTAATTGAGTAACTTTATAACTATAGTGATATGCAATGACTCCGAAAGATTATGAAGGTAAATGGGGACTAGAAGATCTCATACCACATGTTATCTTGTTTAGGATATTTTACGATTATTTTTTATTTCCTTTTATGGTCAAATCCTCAATTTAATAGTATTCTTTTGTTGAATTGTAATCAAAAGAAATTCTTCTCATTTTCTTTCTTTAATTTTTTATAGAATCAATCTTTAGGCTCTTACACTTTCTTGATTTTTTTAATCATTATATAAGCACAATAACTGTAAAAGCCAAAAATAAGTATCCATTAACTTTCAATCTTTCTTAGCAATAGTGGGCACCAATCATATCAGCAAATTACTATACTAGCTCAAATAATTAATCACGAAAATAAATGTCCTTTTCACTATTTGTTTTTGTTTTTCTACTAGGCCAAGTTGTGAATTTCACATATTGCAAAAAAACCATCATTACGACAATGGTCCAAACAACATAATTATGTACTCATTTTCTCGGTTTGAGTTTTCAACTTCTTTCTTTTACACACAATTTTTCATAACCGTTCACATTGTGCACATAACAAAAAATAATATTAGTGATGGAATAAAACTTTTTTTTTTTTTATAGAAAGTTTCAACCTATGACATTTGTTTCTAATGATAGTCATTTATCATTACACTAAGACAGTAATCGGTTTTTGGTGTAAGTGGGGATTGAATCTCAAATCTCTTATTCAACTATCAGAAATTTTACCGGTTGAGTTAACTAGAATAAAACTTAGTTACACATAAAAAGTTACACCCTCTTTACTTTTTTGACCAATTCTCAAGTGTTTTTTAATTTAATTGAAAACTCGGTAGATTTAAAAGAACCATACCTTGAGTCATTAACCGGATTCAAATTTTATTATTGTGATCTACTATTGCTTAAATCATATCAGGTTTCTTGTTACCTTAACATTATTATTTTTTTTATTTTTAAGTTTTAACTTACCGATTCACAATAAAAATAACGTTAATGATAACTCTATATAAATTTGATGATACCCTAATCACAATTTCCAACTTTAAACATCTCTCACTTGTTTGTTTGTTTTTTTGTTTTTTTTTCCTATAAAAATAGTAAAATGTTAAGAAATAGTACAAAAATAATATTGCCTTGGAAAAAGGAAAGAAAAGGACGAAAATATCCAAAAGGGTCAAATTCACCATTCAACGGCCGTAAAGAAAAAGGGCATTTGGGTAATCTAACCAGCCGGACCTCCTCATCCAATGTTGTTGCCGAGTTGCGTAGGCCATAGGTGTCAACGTTATTACGACATAAAAAAATAAAACATAGAATATTAATAATTACGAAAAAAAATTATTAATATTAATATTACTCTCTCTCTCTCTCTCTCTGTCTCTCTCTGTGTTTACATTTGAAAGCAAAAACATTTTCAGAATCCGTGTAAAAAAGAAAAACACTTTCATTGTTTCTGGTGCTTTTCTCTTCCTCCTCTCTCAGGTACCAAAACCCCTCTTTCTCTCTCTGTGAAAATTTTACTTATGAATATTGTAAAAAAAATATGTATATATTTTTAGATGGGCACAATTTTTTTGTTTTTGTTTTTTATGTTTTCTGAGTTTGTTTGAGATTTCATTGGAAATTTTTTCTAAAAATAATAGTGGGTTTTTATTTTTAGATAAATTGGACTTGAAATAAAATGTTATCTAAAGGTAAAGTTTTGGGTTTTTTTTTTTTTGGTTTTTGTTTTTTTTTTTTTTTTTTTTGTTTTGGGTGTAAAATTTGAAGCAATTTGTAGAACAAATCTGGGATTTGGATTTTATTTTATGGTTGTTTTGGTTTTTGGGTTTTTGTTTTCTGTGCTGAAATAGATCGGTGATAAAGGAATTTTGGGTGAATGGTACTTTTTCCTGTATCAGATATAGCTATATATTATGTATATATTTTTCGGTTAGAGCATTTTGAGTTGTGGAGCTTAAGCTAGGAACACAAAAAAAGGAGGTTAGAGAAAGAATCTTTAGGATTTTTGTTACTGTATATTTTATTGGATTGGATTGGATTCGATATCATTTGGTGAAACAAAGAATCTTACATATTTGTTTATGTGATTGAATTGGGGTTTTTGGAAATTTTGTTTTCTGTTGGTTTTGTAGGAATAGATGGGCAGGGGAGGAAAGATGAGTAGCAAGAGGAATTTCAGGAGAAGGGTCAGGTCTGAAGATAAGGGTTCTGATGATTCAGATGAGGATTATGTGGTTTCCAATGAAGAAAACGTGGTCTCAGATGGTTCTGATGAGGATTATTGCTCTTCTTTAGATGGATGTGCTTCAGAAGAGAGTTTTGGTAAGTTTATTGAAGAGGATGAGGACGAGGAGGAAGAGGAGGGGGTGGTGAGGAAGGTTGTTAGATCAAAGGCTAGATCAAAAGTGCAAAAGGGTCGGTCGGGGCAGCGGAAATTTGTAGCGAAAACAAAGAGAAAGAGGAGAAGGGTTATGGGGGATGATGAAGAAGAGGATGAGGACGAGGATGAGGATGAGGATTATAAAGTTGATGATGATGATGATGGGGAGGAAGAGGAGGAGGAGGAGGAGGTGGAGGTGGAGGTGGAGGACAAGGACGAGGTAGAGGAGCCAGATTACGAGGATGAGGAATTTACCCCTGATGAAGATGATTGTTCAGATGCGGAAGAGGAATTGATGCGTAGAAAGAAGAGAAATAATATGAAAGTGAGCAAGAGAGGTTTGCAGAAAAAGAGTCTTGTTAGAGGTAGGAAAAGGAGAAGGAACCCTAAGGTTCCAAAGAAGCCTTTGGGTAATAAAAGAAGAAAGAATGGTGGGTTTAGGAGGAAACTTCAATTTGATGATGATGATGATGACAACAACGACGATGACAACGATGATGATGATGATGAGTTTGTTAATAATAGACCGGTTGTGAGAGAGAGGAGCAAGAAAAAATCAGGTCGAAGACGGAGGAGGTATGTTGTTTGTTTGGATTCAGATTTTGTGTCTTCTGGATCATCTGATTGTGAATATACCATTTCCGAGGAAGAGAAACATACTTTCTCTGAAGAAGAGAAATTTACTATCTCTGAAGAAGAGAAACAGCCAGTGAGAGAAACCATGGAGTTTTCTAGAAGTTTGAGAACTAGTTTAAGGAGTTCATCTTTGCCAAGTGGAACTCAGGAGGTCGGGAATTTACATCAGCCAAGAAGACGTCTGGTAAGGAAGGGTAAGGAGAAGTTAGAGGAACCTTTGATTAAAAAGGGTAAGGAGAAGGTGGAGGAAATGAAGACTGAGGTGGTGAAGCAGGTGTGTGGAATTTGCCTGTCTGAAGAAGATAAAAGAAGATTAAGGGGAACACTGGATTGCTGCTCTCATTATTTTTGTTTTGCTTGCATAATGGAGTGGTCAAAAGTGGAATCTCGTTGCCCTCTGTGCAAGCAGAGGTTCAAAACAATCATTAAGCCTGCAAGGTCAGCAGCAGGAATTGATTTGAGAGAAGTGGAGATTCCAGTGCCTGAGCGTGATCAGGTATCTTATTGCTTTCCTCTTACTGTTCTGTGCTTATTTATTTAGAATTTCTGGTTGCTTAATGCTTATTTTCTGGTTTGAATTGGGTTCATTGCTTTATACAGGTTTATCAACCCACTGAGGAAGAACTTAGGAGTTACCTTGATCCATATGAGAGTGTGATTTGTACAGAATGTCATGAAGGTGGGGATGATGGTCTCATGTTGCTGTGTGATATCTGTGATTCACCCGCACACACCTATTGTGTTGGTCTTGGACGGGACGTACCCGAAGGTAATTGGTATTGTAACGATTGTAGTAGACCCAGTGCTATGGTATCTTCAAGTTCCCAAGCACAAGATCATCTGCCTGATCAAAGGATTAGAAGCAACAACATGTCTAATAGACCCCCACCTCTTGTAAATATTAGAGAAGGTTTAGACCTCAATGCAATGTCCTCACCTTGTACACCATTTCCCCAAGGATTTGGGAATCTTTCATCTCCTAGATTTCCTGTTGGAAGTTCTCCTGCAGCTTCTCCAGTAACTGGAGCAGGGGCACCAACTCTTTCAGGGAGACGCTGGATACATCGTCACATACAACAACTCATTTCGTCTAATAGAAATTCTATGGCTGGTAGAACTGATGGGATGTCAGCTGTCAATTCAAGTAGTGATTTTTTAAATTCTCTAAATAATCAAGGCAGGGATACAACAAGTCAACAAACAAGGACGCACAACACAGGGATGCCATATCACATGTTCTTGGAGGATAGGTTACGCGACAATCCCTCTTCATCATCCCAAAGTAGGGATTTCTTTCCCTCAAGATTAAGCTTTGTGAGAAGGCAAGCAGCTCAGGACCAGACTATGACATCTACTGATAGGTCTTTAAATGGGACATTATGGCCTGAACAGTCAGGGATGAATACAATACCGGGTTATGAGCAACTCCATCCATACAACAGATCATCAAACTTTGGGTCTGATGGTAGTGCATCACCTTGTACAGTTAGAGAGGGGATTGAGTTTCACATGGCAAAGGAACAATTGCAATTAATGGTTAAAACCCATTTGAAGAGCTTGGCCCGAGATATCGATTTAGGTATGCAAAAATTTATTTTATTTTATCAACATCGCATAGCCCCTAGACATTGTAAGTGTTTAACACTATAGTTGTAGTGTCTAGGGAGAATCTTCAACTACGGCACTCTATTGGAACATAAAATCCTTGTTTAGGAAATACTAAAGCAACATATGCATTAGAAACAAAAGAATAAGTTCTATAATTATTTTCTAATATATGATGCTGCCACTACTTTTGATGCATTCTATTTTGTTGAGTATTTTTTATAAATAATAAAATTAATTAAAAAGCTCAAAAGGGGTGCAATCCTACCACATGGGAAGTATACAGAGGAAATGCCCAAACAAAGAAACAAAAATAAAGAAAAATACAAGAAAACTAATGAAAGCTCAATGTATTCAGGAACTCCAGACAGTCTGCAGTAGAAATAATTCTGGAAGTTCAGCTTAATCAAGTCTAGCTCTTTCTCCTTAGAGCAACAATTGTTTCTTGCTGAGTTGATTTCTTATCTACCATGTCTGGAAAAGCTCAAACTGCACTTATTCTTTTGATTCAGGGAATACTTTCAAGGACATTGCAAGGAGTTCTACACACACCATATTAGCTGCATGTGGGCTTGAGCATACGAGGAGCGAGGTTTATTATTCCATTCCCCCACCATCAGTCTGTTCCCACATTGAATTAATGACAGGTGGACAGACAAGTCTGATGAAAGGTTGCTGCTCCTCTTGTTTCGATTCTTTTGTAGGGGACGTGGTGAAGAAGATCATGGACGCAAAAATGCCACCAACATGGTTGAGTCTAGGTCTTTAGGGATATTGATGCAGCAAGTATGTCTTGCTGCACATTTTTTGTTTAGGAGTTAGACAAGAAATTTGTGGTTAACTTGTTTATAGAGATTATTCACTGACATTGAACACACAACACTATTCTTACTCAATTATTTTTACAGCTAATATTCAAGAAGTCAAATTTTCTTCCTCTTAATGCATTGGTTGCTGCATTAAAAATTTTTCAGGGGAAAACCAAAATGGTTCGTAGTCACTGCTTGTACCTGTTTAGCACTGCTTAATGGTAATCTTGCAGATAATTTCACATGAAGGTGTCGTTGTTAATGGCTTAGTTTGGCATTTTTTTTGTTTGTTTGTTTGTTTATACATTGCTTTTTTAAAGATTAACTTTTTTCAGTTACCTTGGTTTTTTTGTTCAGCTTATTTTTTAAGCAGAATTTAAGAGTCACTGAAATAAGCTATACCACACAAAACACTGTTTACATATGACAGTTGTTTCAGTTATTTTAATGTAAGACATAGTCGTTAACTGTTGCGGCCACCTTGTTTCATTACAGAATCTTTGGTCACTGAGTCAAAACCAAAAGTACCAGTATCTTGTTAGCTCTTTATTAAAATAATAATAATAATAATAATTACACATTTGGTCCTCAATTTTTACCCTTTGTTTCAAAATGGTCTTTTATCTTTTGAAATATTTTATTAGTCCTTGTACTTTAAAGTTGGTGTTAAAAAAAAAAAAAAAATCCATATCATTAACTCTTGCGTTGAAACATATATAAAACAAGTAAACAAAATATTTAAATAACCAATCTGTTCTCTCTTTTGCTTCTATCAAAATCCTTCAATTTTACTTGAAAATCTCAACTCAAAATCAAAATAAGAGTAACATCGTAGACCTTTTTGACACAAACATAAAAGTATAATAAATTAAAATGAAACATCTTACTACTTTTCGGCCCTTCTTTTTCTTTTTCCCAAACTTTTGCCTCAGCTCAAGAGTTTTGACAAAGTCTAAAGACAATATATTCCTTTTTTTTTTCTTTTTCTTTTTTATTGTAACTGTTGAAATAGTAAGTTGTGATTTGTATATAATAAAAGTGATTTCAATAGTTGTTTTATGTGAAAGTGATGTTGTGGAAATAGTTGTAAAAAAAAAGTTTTGAAATTTATTATGTTTGTAAGTTGTAACATTGTATTATTTGGAAAAATTATGTGTCCCAAATATTAATCATTATAATTTGGATTAGGTTAATACCAGTTGTGGCAGTAGTGTCAACCAGTTGCAAAATAGAAGAAGTTACAACTTACAAAAGAACACACTACCCCACTACAAGCCAAGTTGGATAACACAACAAGTTACAACTTTATTCTTTTTTGTTTCTTTTTGTTTTCTTTACTAACGTAGTTATCTAGAACAAGTTACAAGTTGCTAACACACTACAGCCACCACAACACTGTAAAAATCATTTTTAACAACTTTATAGGTATCCACCAATACCACCAAGTCCTCCATCATGCAACCACTGACACAGTGACACCACCCCCACAGAAAAGTGCCTTCACTTTGCTGGGAGGATTCATCACTTGAATGGGACTGATCAAGTGTGTGTAATATATATATATATATATATATATATATATATATATATATATATATCATTGTTGAAATGATAAGTTGTGATTGGTATACAATAAAAATAACGTCAGAAATAATCTTTTAAGAAAGTGATCAATAGCGGCTCTAGGAATTTTATTTAAGGTGGTCACTAAGAAATTTAAATTACCACAATATTTTTCTTGGTATACCATTTTTTATGGAAAAATAAAATTAGAAATTATTTTTATTGAATAAGTTGAATGAGTTACAAATTTTATCTTTTTGTTTTATAATAGATTTTTTGTTGAATAATTTTTTCACTTAATGTTGTTTGGTCTTGTATTGTGTTTGTTGTTATTTGGGCTAATATTTACTGTTGTTATTTAAGCTTAAAAAAAAGGATTAAGAATTATGTTTGGGGGCATAATTAATTTTGGAGTAATGCTACATCCACAATATTTTTACAATAAATCTTATGCAAAAAACTGTTATTAGTGTGTAAAAAAATAATATTAGTATTTGGCCCAAATTATAATCAATAACAGCTTACCACATTAGATTTGTTATGAAATTATTGTGAAAATGTTATGAATGTAGTAGCACTACTCTTATTTTTATTGAATTCAAATTTTTAGAGTGTTCAAAATTTTTATTAGGATAGTCACAATAGGTTAATTTAGCATATAATATTTTTTTGGCAAATGTATATGTGCATTTTTTTGCAAGTCAGGATGGTCCTGTGACCACCCTGGCTTGCATGTAAAGCCGCCAATGAAAGTGACATTACACTAATCACAATCTTCTATCTTTGTATGTTGTAAAATTTGTTCTCTAGAATTGACGAAATATTTCATCCTAAGCAAAAACAACCAAATTCCAAACACTCTCAAATTATTAGCTTCCCTCTTTTCTACCTTTTTAATGGGTATCTATAGGGATGGAATCAAAATTTCATCTATGAGGAGGCAAAGAATGAACTAAAAAGCTTTCAAAGTTTAAGAATAAAAAACTCACATTAAAAATAATTTAAAAATCGATAAGTCATATTAGAAATCACAATTCATAGACAATAAATTCAGTTAAAGAGGTGGTTTTTTTTTTTAATGATAATTTGATAGTTAGAGGTAGTAGTTTTTTGAGGAGGGGAGGGGCTTGATTTTTTCTGGGGCTGTGGAGCCTTCGTTAGAAACACCAAGTTGAGCTTTTTTAAGTTTATAGGAAACATTTGAGAAGATGCTGTACATAACAATTTTAACAAATAAACTTCCATTCCAATCCCAATTTACCGTATGACTCAAAGATGAACTACCAAGCAATATACTTAATGCAAATGTCAGTTGCTAGATTAATGCCATTCATGGGAACAACTAGCTTTTTTTTTTCTTTTTTCTTTTTCAATTTATGACCATAAATTAAAAGATGATCTAAATAAAAGTACGTTGCCTAGAAACTGAGCCAAGAGCCTTTTCAATTGATGACTAGAAATTATAAGATGATATAAAAGTATTTCGGACCTAACAAATAAAGTTCACATGAGAGCCCACAGCTTGCTTAAACTTAATTTTTTTTTGGGGGGGGGAAGAAGTAAATTTTCAGTTGAAGGGCATGGAACCAGTTATTCAGTTTCCTTACTTAAACTTAATTGGGAACAATGAGAATGCTGTTTATATCTACAAAATAATCAAGATGAACTTCCAAGAACATGATTAATGCAGATATCAGTTGCAAATCAAGGCCAATCATAGGAAGAACTCAACTTTTTCTTTTTCAATTTATGACCAGAATTTGAAAGGTGATATAAAAGTATGTTCAGGCCTAGCAACTAAAGTTCACATGCAACATAAATTACACTCATTCCTACACCTTATTCCACACTCTGGGTTTTAATACATTGGCATATTCACTACAAACAAACCATATGTTGATGCAGAGCTGTTGGTTGTAACTTTGAATACCACTAAGCAGCCATTATGAACTTTCTTCATAAATTGTCATCAAGAATGGTGGACAACAACAGCCCATGAACAAACTCGCATCTTTTTGCCTTCTCTTCCTGATCCTTGATAGAGAAGGGAGACGACTGAACATTTCTGTTACCAAAAAAATTACAAAAAAAAATGAACATCAGAAATGGCCAGAAAAATAAGTAAATAACAAGAAATTACATAAAAAATGGTGAATTTGCGGAAGTAAGAGAAGAGTATGGACAATTTGTAGTAACATGGCTTGTGTTTCTGCTAAACATTTTCACACTAGCATTTGGCTGTAAGCATGGAAATTGATGGGCACAGCACTTGAGATGATGTGTAAAAAGGCCTAAAGTTTACAAATGCTTTTGCTTCATAAACCAATAGATCATATTTCTTCATGGGTTAATTAGTCATGTGTAACAACCAAATTTTATACGGATGAGGCAAAAAATTCAGAATTTGTATACACATGCATGACTGTGAATGCTTGCGCGTGTGTGACAAATGCTTTTGCTGCATATACTTATTGATCATATCTTCCTGGATTAATTTTTTATGTGCTACAATAAAATACATATGGATGTAGTAAAATTCAGAATTTGCATTTTGCTACATGCATGATTGTGAATGTGTGTGGGGATGTATGTGTTTCACTTTCTTTCTTTGATGAATAGGGGGGATGTGTTTCACATTCAACAAGCTTTATTCTTGAGTGTCTACCTTGGCCTAGAGTTATTAGGTCAGGAGTTAAGCCAGCTGGGTAAGATAGGTGTTTTAGGAATGCTTCAGTCTCATCTGTTCTGGGCTTTCATTCAATTTTCCTTTGGAAAATGCATAGAACAGATGGGAAACCAGTTCAGCTTGACTAATTCTACTGCAAAGACTGCGCAATCTTAATCAACCTCAAAACCGCGCAATGCAGTACACTACATATCAATTGTAAGTTTGAATGAAATTTATAGATCAAAAAACACATAAATTACATGGAATATTCCCAATCAGACATAAATACATAGAAATGATATTATGATTCCCTCAACCAAATATTCCATCACAATTTGTTATGAGACTTTAACATGCTTCAAAGGAAAATTGTGTGAAATACCCTTTCAACTAGAAGAAAAATCTCCACATGATATTAGCACACAATCAAAGACAATGGTTTTATTGATACCACATCAACATTGACATGGATCCTAGCACAAAATAAAATAACTTACTAAAATGGATTAAAAAAAGGTTGGAAATGCAATTACATACCGCTCTGACACTTTCTGCTCTGTTTTTTTCTTGACTGAGCTTGTTTCAGGTGAAAACTGAGGTTGAGCAGTTACAAAATCATCAGCCATAGGCAAAATAAATGATGACAACAATGGATCTGGTGCTGCATTGGATGAAGAGACTATACAGGAAGAACCCCCAAAAAGGGACTGAAAGTTTCCTTCTCGCAGCTCTTTCCTCAATAAAGATAGTGTAGAATGTGCTCCACTTTTACGTGTTTTTCTCTTGCGTTGCATGTAAACAATTGTTAAGGAATCATTGTGTCAAACTCTTGTAATAATTTTTTTATTAGTAATTACATGTGCCGGTGAGTCTTGACTTCACAACCTCATCTTCAACCTTGTTCTTACCAGAGGAGGAGGTGCCGCTTGATATAAAGAAAGTGGTTACCAAATAATTGGCAATGCACGACTTAAATTTAAGTACATTGATGGAACCAAAGACCAAGAAAGTAGAAAAAATACATCTCAAGAAAAGCTAATTGACCTTCACACATGACTTACTAGTATGTGTTTCATTAGTCTCCTGCTGTTTTTTTTTTTTTTTTTTGGCAGGGTTGGGGGGTGGGGAGTTAATTAAAAAAAGAGTAACAAATGAAGGAATCCCAGGTAGACAAATGAATGAGTTAAACAAAAGGCAAGCAGCGGATGGACGAAAATCAATTCTTCTGATCTTTCCAGCACCTTCAGAGAAAGTGCAGGAAAAGATAATTTGTTAATTTAAAACATTTTTTTTGATAAGTAATAAATTTATTGATATCAAAAAGGGGAACACCCTAGTACACAGGGAGTGTACAAGGGGTCAAACAATCAAGAACAAAAATTACAAGAATCTAGGAAATCAAGAAAAGATAAAAATGATTGGTTCTGCAAAGCAGCCAACCAATCCATTAAAGTTATAAGGAAAAATAGCTTCAAGTCTGATATGGATCTCTCCTTATCTTCAAAGCACCTACTATTTCTCTCCCTCCAAAGACACCACAATAAGCAATGGGGAACAATCAACCATATATACCCATTTCGAAGACGACCAGATCTGCCTTGCCAGCATGCTCATTAGAGATCCATATCATTGTTAATTTAAAACATTAGGGATCCATATCATTTTCAATTACTCTCTCGGATGCCATAAAAGTTGTTCCTTCAAAACACATGCAGAATGTTCAAGCAAGTCGACTTGGAATTCAACTAAAAAAAACTGACTTGAAAACAATGCATGAAAAGATTGCAGACTACTTGTAATAGATAATAACTCAAAAGAAAAGGATATCTTAAATATGTTTCCATGTTGTAGGGTAATGTGCGCAACCATATCAACCCCCACCCTCATTGCACAAACCGGACATACCTGCAGAGAAACAATACCCATAATGAGCAATATTAAGGTCCAATAAGCACCCTCCCATTAGGGAAACGGGAAAATTATATTTTTACAAAAAGCCACTAAACCAAAGATTTAAACTTCCATGATCTTAAACTAGACAGGGTATCAATCAAACTTAAATTTTCAGCCCATCACAGACACCCTAATCCACACTATCCTGATCATATCCCAAGCCACTAGTGGGTTGAAAATCAAAGACCCACCATCATGTGCAAGTAAGTGGCTTTTCAAGAAGTCAAGCCCCACTTTCCTAAATAAACAAAAGGGGTACGTACCATCATCAGCTGCAAAAGCCTATTGGTTGGTATGAATCAATATACCAAAAGTCAAAGCAATTACGGGTTACAATCTCTTACATCAATATTTTTTGTATGTATTAATAGATTAACATAATTTAATAGGATACCAGCATTTCATCAACAATTTCATTTAATCAGTGAATAAATGAATTCTACTGCCACCCAGGGCAGTAAAAGTTGAAGCAGCAGCTACCTAATACCATGAGAGGAAATCAATAGGACCAGCTTAACTCTCTATTGGCTTAAATTCCAACTCCTTAATCAATAGCCGTCCAGAAAAACTCCAAAAGTTGGAAGTTAAGGCTTTGTAAATTAAGTTGAGCAAAACATTGCTTGATTAAAAACAAATTTATCATGCCATCCATTAGATGCCTAGTTTATAAGCATCAACTAGCTTTTTAATAAACATGTCAACACAATGAACAAGGCATTTTGGGGAAAAGAAAGAAAGAAGATATTTCAAGGTTTCTACATCTTCTTGCTTGTAAGTTGTAACACATGGAGATGGTTATTAATAGACAAGGAGTAATACCCCATTCTTCGCCTCTACAGGATGCTCTTCATCAATGTGGCAGCACAGTCCAACGATATCGAAATACTCTGAACAGAAAGGGCATGGAAACTCCTCCCTCATATCATCATCACCATCAATTTCTTCAAATCCCATGAACATATCTGCATTGCAAAACTTTACTTCAGTAAGCCCCAAAAAATACCACATTGCATACACATCACAGAACAATTAAGACCTCCATTTTGAGAAAACCAAGTAAAACAATACTGAGGGAAAAAACCAAATAATTGGACTTTCAAAGTTCAATTCTCTTCTGCCTCATCATCATTCTTGCAACCAAATGGAGCTTATAATGAAAGGTTTTCTACATCTAGTCCAATGCTTTTTTTTTTTTGATAAGAAAGATGTATATTCAAAAAACTGCTATATGCAAAGTAGCACAAAGCATATCAAACAATACAAAAAAAGAGAGAAAAGCAAAAACATAAAAAGAAAAGCTAATTACAAAGAAAGAGAGAGCTAAGGAACAAAGGGAGAGAATCACTAGATGTGAGTCCCTAAGACCTAGACCAATCATAGAGGGAACCAGTAAAGAGAGCAAGCAGTTGGTTATCAGATCTATCTAAATCCTCAAAAGTCCGCCGATTGCATTCCTTCCAAATACACCACATCAAACAAAGCGGAACTAAGCAATATTTACACTTTAGTTTCTTTCCCTTGTCTGCCTCTAGAAGCAAAGAAACAAAACATATTTACACACACACACAAAAAGGAAACTTCAAAGCCAAACAGTGGCATCAAGTTCAATGAAAACTTCATTTCTATACTCTCAACTAATCTTAATTGATTGGTAAGCTACAATATGCATCCCATGTGTTTTTGAACCCACGATATTACACTCTATCCACACCTGTGAGAGGAGGATGTGCCATTTGAGCCAAGGCTCATTGGCCTGATTAACAAAAAGTTAAAACCAAAATTTTAAATCCATATTTTTTTCTTCCATTTTCTTAGATATCAGTACAGTTGACATTTTGTAAAAATGTTCAGGAAAATATTACAACAATTGCTTTAAAGAAATTACCAAATTTGAATAACAAAAAATCCAAAAATCTTTCATATCTCTCTCAGCAGCAGCAGCAAAATACAGTAAAAATCTTCAGGTCAAACATTACACGAACCTCTTAGAAGTAAATCTTCCATCCAAAATCGACACAACAAATAATTGAAGCTCCAACACTCAAGTCATCACTATTTACCTCATTTTTCAGCTACCAAACAAAGCCATAAAAGGAAGAGTCATTCAAGCCATTTAATCACATAAGTCTCTCTAAAAGTAACAAAAAGTGTTATGTAGGTGATAGAAAACATATTTTCTAATACTTGAGCTCTAACATTAAATTCACTAAAACTTTCCCTCATCTCTCAGCTACCAATCAAATCCACAAAAAAGGAAGTGTTATTCACACTGCATATAACCACATCAAATTCATTACAAATTGACCTTTTCCCTTTCTCAAATCTAAATGACCAAAAACTTGAGCTCCAAAATTCCAATCACCAAAATCAGGCCATATAACCACATCAACATTACTAGAAGTAAAGCTTTTCCATTTCCCACATATAAATAACCAAGAACCCAAGGCCCAATCTCAAACATTACAATTTTCTCTAATTTTCAACAATCACCAAAAATTCCTCCATTTTCTCATCTAACAAACAAACTCACAAAAAGGAAGTGTAATTCAAGCTATATAACCACATCAACCTCACTAAAAGTAAACAAATTTCATTTCCCACATCAAAATAACCAAGAACCTAAGCTCTAACATTATAACCACAAAAAAGTTCCAATTTTCTAATTTACCAAACAAACCCACAAAAAGGAAGTATCATTCAGGCTATATAACCCCATCAACTTCAGTGAAGTAAACATTACCCATTTCCCACATCTAAACAAACAAAAACCTAAGTTCCAACATTCCAATCACCAAAAATTTTCCTCATTTTCCCAACTATCAAACAAACCCACAAAAAGGAAGTGTTATTCAGGCTATATAAGCACTTCAACCTCACTAAAAGTAAGCCTTTTTCAGTTTCACACATGTAAATAACCAAAAACCTAAGCTCCAACATCCAACCACCAAATTTTCTCTTAATTTCACAGCTACCAAACAAACCCACAAAAAAGAAGCGCATTCAGTCTATATAAGGACATCAACCTAAATTAAAGTAAGCCTTCTCTATTTCCTACATGTAAATAACCAAAAACTATAGCTCTAAATTTACAATCACCAGAATTTTCCCTCTTTTTTTTTTTTTTTGATAGGTAATAAGACTTTTATTGAAAAAAATTGAACATCGTGTTCACGATGGTGAACACTTTGAACAATGAAACAAATACAAGAAGCAGAATTTTCCCTCATTATCTCAGCCTCCAAACAAATCGACAAAAATAAAGTGTTATTAAGGCTATATAACCACATCAACCTCACTAAAACTACGTTTTCCTGTTTACTACATCTAAACAGTTCTAAAGTTTCCAATCACTGAAATTCTCCCTCGTTTTCTCATCTACCAAACAAATCCACAAAATGGAGTTTTTATTCTTGCTACAAAACCACATCAACCTCACTAAAACTTAAAAAAAAAAAAAAAAAAAAAAAAGGTTCCCTTCTCCAAAATACCAAAAACATAAGCTCCGACAGTCCAATGACTAGAAATTTCCCTAATTTTCTCATCTACCAAATAAAACCACAAAAACGAGTGTTATTCTTATTCAGGCTATATAATCACATCAACCTTAATACAACTAAAATTTTGCCTTTCCCACATCTAAATAACTAAAAACCTAAGCTCTGACAATCCAACCACCAAAAATTTACCTCATTTTCTTGGCTACCAAACAAACACACAAAAAGGAAGTGTGTATTTCAGGCCATATAACCACATCAACCTCACTAAAGTAAACTTTCCCGTTTTCCACATCTAAATAACCAAGAACCCTAGCTCCAACATTCCAATCCCCAAAATTCTCCGTAATCTTCTAAGGGGCCAAACAAACACACAAAAAGGAACTGTGATTCAAGCAATAGAACCACCTCAAAAGTAAACATTTTCCATTTTCCACATCTAAATGCCAAGAACCCAAGCTCCAACACTCCAATCCCAAAAATTTCCCTGATTTTCTCAGCTGCCAAACAAACACACAAAAGGAAGTGCTATATATAACCACCCGAAACTCACTAAAAGTCAACTTTTTCTGTTTCCCACATCTAAATAATCAGAAACCAAGCTCCAAGTTTCCAATCACAGAATTCTCCCTAGTTTTTTCTGCTACCAAACAAAAACCCAATTAGGAAGTGCTATTCAGGCTATAGAACAACCTCAAACTCGCTAAAAGTAAATCTTTTCCATTTCCCACATCTAAAAAACCAAGAACCCATGCTCCAAAATTCCAATCCCCAATATTTACCCTAATTTCCTCAGCTACCAAACAAACACACAAAAAGGAAGCTCTATTCAGGCTATATAACCACCTGAAACTCACTAAAAGTGAACCTTTTCCATTTCCCCCATCTAAATAACCAAGAACCCAAGCTCCAACACTCCAATCCTCAAAATTCTCCCTAATGTTTGCAGCTACCAAACAAACACACAAAAAGGAAATGTTACCTTTTCCATTTCCCAGATCTAAATAACCAACAACCCAAGCTCCAACATTTTAATCCCCAAAATTTTACCTAATTTCTCAGATACCAAACAAGCACACAAAAAGGAAGTGTCATTAAAGCTATATGACCACCTCAAACTCAATAAAAGTACACCTTCTCCATTTCCCACATCACAATAACGAAGAATGCAAGCTTAACATTTCAATTCCCAAAATTTCCCTAATTCTCTCAGCTATCAAAGAAACACACAAAAAGGAAGTGTCAGGCAATATAACCACATCAACCTCACTAAAACTAAACCTTTTCCATTTCACATCTAAATAACCAAGAACTCAACCTCCAACATACCAATCCCCACAATTTTCCCTAATTTTCTCAGCTACAAAACAAACACACAAAAAGGAAGTGTTATGCAAGCTATATAACCACCTCAAACTCACTAAAAATTAATTTTTCCCATTTCCCACATCACAATAACCAAGAACCCAAGCTCCACATTCCAATTCCCAAACTTTCTCAAATTTTCTCAGCCACCAAACAAGAACACAAAAGGCAAGTGTTATTTAAACTATATAACCACCTCAAATTCACGAAATTTTAAACCTTTTCCGTTTCCCACATCACAATAACCAAAAACCCGAGCTCTAACATTCCAATCCTCAAAATTGTACCTCATTTTCTCAGCTACCAAACAAAAACACATAAAAAAAAAGCGTCATTTAAGCTATATAACCACATCAACCTCACAAAAACTTAACCTTTTCCATTTCCCACATCACAAATAACCAAGAACCCAAGCTCCAAATCCCCATAACCGAAAATTTTCCCCCATTTTCTCAGCTACCAAACAACCCCACCCAAAAAAAAAAAGCTCAAAATCCAGCTCACCTGATCGCGATTGCAGAGCCGACTGGTACCTCTTCGAAGCCGAAGAAAGCCGAGCGCTCCACGAATCACCATCCATAGCTCAACCTCTTTCTCCTCTTTCTCTCTCAAAAAAAGTCCCACCCCAAAAAAACGCACCGTTTCACACACCACAGGTCCTCAACTATTTGAGCTCTCCAGCTATAATATCCTCTCTCTCTGTCTCTGCCTTTTGATTCACACCCAATTCGATTGAGATTAAGAGTTGTGCGAGAAAAGAAACTGGGTAGGGTTCGAGCTCAGAGAGAGAGTGTGTGTGTATGTGAGTGAGAAAGAGAGAGATGAGTATGAAGGAAATTTCACCGAAAGAGAAATGGGAATTGAATTATCACTGTGGTTTTATATATTTTTTTTCTTCCCAAAAAAATAAAATTTACTCTTTTTTTTTTCTTTCCTTTGTTTTTTTCTTTTTGGGTTTTGTTGGATTATTGGGTGTGAGAAATGTGTGGTGAGCATGAGAAATGGACAACAAGGTATCCCATGAATTTCATAGTATTTACGACATCCCTTTTATAGTATTTATAGTATGTGAATCCCACGTAACTTGAGTTTTAAGCATAGATGTCTGATTCATAAAATAATTATTCAACGATCGAACATGGTCTTAGGGTGGAGACAATGACCACATGCGTGAGCTCTATTTTTTTTTCGTTCTCAACAAAAAAATGATTTGAGTGTGAGAGAGAGTGAGTTTATCTAGGTGGATTTGTAGTAGGTATCAAAGTACTAAGTCACATTTGGTGTGGAATAATTTTTTAGGATTCTTGAGAATATTGAAAGATTCTAACATTTGGTTGCAAATCACACAACAAGGAAACTAGATTCTCATGCAATGCCCTTTTTATGAGGATGTGGACTCCTTCAAAAAAAGAAAAGAAAAAAAAGTGGGTATTCACATTCAAATGCAGCAATAAAGTTACATTTTGTATAAACAAACAATTTTACCTATTCCCTCTTCTTTTAACCAATAGAAATAATATATATAATAAATTGACAATTTAAATAATTATTTTTGTATTATACATGTCATTTAAAAATGTTCTACTATGTTTTATTAATATTTTTCATGATTTATAATTTATATTTTGTTTTTCATAATTTATTTGGAAGAATATTTTAAAAAAAAGACTTGATGTTGTATTTACAAATCAAATGGTATTTTGGAAAAAATTAATAATTCTTATAAAAAAACAAAATCTAAGCATCTCATATTTTTAGGATTTTTATTATATTTCAAATCAAATTAAATATAGAAATAATTATATTCTCAAACATTCAGATTTCCATGCATCATATTCCAAGGAATTTGGATGTCGATGATAATGTGCATTTCCCCATACCAAACACACCTAAGAGTAATTATTGAACAATTTTGAGTAATTTTTTCTCATCACATAATAATACTTTTTATTAGTGTGACATTATTTTTACATTAACTTACTGTCATGGCTTTAAATATATATCATTAACATATCATTTTCCCATCAAAATAAATAAATAAATAAATAAATAACATATCATTTTTTTAGATGTTATGTCCCCTTATTAATTATGAACAAATTATAAATAAATAAAAACTAACGAAAATGAATGAAAATCAATCAATATTATTTGGGAATACCAATACAAGAAAATATAAATGAATCATTATAAATGAATCTGTGGCGTAACGAATTGGTACACAGGGCCCAATAAGTCCGCTGCAATATGTATTTGTAGAGAGTGGGCTTAAGAATTAGATTCGAATGGTGAGGGCTTCCTTTTTTCTCTCCTCAAAGACAAACTAAGGAACAGTTTTAGAAAGCCCAAAGCACACCAGAATATCTTGGAATAATTCTATTTTATATAGGTAATATTACGGTCAAGCCAATTGGACTTAGACTATATATAGGTTTAAATCATTGACCAAATGGATCCTTTTCCTATTATTTGAAAAAGTATATTCAACATCGTTTTTTTTATTTCTTCTCCTACCAATAATAGAAAGGCACATGACTTCCCATCAAAAAAGAAAAGAAAAAAAGAAAGGCACATGACTAATGGGATCATTGGTTTCGGTGTAGTGGTGTGACGTTAATTTAAAGATTTCAGGATCAATTCATCACATTTTAAACTACTACGCCGCCGTGCATGTAACACAAACAAAATTTCTTACATATAATTTATTTATCTATTAGTTTCACTTTCAGAGAGGGGAACGACTTTTTCATATTCTATAGTTTTGTTGAATAATGATTCATAGTCGTAATACTTTAAATAGAGTCCTTGAATAATTCATGAAATAGCAAATACCAAACAAAAACAATATGTACCATTTTTCTTGGTCAATCACATCAAACACTCAAGTTTACGACTTTATGCATCACATACACAGAATAGATAGCTTTCATAATTTTTCCCCAGCAAGCCCACGGCCCAAGATGTGTGGACCTTGGTTATTTGTCCCCACAGAATCATTTTATAATAACATTACTCTTTTACCCCTAATTTTATACAAAATGTTGAGTTTGGCAGTGTTGTGTTTATTAAACCGTGTTAGTGTCAAATAGACCGACATCTAACATTGACGTGCTTTAAAGTATAGGTTTATTGGTTTCTCAAAAAAAAAAAAAAAAAAGTATAGGTTTATTGGATCTAAATTGAAAAAAAGTTAAAACATGTTTTAATTTAAAAGAGAGCTAAAATCTAATTTATTTTCATTTGTTGATTTCCCCTATAGTTTTAAAATTATTCATGAAACTAATATTTTAAATTATCAATTTACAAATGTCACCTTGTTTACCATTTTATTTATAACATAAGTCTAAAAAAAAAAATCAAATGAATAATAGTATATGACACAATTATTTCAAAAAATCAATATACCATGACATTTCACCTATGTTTTTACTATTTTAAAACGTTTTATTCTATATAAAAAAAAAAAAAAGGAAATTTAAAACATGACTCCAACTAAAATTGTATTTCATTGTTTGATCATTTATTATAATTTCATATTTAATATAATAATAATATAATAAAAGTTAACCATACATACCATATTTGTGCCATATGCCTAATATATATGAAACATGATAAAATTATTATATTTTTTGTGGAATTATACAAATAATTAATTCATCCAATATGAAAATTTATTAGAATTTCAATTACTTAATTCTATAAAATATGTGAGTTCCAGTTAATAAATTTAAAGTTCAATCTTCGCCTACACTAAAAAATTGATTAGTACCATTAAGAGCGGACGTCATAAATTAAAACTTTCTAAAAGAGATTATATAAAATATAAATTAAAGCACTTCTTTGAGCACATATAGGTGTAGCCTATGGTAGTAGACCCAACTAACTGTACCAAAAACTATTTAATATGGGACCCACCCAACAAATTAAATTAACTAAAACCACACCAAACCGTTATAACACTGGCTCTCTCTCCTTGGACCAATCAAACCTCTTTCCTTGACACTAAAATTGTCTCTCTCTCTCTCTTATTAATAACACCACGGCTCTTTTTAACATTTCCAAATCACCACCGCGCACGTGACCCCTCGATCACTGCTCACGTGATCCCTCTCTCTCTCTTTTCTCTCGCTTTCTTTTGGCTTTTCTCGCTCGCTCGCTTGGCCATGAGCGAAGCTCAGATCTGAGAGATTTCGGTTTTTTTTTTTTTTTTTTTTTTTTTTTTTTCGGATCTGAATTTTGTGGTTTTTTTTTTCTTCTTCCATGGCGTCGAGGAACCGGACGGTGATTTTCAGGAAGTACAGGGATGCGTTGAAGACCGTTAGGGCTCCGACGAGTTCTTCGTCGGCGTCTACGAGTTCCGGCGGCGGTCGCGGTAATGGTCCGGTGATTGAAATGGTCAACGCCTCGCTTCTTCATCCTAATCGGTCTTACACTCCTCTTAGCACTGAGGATCCCGGTAATTCAAGGTCTCTTTTTTCTTTTTTTTTCTGTGTGTGTTTGGTTGCTGAGAAAATGTTGGAAAAGTAAAGGAATTGAAGATTTTTTCAATCTTAATTAGTGTAATTGAGCTGAGTTGATTTCAATCTCAGTGTTTTCGTTGTTAGGAAATGATGATAAGAACGAAGATCTTATACAGCTGAGACGAATAAGATTGCTAATTAATGTAATTGAGCTGAGTTTATTAGTAGATTTGAAAGCTGGACATCATTGTATAATTTGATTTTGGCTGCTGATAAAATGTTGGAAAAGTAAAGGAATTGAAATTTTCAATCTTAATTAGTGTAATTGAGCTGAGTTAATTTCAATCTCAGTGTTTTCATTGTTAAGAGATGATTATAAAAACGAAGGTCTTACAGCTGAGATGAATAAGATTGCTAATTGGTGTGTAATTGAGCTGAGTTTATTGGTAGATTTGAAAGCTGGACAACATTTTATAATTTGATTTTGGTTACTGATAGATTGTTGGGAAAGTAAGGGAATTGAAATTTTCAATCTTAATTAGTGTAATTGAGCTGAGTTAATTCAAGCTCTCTGTCTATCTGTGTTTGGTTGCTTAAAAAAGTGTGGGAAAAGTAAAGGAATTAAAGCTTTTAATCTTAGTGTTTTCTTATTTTTGATATTTTAGGAAATGATAAGACAAAGATCTTATATAGCTAAGATGAATAACATTGCTAATTAGTGTAATTGAGCTGAGTTTATTAGCAGATTTGAAAGCTTAACAATTTACATGAAGATTTTTTTTTTTTTTTTTTTTTTTTTAAGATCTTGAATTTAAATTATATTATGATTTGGGTTTTTAGGGTGTATAAGCCCTGTTAGAAGTTCATAATTTTTGGATTGCTATAGGTGCTGTTATTCTATAAAATATGTGTGGATTTTTTTGATAAGTATTCTCCTTCTTTTAATTTAAAATAAAATATGTGTGTATAGTAGTCAAGTTTGTTTCTTGGGGAGTGATTGACTTCTAACCATAGGAGAAAAGAAAAGAGGAGAGGATTGCTAGCCTTGAAGCGAAAGAGTGATGCTAGGAATACTACAAATACTAATGTGTCAACTTTTAAATACAACATAAAAAAGTAACTAAATAATTCATTTGGTATGTTATTGATGTGGCACCAACCGAATTCATTGCTACGTTAGTTTGAAAGCTTTTTGTGTAAAATTGATACTAGATTTAGCATTTTTTTTTTATAAGTAATAATCAATTTATTGAACGAGCCTACTTATATGGAAAAATATACATGAAGTAGACTAAGAATTACAAAATGTTATGTACAAGTGGACGATGATTCTAAAAACTTAGTAATGGAGTTACAATTAGTAAAACCCCACAACTAGGACCAATCAAACAACAATCTAGAAAACAATTCTATCAAATATGTCCTTGAACTTTCCAAATTCTCAAATGTACAACCTTACGCTCCCCCCATAGTGTCCACATCAAACATAAGGGAACTGGATTCCAAATATGAGAAGACTATGCTACAAGTGGGCCTGTTACCGGATTTTTAGTGTCGAAAGTCATGATGGTCTAACAATCTTAGTGTTGCTAGCATTATTTAAGTTTATGAAGATGGGTTGATGGGGAGGTGCAATATAATTTGGATTTTCTTTGTTTGGCTTTGTTCCAATATAGCAGGGACATAACTTTTTTATGTGGAGCTTGTGTGAGGTTTTTGGTAGATGAAGTAGGCACTTCAAGTGCATTAGGCTTGCCTCTCAATATTGTAGTGTTAGAGATATATCTGATTTAAATTGCAATTGGAGTGTAAAAATGTGAAGTGAAATACCAGTGGCAGTTTAAGCCAGGAGAGATGGTTTATCTGGAGGTTGGTGTGAGACCAAAGGGCATTTGTGGGACATCCAAAGGCTAAATTAATGTGAATATATAATATAGTAGAAGGCAACTATAGATTTCTGTTGAGTTTTTCTTCTTCTGTTGGATTTTTTTTTCTCTAAACTTTTTTAGTACTACACATTTTCCTCAGTTTGGCACCCAATCATGTAGCAAATATTAGTGGGAAGTCATATGTTTTTTTTGGCTGCAGTAAGGGTGCACTTACTGTGGGTCTACCTCCAGCTTGGGTGGATGTATCTGAAGAAATATCAGCAAATGTACAGCGTGCGCGGACTAGAATGGCTGAGTTAGCCAAGGCTCATGGAAAGGCTTTAATGCCTTCGTTTGGAGATGGTAAAGAAGATCAACATTTGATTGAATCTCTTACGCAAGAGATAACTGCTCTGATAAAGAGATCAGAGAAGAAACTACAGAGACTTTCTGCTGCTGGGCCTTCTGAGGATTCAAATGTTAGAAAGAATGTGCAGGTATGACTTGCAGCAAGATGTGTTACTTATCATTGCTAGCACAGCTATGTTGATTTTCTCTGATATTTTGATTTTTGCGCAAGAGGGTTGTCAATTATTTTGTTTCTGGACTCTGGTAGAAACCATCATCCTGCATATGGCATTTGCAACCAATATAAACATATACATATCAACTTCTATCCTCTCAAATGGGGGGCTATTCTGGTGAACTATGCTTATGTTTGCACTTTTCTGTTGCAGCGCTCTCTTGCCACTGACCTTCAGAACCTTTCAATGGAGCTTCGCAAGAAACAGTCAACTTATTTAAAGCGCCTCAGGCAGCAAAAAGAGGTGCAGACCAAATTTTCCTCTTAAAGGGAAAAATTATTAGACAATTGTGACTTTGCAATTACAAAGTCACACAATTCAGTGCCTCCTCCTTTGGCACTTGGAAGCATGCTTTGTCATGTATGGTTCCAATATATGGAAATAAAATTACAGCCCTTGATGCTGCTACTTTTCTTTTAGAATAGTTGGAACGGATCTCTTTTATTCATAACCACAAGAATACTGAATAGCTTATAAAGCATATATATTCTCAAAAAGTTCGTCTGTTATTATTTTGTGTTGCAGGGTCAAGATGGGGTTGATTTAGAGATGAATCTAAATGGAAGTAGATCTATAACGGAAGATGAGGATTTGGACAACATTGTATGTGTTTCTTTTTAATCTTCTCCTGTACATTTGGTTAAATTAATCACAAGAAGTATTAAATCAAATGATCTTTTTACTCCAAATTCTTTGTACTCTACGTGATTTGCTCTGAGAATTTAGCTTACTGTTGTGCCTGAACCTTACCTCAGATGACACTAATATAGTATAATAATATGTTAGGTGTTTAGTGAACATCAAATGACTAAGCTCAAAAAAAGTGAGGCGTTCACTGCCGAAAGAGAAAGAGAGATCCAACAGGCAAGTAGAATTTCTTTGTGCACCATTATCAAAATAGCTTTACACTAACCTTCTGCTATTTTATTATTTTTAATTAAAACTAATTTTTTTTCCTTCTTTCTATATATGCTTGTGTAGGTTGTGGAATCTGTAAATGAGCTTGCTCAGATTATGAAGGATTTATCAGTTCTAGTGATAGACCAGGGCACCATTGTTGATCGAATAGACCACAACATTCAGACTGTTGCAACCACTGTGGAGGAGGGGCTAAAGCAGCTGCAGAAGGTCCTTTCTTCCTTCCTCATTTTTTTTTTTTTTTTTTCTGGACTTTCTTCTTAGCCCCTGGGTTATATAGCAATGCTATGTTGGGTGCTTTGGGTTTGCAGGCAGACAGGACACAGAAACAAGGGGGGATGGTGATGTGCGCTACAGCTCTCATAATCATGTGCTTTGTCATGTTGGTTCTGCTAATCCTAAAGGAGATATTCTTGTAATCTTTGGGCACTGTTATCTCCAGATTTTGCTTACATTCTTACTGTTGTGACCCTCCCCTGAGACTTTTAACACGCGAAGAAAGGGTGGTGTGCTGTGTGCACGAGAAGATCATGGGAGATTCAAACAACCCCAATATACTTGATAAAGAGACTATCTATTTGTTTCTTTTCAATTTCCTGGTTTTTGGGGAGGGGAAAAGAAGGGAAAAGGGGTGGGAGGGTTCATAGGGGATATGCCCAGGAAATGTATAGAGCTGCTGTTGTATTTTGTTCCATTGGCAAGGGTATTTTTCAATGGGACATGTAATTGATTTTTCTGATCTCCTGGAGGGTTGTGGCTTTAGTTCCTCCTTGGGGTTCGACTTACAGGGTGATGAGGCTGTTTTATTTGTTTCTATTGATTTTTTCTCATGCAATAAAGATGAATACATCCAAAAATTAATGCATCAGGTTTTGGTATGAAACTATTTCTTTGTGGAGATGCATGGCAATTCCAAGCATGTGCAAGTGTGTAAACATTTAGTACAGTGACCAGGGGCCGTTTGATGCATTTTGGCATTTTGGGCCTAAAGCGTAAATTGATTATCTTTTTTTAAATGCAAAATTACTACTAATTAATATAAACCACATTTTTTTTATTTTTTATTTGAAAGTCTAGACATGAAAAATTTGACAAAATTTTTCAAACCTGTTGCACATTGATGTAAAAGAGTGATGTTAATGGTGGACCTAACTAGTAAAAATTTGCCAACTAAAATATTGTGAAAAATGTTGTGAATATCTTTGTGTATTGCTTTTTTTTTTTTTTTTTTTTTTTTGAGAAGTGTTAGATTCATAATATTTTTCACAACAAATCCTAGGTATTAAATTGTTACTGGTTCTAATTTGAACCCAACACCAAAATTATTTTTTTGTCATCAATAACTTGTTATTTAGGATTTGTTGTAAAAGTGTTGTGAAAAATGTTGTGGTCGTAACATTTCTCTCTCTTTTTTGTTTGTATTTCATTTGATAAAAAAATTTATTTTATTTGTTGGCTAATATTTGGGATTAGTATTACTATTACATTGATAGAAATAACCCTATTGGTTAAAATATGGGGCTTTTTTTTTTACTTGGGGCCTTAGGTGACCGCATCAATTGCTTTTACCATTGAGCTGGCACTGACAGTGACACAATAGATTTCACAATTTATTGAGGTGACATGTAGTGATTGGTGTACAATAAAAATGGTATTAGTTGTGGATTCATGTGAAAGTGATGTTTCACTAATTACAATTTGTTAAATTGTGAACAAAGTTGTGAGATCTGAAACTACAATAAGGATTGAGATTTATAAGTTTTGTATCCCCATTTTGTTTTCATTGGTACAACCTTTCTCTCTTTCACTTCCCTTATTTTATCTCTCATTTTAATTAAAAATTAGCTAAAACTATGACACGCTTTCATTTCTTTTCTTTTTTTCCTTTTTTTTTTTGGGACAAAAGTAAAATTTTAGAAAATGAAAATATCCACCAATTCACAATTCCCTTATGTCTGGATAAAGATATTATAGAGAAAGATTTATGTTTCGAAACTTTAGTTTAAATGACTTGAATAGAGTATGAAAATATAATTTTGTTTCCACTATATTGAAATTTAAAAAAAATACACTTGTATTGTACTAAAACCGAAACCAACAATTCATTTTTGAGAAACCAACAATATATTAAACCAGAACTAACAAATTATATAAATATATATATATATATATATACACACACATATATACATACAGGCAGTTTTAAATGACTTCCATTTGTTTCAAAGAATGATATGGTGGAAAGTTTCAAATTAGATTTTCTGAAAAGCCGAAATATTCTAAGTAATATATCTTTTTGAAACTGCACATAGCAGTCAGCTTTCGTAGCTCAGTTGGTTAGAGCACCCGTTTAGTAAGCGGGAGGTCTTGAGTTCGACTCTCAACGAAAGCAAACTTTCAACCTTTTTTCGTGCATATCCACTTCTTTGCTCGGTTCCTTTTTTATCTGGGTAAAATTCGAAGTTTTCTAGTTGAAGAAAAGAATAACTTTGATTAGGCCTTGTACATTCCATCTTTTATGTGTCACAGATTCAAAGTTAAAGATGTTTCAAATTCAAAGTTTTTCTTGTTCAAGAATGACTTTTATTAAGCTTACATTCCATTTTGCTGCTTGGGCACCATTCAAAGTATTCTAGCAAGAATGACTTTTTGAGTAGGCCTACGTTGCATTTTGCTGTTTGGGGTACCATTTCTACTACAGAGATAATCATGTGGAAAAATAAATATGTATCCAGATATCCCCATCAATACAGGTTTACCAATCAACTGTAAAAAGCTCCAAGGTTAAACTCAGTCTGTCTAGCATTGGTTCAAACAACCTACATGAAAATTCTTAACAAAACCCATGGACCAAAATTACTTGGGACATCATTCCTACCATTTTGTGTCATCCATAAGTTATTCAAGCCATCCTCTTATTCAAGTAAAGCTGAATCACTTCATTCTTTCAGCAAACATACATAAAAGTGAAAGAAGAAGGCAATAAAAGTTTGAACCCCAAAACCTTAACTTTTAAGACTGAATAAATAATGACTTTTTTATTGTAATGAATGAGTTAAAATTACAACAATAAAGTTTCTTTCTTTGAATTAAAAAAACTAATAACCCAATTATTGGTTGTATACTTGTATGCCACCCCAAGCATGGTCACCAACATCAATGAATTTCAAACTCTTCAACCCGCTTAAATGAATTCTATTCTCTTGCAGGCCTTACCCCATATCATTGGACCAATCCGTTATTGGTTATAGTAAAATGGTTACTACTGAAGCAAATTCATGGCTGGAAACTAGCGCAAACTCTTCTTCTTGGATTTGGGTGAATCTGACGGAAGGAACGACTTCATTATAAGATCAGAGATTGACCATTTCAGCACAAAAGTCAGCCTTGGAAAAATGATAGACAGTAAGTCTACGTCTGCCATGGCCCTATGAGCTTTACTGGTTAATGGAATTTCAAAGCTTTGACGAAGGGCTTGCAATGAAATTGAAGTACTTTTTTCACCTGTAAATAAAATCAATACAAATTCTGTGTCAAGTGTCAACACGCATAAAAAAAAAATGTTTGTGTGTGCACTGTGAGAGAGAGAGAGAATGACCTTTGGATTTCATCATCTCACGTGCCAGAGTAAGCGTATCCACAAACAACCAATTTGAAGGAAACTCAGCTTTACAACGAGTAAATTCACTACGCAAAAAAGGCACATCGAAACTGCGAGCATTATGAGCGGCCAACACTACATATCCCCCAGGTTTCTGACGGCTTCTTACAAACTGCAGTAAGATTGGTATCAGGTCCTCCATCCTACATTTAATTCACAAAACCAAAGTTAACTTGATTGTAATCAAGTCTGAACTTTACTGAGCAACAATAAGTAAAATATGGGCACTAATAAGTTTAATGATACTCAATAACCTATCTAAATAAACAAGCAGTTTTCCAACCCTAATTAGCAGCACACTACAGCCAGGGAACAGAGCCTGTCCTCAGGGTATCTCACATCATACTTAGGCCCAAAGTCCAAGCGCTTCGCTTAACTGAAGCAAAGCTTGTTTACCTTTCAGATCAGGTGCTTTTTGAAGAGGCATAAATCATGCCTATATTGCTAAATATAATATATTAGTAGTTAAATTAAGAACTTGATCCTGAAGGAAATGACATGAACCATAAAAAAAATTATTAAAAAAAAAAAAAATCAAAAGACACGAACAAGGATAATTTACTATTCTTGTGTTTTTTGGTCTTAGCCTATAGGATACATTTTGATTAAACCTTATGCTTCATTCAAAGATATTAAATTTATGTATAAAAATGTTATATTTCAACTTTATATGACTAGATTATTATCACTTAGTCTATTTTCATAATTGTTATCAAATTTACTTATTAAAATTTTAAAAAATTGAAATAACTTTTGTAAATTTGAACTGACAAACTTTATATAAATTGCACAATTTATTTAAGGTAATAGGCAAAACTCATTCCTGTTTTAATTTTATTAAACATTTTATGTTTTAGTTTACTATCAAGAGCACTTGTGCTTTGCGTCTGAGCTTCAAAGGGCTATGTGGTAGTTGACGCTTTTATTATCAATGCACAAGAGATTACAAACTTGAGAGACCTAAATGACAAGTTTCCTACCCAACAAAATATAAACAAAAGCCAATGAACTAATGACATCTCCTTTCTTTATAAAAACAAGGTGAAGGATGAAATTGTGGGTTCAAGACCGAGCGAATGTGTATGTAACTTACCAATGAAAAAATAGAAATAAAATGCAAAAATTCAATCAACCATTGAAATCAACTTCAGATTAAGTCATCCACAGTTACTTAACCATTTAAAACTATAAGCAAGATCGTTTCCTAAAATTGTCGTAGGTTTAGTAAATCATACATGCACTCATGAGTATTGAACTTATAACCTCGTCATTTGGGCCACAGAGCATATTGGCTAAATAAATGCAGAACCATTTCTATTGTTATGGGTGTTCCTCAGCTGTTTAATGTCAGTTGTGGTCTTCTTTTCTAACAAATAACAAGATCCATAATTCCAGGACTTAACAAATTGAAACATTTATTGGCTAAACTAGAGAACAAAGCTGGATGGACATTTAAAGAAGTAAAATTCCTTGGAATTAGCCAAAAATTGGAGTAGAGCATAATACCCAATATACAAAAACCTTATTATAAATAGCATAAATCCTCTTTAAAGCTTTCACTTTATCTAGATAGACAATTTGAGTTAGACCATATTTTCAGAATCAAAACATTTCCTCACTACATGCATGACTTTTTGACCTTCCTCATCATAATTCCATATTATTAAGGTACTTCAACAATATATGTGCTCAATTCAGATTCCAGGCATTTCCATCATCCTATAGCTCTTCACATCCTTAAGTGCGCCATAACGTGTCCATGTCCAACAGAACAATTTACGAATCATCCAATGTTATCATTGTGTCATAGATCTTCCTTTACAATAATCAGAATGTGCTGGTCATACAAACTATAAATTATGTCTAGTGAAGTCACAGCTTTACTACTATCAGAAGCATTATGCAGGAACTTGTGATAAAAAACAATTTGTTTGTTGGTCTTGGTCCTAACCATGAGTTCTTACCCTAATCATGTTTGAATACAGAAATTTTCAGATAGGCGTAAGATTATTTTAGACTTTGGAGTTAGAAGTACTTTCTATGTTTCCACTTTTACTTACCACCTTAGTATTTGGTATCAATTGATTACTCCAGGCATATATATGCTACTTCTGTATGCTTTCTAGACATGCAAATACAAACACACACATGATCCAAGGTTCCTCCAAAAATGTGAAAGCAAAGTATAAAGTAATAAAATTATTTTTTATAACATATACTGAGAAAATGAAAAGAAAACAAGAAACTTTAGAGTCATTAATTGACTAAAGAATTGAATAGCACATAATAAATTATATTCCATGATCACATCAATAAATGGTCCCAGGCACAGACAAGTGGAGAAGAGTTATTACAAAATTTGAATTAATTGCCCATACATATGACACAAAATAGAAGCTGTAACTTTTTATTTATTTATTATTATTATTATTTTTAACTTCTTTAATGGGACTGCATATCAAACAATTAAAATATAGAATACCTTGGAACATCAGGTTTGTTGACCATACGGGTTGTAATGCCATGAACATGTGAATTTGGAACAAAGCGTTGAGGGTTTACTAGAGTCTGGAAAGTGCTGTTTTCACCACCCTCAAGATCTCTAAGTGCAATCTCAATGATACGTTCATTCTCTCTGCTAAAACCAGTTGTCTCGATGTCAAAAACAATAACTGTCACAAGGCTAGCCAGTTCCTTATTCTCAGCAATCTTTTGTCGAATATCACAGTATTCAATATTTTGGAATTGACTAATTTCTGTCTTATTTACACTAAATGTATCACTTTTTGAAACCACTCCATCTAAAATTTCATGCCCAATGTTGCTTGGTTTGCTTTGCTGGGTGGTTTTATTTCTTCCCTCTGCGTTTGTAAATACAGGTCTTCGAGTCCATTTCCTATTGTAACTTCTCTCAAGCCCATAGATATTAGAACCAAGTAGCCTAAAGCTAGAACTGTTTTTGTCAGTCCTACTCAAACTATGGAAGCTTTCCCTCCAAAAAGTAGATAAGGTGGGGATTCCACATCTAGGAACTTGCAAGATGGAAAAGCACATGGAACCTGTCCTCATCTTAACTCCAAAACTATAGAAGAGCAAGGTTCCTATACAGTTGAAGATTCCACATAACACACAATCAACCAGCTTTGACCTGGGGAAGAAAAAAAATTGATAAGAGAAAGATTGGAGGGAGAAAAAAAAGTTATCACTATGAACCAACTGCAAATTATCTACCACATCAAGCATCAGTGCTGCATAATGAAATATTGCAGTTCACTAAACACGAACAATGTATATTAATGATAAACTATGAAATTCAAATTTAAGGGTCCAGCAGAACACTTGATTTTAGCATTCTTCCCAAAAAAAATTCCAAATCTTCATTAAAGTAGAGGAGCCCAACAATGTGACATACATCATCCAATATACGAAGCCAATCAAGCTCTAAGATACATACTATAAGCCAATTAACAATGTGTCTGTTACCAGACCAAACCACCTTTCAAACCCAAGAAAAACCAGAATAAAAGGCTTCCAATCAGACAAACCAAGGGTACCTACAAAAAATGTACATAACTCTATAGTGGAGAAGTCACTGAGAAAGTCCTCACAAATTTCATTCACAATCATAAATTAATTCCACTTCTACCTTAACAAAAAATGCTCCAAAGATAAATAACAAAATGATGCCAAAAGAGTATAAAAATATACCTTAATATAAAAACATAACTTAATGCTTATTCCAGTAGCAAAAGCCTAAAAAAATGGACTCAATACCAGGGAGAGGGGGAATACTATCAATGAAATTTTAAACTTTATCCCCAATAACATACCAACCCCTTATCAGCAACATTTCAAACCAACCTTAGTCACATAATGTGATTCAGAATCATCCAAAAGTGGAGGTAATCCATGCCTTAATCTTCTTAAGTACAATGAAAAACTCAAAATTACAACAAAATAAAATGCCCCATTTGATCAAATAAATCAAACTCATTAACCTGCATACAATTGGCACATAAAGTGATCAACTTTAATAGAACTAACTAAAATATAGACAAAAAAAAACCCAGTACCTGAACTAAAAAATCCCAAGCATGCAAATTGTAATCACAAAAAAGAAAACAAAATAATATTATTGTTCAAAAAATTTAAAACTTTATCCCAAAAAAATACCAACCCATTATCAGCAACATTTTCAAATCAATCCTAGTCACAAAATGTGACCCAGAATCATCCAAACTAAAAGCCGCCCAAGCTTAATTTTCTTAGGCACAATGAAATCCTCAAAATTACAACAAAATGAAACACCCCATTTGATCAAATAACTCATACTGATTAACCCACATATAATTGGCACATAAAGTGATCAACTTTGATAGAACTAACTAAAAATTTTAAAGAAAACCCAGTACTCTTTTCTGACACAGACAAAACAGAAAAAAAGAATTTCTGCTAAAACAGTATTAGAAGCTGAGTTCAGTTTGATTTGGTTTCATTTCATAGAGCATAAAAAGACACAAAAATCAGTTCCAAGTTCATATTTTCTTTTTCTTTTTCTCACTTCATTTTCTAAGAAACCAATAAGAGAGAGAGAGAGAGAGAGAGAGAGACATGCCTGGTAACTGTTAAGATTGAAACCCAAAAAACAAGCGGATTGTATGAGATTTGAAATGTGATATTTTAGAGTGAAAAAGAGAGAGAGTTTATTTTGGATGGCTTATGGAGAAGAGAGTTTTTGCGAAAGAAGCAACTGTGACTATAATGTTGAGGAAAACCATAAAATAAAATTAAAAAATAAAATAAAATAATTTTAGTATTTTTCGAGTTTCAACTTCCAACCTAAAGTTTCGGATCCATGAATGATGCCCCATCCGGGTTCAACTCCTCTCAGGTTTTGTACCTTACATTTTTTTATACTCTGTCCAATTCTCATGCCATATCAGCAAAGTCTATATGAAGTGGGTCCCAGAAAAGTGTAGTTCTTACTCCTTATCATATTTATTTGGTTAATAAATCACTAATCCATGTGATGCACATGCAAATTATGTCACAAAAGTGATTTGATCATGTCATGAATGAATTAGGATAATTTTGATAGACTTCAAAGTTGGTGATTTTAACCTATTCTTATTTTAGATTTTTTATGGTATCTCTAGTGTCTTTTGTGGCTATAAATTTTTTAAAAAATAAATAAGAAATAATTTCAGTTCAGGGTGATTATTCTTTTTCATCTAGTTAAGATATCAATTAATTTTTTGTGCATCAAATCAAATTTTTATTAGCTGAGCTATTTGGAATCTCGTTCATGGCTATTATACTTGATATATAGTTATTTTTCAATATGATAGGAATTAAAGACAATTTTAACAAAATTGCTGCTATATGTGATCACAAAGTTGCCTTGCTAAAATAACAAAAACAAAAGTTTCTTGTAATGGAGCTTTATCTCAAATTTTATTTTGTAGTATTAGAGCACTCGCATCAGTGCTTGTATAATAGAAAAAATACCACATTTTATCCAACTTAAGCCTAAAATTTGCCCACATTAGATTATGCAAAGTTATGTAAATATACATGGTTGCTACAGTAGCCATGTAAATTTACACTAACACTACGCATTTTGCATTTAGTTTTTTATCTTTTCTTTATGTATCTTGAAGACAAAAAAATAAAATAAAATTAATGGTGATTGTTATGTGAGAAGAAAGAGAAATGATTAAAAAAATAAAGAATTTTTTTATTATTATAATTAAATGTAGTATAAAATAGATAATTTGACTAGGGTGTTTTGAAAAGTGGGTATATAAAATAGAAAAAGTATGTTCTTATATTAAAATAAACAAAAATTTTTGCACAAACTTATGTGAATAATCTTACTCTTAGTATTAGATAATACTCTTGCTCTTAGTATTAGATAATGGAGTTTGTAAGTATAGAGCTTGAAAAACATATTATTTTCCGAAGGAATCAATAAAGCATAGCAGACCGCATGTAAGATCACATGAAGATCAAGACAAAGAAAATCTGATTGTCCAGTGGTTTCAATTTAATTTTTTGCATGCTGGGAATATTCTTGACCTTCCCAAATAAAAATTACATTAATTGACTAATTGCATGATATTTCAACTATCACATGTCTGAGTACTATATATAATCTGAACAAATCCTTGTAATTATGTTCATTGGGCACAATGTTGATTGTTTCTTGCTCAAAAGAATTACTATTACAATAAGAATGATTACAATGCAATCCAAATGATGATGGTTACTTGTTTATTAGGCCACCATAATATATTGTCTTGAAATTAACAACACCATCAATTACGTAGATCTCTTTGGCTTTGGCACCAATTTTGGTACTGCACTAGTTGATAAAGTCAATAGTATGCTGTAACGTGAAGTTTTGCATATGCTCTACAAAGGGAAGCATTAGCATCTTGTGACTTTGATTATGCCTTGCTTGAGATAGTTGGGCACATAGGATCATAAGACAAATGCACTACAAGTAATGTTTACCAAACTGCCAAGAAAGGAAGAAAATTATGCATGGTGTTTTTTTTTTTTTTTTTGAAGGAAACAGTTTTTCTTTCTTTCATTCCCTACCTTGTTGTTTCCCCCACAATCACATTCACAATACAAGAACAATATGGGTTACTATCGAAAAATTCTATAGTCACAATTTTTTTAGGGGAATTATAAAAGTTTTCACAACCTTTTCTCAAAACTTGTTAATGTGGTAAGTTATTATCATAACATTATTTTTTTCTCATTAACTCACTACTAACAGTATTTTTATGATACATCAATCACAAAAAACAACATCAATAATTATAAATTTAAAAAAATTATAAATTTTTTTTGGATCTTTTGATTTATCACATGCCAAACCTCTTCAAAATAAGAAGTTAGAAAGGAAGTTAAGTGCATATATAGAAATTGAGCCTTACATTGGCCATCACTATTTAACCTTGAGAGTGAAAAACTATATGGGAGGAGTAAAGTGGGCTGAAAAACTATATGTGAGCCATCACTAATTTGAAACACTTTATTACAAATGTCCACGGGCCCAAACTTTAACCACCCTTTCTATAGTTGGGTGCCATGAAAGTTCAATATCAAGAAGGGCACATGATTTTTGGCTAGGAATGGCCTACATCTCTTATAAGTTAAAAACTCTTTCAATCTCCTTAAGCAAGATAAGGAAAATTTAGTAGTAGGCCCACATGAAATTTCCAAAGTACAATTTTAAGAAAATTCTGCCTCAAAATTCATCATACACAAGAGATAGAACTTTATGTGTGTATAACCTAGTTTTTTTTTTTTTAATGAACAAAAAAAAGGGCTCAAATGGCGCAGTATCATTGCCCTGACTCACTTAAACCCGAATTTTATCGCATGGGACCACTGAAGCTGCTTGAGGCTATCCATGTGGGCACATCATTTTAAACTAAAGCACCATGACTCGAACCACAACCTTCAGACTTGCAAGGGTGATGGTTTAAAGGACTGTCCCTACCATCAAGCTACCACCCTTCAGTGGTATAACCTTGTTAGAGATACATAACAAAATCTCATAAATAAATGAAAAAAATAACATTTTAGCATGGACATGTTTAGAAAAAATAAAAATAGAAAAAGGAAATGGTAGTAAGAAGTCATGACATGGATAAGTAAGATTAAAAAATATAAAAGATTAGATAAAAGAAAAAGAAAATTATATTGATTGTGATTCATGAAGTTGGACTTCAAGTTATGTGTTCATCCTAAGTGGTGAAGATACACATTAAGTGTAAATATTATCTCATTAGAGACATATGAGTATGTGAGATGTAGTAGTAGAAAAGATAATTTATGCAATAAATCTGGCTGACACTTGTTTCCAAACCTTGCCTTAGGGTGACTATGAATTACTCTAAAGGGAAATAAGTGTCGGATTTATGATAAATTGTCTTTGAGGGCAAGTGGGAGATTGTTGGGGTTTATGCCCTAAAATCCAATTTATTGGCACGTCATAAATAATTAAATTGTTTAATTATATGAGATTATCTATAAATGAACTAATGAGACATTATAATAGTTCATGAGATGCATTGTATGTGATTTATGTGATTTAGTCACAGAAGATATAAATCACAAGTTCCTTGTAAACTTAAAACGTAGTTCTTAGTCGGTGATGAAATTGGGTGTTTTATCTGCAAAGACTATAACATATTAACTAAGATGATTTGTCTTGATCATGGAAGTGGAGATTTCTAGTTGGTATGTTGATATGTTTTAAGAGTCAAGACATATTGAACTGGACTGCTGTGAGATTTATTATTCTCCTAACGACTGTCAAATGAATAATAAATCTCACGACTTCTATTTACATGAACTCTTAATCCTGAGAGAATAATGGACTTGATCATGAGGTGTAGGTTGCTTTGATATATCAGGAGTGAGATCTATAAGACACGATCAAAATCTCAGTATGTTGGGCAACCGCATTTAGTGTTGATGGAACATTTATTCTCGAGATGGAATTCATAGTCTCTTAACGAAGATACAAAATATTTCCTTGAGATAAGTTCAATGGGTTTGGTTATTCAAAGAGTTGGGCCCAACCACTTTAGTAAGGAGTTACTAAAGTATATATTTATGGAATTGGATTTCATAAATATATGATGAATAACTTAAAGGATTAAACCGAGTATTCAAGGATTAAGATGTAGTAATTTTCAAAGTGGCAGTCTACATTCCTGACTTTGTATTATTACGAATATTTTATGAAGGGGTTGTATGTACAATAAAGTTTTGGGATATAATTTATAGATAAGGCCTAGAGTGTAACTATATTTATATAGTGATATTAAATATAGTTAATGGTAACTTTGGACTTGTCAAGAGTTGACAGAAAAGCCCAAGGCCCATTAGAGCTAGTGTCTTATTGGTCCCTTTTGGTCCCACTCCAAGCCACACATTAAAACCCAATTGGAAAGGCCCAATAGGCCAGCCCAATTAGATAATCGGTTAAATATAAAGGGAGAAACATACAAAAATTTTTATTAGAGAAAAAAGAGAGACATCATTGTGAAATGGTGTGTATGTGTGAGTGAAGCCATTCCATTATTCTTCCTTGGAAACTGATTGAGAGACCACACTTCTTGGGCGTAAAGTGGAATTGGAGTGAAGATTAAAAGTATTCCCAAGTACTTATAATCTTTTGTTTTGAATTTCACTACATCAAGGTACGCTATTTTGTTCTTAAATTCTGAAATTTACATAGTGCATGTTATCAATCATGAATGAAATAGATCTATGTTTGTTGCTTCCACTGTGTGTTTTGTATGAGATACAAAACCAGATTTTCCAACACCCTTTGCCCCCTCAAGCGGAGTTTTGATAATTTTGAGCAAGCTTCTGTTCGTCACTTCTGTCTAACCACTGGCTTGAGGGTGTCTTAGAGAAGAGTAGTGGTTCTTGACTCCTAAGTCTTGGCAAAATTTTTGAAACTTGGGATTGTCAGACTGCTTTCCATTGTTTGATATTAAGACGTGCGGGACTCCAAACCTACAGATGATGTTCTTCCATACAAAGCTGGTGATTTTAGCCTCTGTTATCGTTGTTACTGGTTTTGCTTCTACCCATTGTGAAGAAATCAATTGCGAGGATCAGAAATCTGAGTTGCTTCTTCCTTAAAGGGAATGGACCCATAATGTCAATCCCCCATTGGGCGAAGGGCCATGGTAAGGATATGGGTGTCATCGTCTCTCCTGGTCTCGTCTGGACATTTTCGAAGCGTTGACACTTATCGCATGCTCTGACGAGGTCGTGTGTGTCCTTCTGTAAAGTTGGCCAGTAATATCTTGCTCTGAGTGCCTTTCCTGCTAAAGACCTTGCCCCAGCATGATTTCCACAAATTCCCTCGTGTATCTCGCGGAGCACATAATCTGCTTCTTTTGAGTTGGCACATCTTAAGTATAGGAGTGAATAACCTCGTTTGTACAGTACATTGTCAATAATGATGAAGCGGGCTGCTCTGATTTGTATCTTCCTTGCTTCTGTTTTATCTTATGGGAGCCATCCTTCTTTCAAATAATGGACGATGGGAGTCATCCACTCGTCTTGTTCTTTTATCTTCAGAACCTGTTCACCTTCTATACTTGGTTGCCCCCTTATCTCTACACATAGTTCGGAGGTCGCTTGTAGTTATCTGATGAGGCCAATCTTGCTAGGAAGTCAGCTTCTGCATTTTTAGCTTGAGGGATTTGCACAAAGTCTAGGCTGTTAAAGTGTTGTGAGAGTTGTTGGACGATCTTCAGGTACTTCTGCATCCTCTCTTCTTTGGCTTTATAATCTCCCTTCACTTGTCCAATTATTAGTTAAGAATTAGCTTGGACGATAAGATTCTTTGCTCCGAGAGCTTTTTCTAGACTTAGTCCTGTTAACAATGCTTCATACTCTGCCTCGTTATTCATTTCTGAGAATTGCAGTCTAACTGCATACTTCAATGTTTCTTTTTCTGGAGATATGAGCACTACTCCTGCCCCTCCTACTTTCTTTGTGGTAGACCCATCTGTTTGGACCGTCCATGTTTCCATGGGGAGTTCTTCTTCCTTGTAGGGGTAAGTGAATTCTGTGATGAAGTTCGTTAGTACTTGGGCTTTAATTGCTGCTTGAGGCCGATATTACCCATTGAATGAGTCCTCCTGTTGTATCTATCTTGTTCATCATCTTTCTTATTGGTTGGTCTGTCATTACGACGATGGAGTGCGCTTGGAAGTAAGGACGGAGTTTCCTAGAAGCGACCAACAATGCGAAAGCTATATTTTCCATCCTTGGGGGTAATTTACCTCTGCCTCATGGAATGCCTGGTTGGTAAGTATACTGGCTTCTGGACATTTTCTTCTTCTCTGATAAGTGCTGAACTTATTGCGGTGTTAGATACTGCTAAGTAGAGGTACAACTTTTCTCCCAACACCAAGGGACTTAGCAATGGTGGCTTTGTCAAGTATTATTTTAATTTTGCAAGGGCTTCTTCACATTCGTCAGTCCACTGAAAGGCCTTTTTCAAGATCTTGAAGAATGACATGCACTTGTCCGTTGCCCTAGAGACGAATCTGTTTAGTGTTGCGACCCTTCATGTCAAGCTTTGAACCTCCTTCACTGTTTTTGGTGATTTAACCTCGATTATTGCCTTTACTTTGTCTAGGTTTGCCTCTATATCTCATTGGGACACCATGAATCCCAAGAATTTCCCTGAAGCAATAGCAAAAACACACTTTTTAGGGTTTTGTTTCATATTGTACTTATGTAGTGTACTGAAGGTTTCTTTCAGATCATTTAAGTGGTTGGCTTTATCCTTCCTTTTCACCAGCATATTGTCTACGTATACTTCCACATTGCTTCCAATTTGGTGAGAGAACATGCAGTTCACCAATCTTTGGTATGTGGCTCCCGCGTTTCTCAATCCAAAGGGCATAACTTTGGAGCAGTACAACCCTTGGCTGGTGACGAACGAGGTCTTCTCTTGATTTTCTTTGTCCATGAGGATCTGGTTGTATCCAAAAAATTGTGTCCATGAAACTTAAGAGCTTGTGTCTAGCAGTTGAGTCTACCAGTTGATCAATCTTTGGCAAGGGGAAGCTATCCTTTGGGCAGGTTTTGTTCAGGTCTGTGAAATCAACGCACATCCTCCATTTTCCATTGCTCTTTTTTACCATTACCACATTTGCTAGCTAATATGGGTAGAAGATTTCCTGATGAAACTAGCTTCTAGCAACTTCTCTACTTCTTCAGTTACTTTTTTGTTGCGCTCTGGTGCAAATATTCTCCGCTTCTGCTGTACAGGTTTGCATTATGGGTTGATGCTGAGATGGTGCTATATGATCTTCCTATCAATTCTAGGCACATCCTCGTGTTTCCAGGCAAAAACATCTTGGTTTGCCTTCAAGAAGGAAACCATCTTCTCTTTCTCCAGAGTTGGGTGTGCTGATCCTATCTTCAATACTCTTTTCGAATCTCCTAGGATGATCTCAACTTCCTGTGGTGTTTCTGACGGTTTGGGGATGGGCTTTGGTTCATTGATCACCCATGTGTGGTTCTCCCCATATGCTAAGGCAGCTTGGTAGCACTCTCTTGCCAGAACTTGATCTCCTCTGATTTCTCCTACTCAATGGGCTGTTGAAAATTTTACCTTCAAGTAATATGTTGATGTTGCTACTTTTAGCCTATTGAGTGTAGGTCTTCCCAAGATGATGTTGTATGTTGAAGGACAGTCAACTATGAGGAGATCAATTTCTTTAGTGACCTGTGCTGGGTAAGTGCCTGCAATTACGGTTAGAGTGACGATGCCCTTAGGGACGATTCTATCCCTAGTGAAGCTCACCAGAGGAGAGGTGAAAGGCCTGATCCTTCTATTGTCCAGTTTCATTTGCTGAAACGCATGTAAATAGATGATATCTGCTGAGCTTCCATTGTCAATAAGTACCTGGTGGATGTTGAATTCTTCTACTCTAAGCATGATTACCAGTGGATTGTCAAGGGGTTGCCTAATGCCGCGACCGACTCTTTCTGAGAAGATGATATCAGGTTCGTCATTCCTTGGCATCTTCACTGGAGGGAGCCATGAATGGACACTATTTATTTCTCTCTTATGGGCTTTTTTCAGGGACTTCAGCGTTCCACCTACCGATAATCCTCCTGAGATTGTCTTTATCTCTCTTATAGGAGGTTTGCTATCTTTGGCTTCTCCATCTCTGTCTTTATCGTCCTTCCGTTGGTATTTGTTAGGACATATGTGATTCAATGTTGGGAACATATGTCAACATTTTATGTAATTGGCTAATCCTTTGACAAAACGCACTTTACTTGTAATTGGGTAGATCTAGGATGCGTTTAATGCTTCAAGAAACAAGGTTTCAAGTTCAAGTGTTAAAACCATGCAAGTCTGTTCAAGAACCAAGTTAGAAAGTGCTGTTCATTAAAGCTCGATGGCTAGCATCTATCGAGATTTAAAGAGAGCTGTTTCAGCCCGAGGCTCGACAGCTGCTTGACAGATAGGGTATTTGTCGAGATTTATGAAGTTCTAATTTTCATCCAATCCGTGAACGTATGTTTGGATTTTCTTTTCTCACAACCCTAAACATATATAAGGATTATTTTAAGGGCTGAAAAAGGTTACGCACAGTTGCATAAGAGCACAATTGCACAAGTGTGAAAAAGAGTGTAACCGGAAACCTAATTTGCCCTAGTTCTTCATTCTCTTCAAGAAGCTACTGTGTTTTGTACACCGTAGGGTTTTGTGACCAAACAACTTCATGATCTTCATCGTGTGATGAACAGAAGAACTTTGCAGCTGTTGGGAAATTTAGACCCCGGTTGAAAGAATTAACAAGTTTTAAACCCAAGTTGTTAGATTTATTATGAATAAACCTTGTTAAAACAAGCTAACATCAATATCATGTCAAAAACATGCAGCGGAAAAATAAATAAGACAAGATATGATGACCTAGAAAAACCAATGAAACAAACTAGTTTCACAGTAAAAAACCTGGGGGGAAACCTTCCCAAAAAGCAATCCACTATAGTAAAGAGAAGTTTCAGATCTAGTACAAAACCTTTGTCCCTAGACTCTACAATCCCCGTAGATGAACTCACAGTAGAAACCTTCTACCGCTTCAGAACCTCTAAACTCTTCAATATATGAACGCCACCCTTTTTGATGCACGGATCCCAGTACGTGACTAACTCCTTTGCACGAATCCCAGTACGTGACTCACTCACCAACTTGAAGAAGATTGTTGGTTGCAAAATTCTTCACTTCATCAACAATGAAGATCAAGAAGCACTTGGTTACAAAACCCTAAAGCGCAAAGACGCAGTAGCTTCTTTAAGAGAGAATAAGGCATCGGTCACCTTTTGCATATGTTCTCCTTGTATTCTCTTATGTAACGGCCTCTAAAATAAGCCTTATATATGTCTAGGGTTGTGAGAAAAGAAGGCTCAAACACATAATCATTGATTAGAGTCAAAACAGATCTGAAATTCTATTTTTCATAAACCTCGACAGATGCCTATCTGTCGAACTGCTATCGAGAAGCTGTCGGGCCACGGGGTTGGAATAGCTCTTCAAGCTCGATAGATGCTAGCTGTCGAGTTTTAATGATAGGCACTTCTTCAGCTTGTTTCTTGGACAGACTTGCATGACTTCAACACTTGATCTTGAAACAAAGTTTCTTGAAGTATTAAACACATCCTAGATCTACCAAAATACAAGTAAAGTACGTTTTGTCAAAGGATTAGCCAATTACATAAAATATGTCCTTAACAATCTCCCCTTTTGGCAATCCGTGACAAAACCACAACAAACAAATGAAGTATGAGAGAAGGCATAATTCACTTAACTCATAATCAATTGTTGAATACAATAAAATCTATCCTAACATAAACTCTTGAAAAACTTTGCAAGAAGAGAGTTTATGGCAAGTAGACTTTGACAACCTGTATTTCTGAAACACTTTAAACAAAACTCATCAAGGCATCTTTGTGTGAAACAGAAATAATAGATTGCATACAAGAAATAAGAAACATGTGTATAAAGAAAGAAAAGAAACAACACATGTAAGGATAGGTGAAGAAAACATACATTATCATATATATATATATATATATCAAAGATAATCACAATGTATGTAAACATGGTCACTAGATCAGTGTACAAGAAGAAGGAGGTAAGCACTCCCCCTAACAAGATGAAACACATCTCCCCCTTACAAAGGAATGTATTTCTCCTCCTAACATGTAAAATCTTAGAAAGAAACCACATATATAAGAAGCTAGAAAGCTTCACCCGTTAAACATAAAGATGATCAAAGATGATCAAGGGGGTATAAAGAATCCATAAAAAAACATGAATGTAATGAAATAAGATGCTATGGATGACAAGATAAAAGAAAGATGCAAAACATGTGAAAAACAATGCATGCAAGAGGATCTCGATCGATCGAAGAGGTGTCGAGAAGCTATCGAGTAGACCTCGATGGATCAAATAGCTATTGAGGGGACATGAACTTTCTCGATCGATCCACCTAGCTATCGAGAGGTGTCGAGATTGAGATAAAAATCAACTGAAGAGCTCGACAGATAAGCCAGGTGTCGAGAGGTGTCGAGGATCTGTCGAGATTGCTTAAAAACAGTTTTTCAAGAAGGGAAAAACACAGATATGAATGCAATCAAGCATGCAACTCAACCAATGATCCAATCAACATTTTAGATTCTCAAAATAATCTCACAACAACAATTTTAAGCACATGGATCCCAAAAACACACACACACACTAAACAAGTCTAACAAATTTTATATTTAAAAAACAAGTCAAGACAGTTTAGTGAGCATACATTAACACATGTAAAACCTTGTGATGGCCAAATCACATTGTACCTGCACATGTATCAAGAGTAGGAAAGAATATTGCGTGTTGTGTGTGAAAAACATTGCAAGATTGCATAAGTGTCAACTAGTTGTGACGATTTGAGATATGAGAAAATCACTTTAACTCACACACAATCATAACTGTTTGATGGGGACTATCACCTTTAAGGTACATCCTATAACTCCCACATCTCCTAGAAAACACGCTTGCAATCATATTTAAAAGTATTTTGATCTTTTTGCTTTTGATTTTTCTTTGCAAGTTTTCTTTTAAGCAAATCATGCATGGACATATAAAAGATAGAAAAGAAATACCCAATTATGTTAAGCATTTGACATTTCAATTTTGCTATGCCGAAGCACACAAATGTCATTCATGATTGGTGGGCAACAGTGGTGAGATGGTTATTTATGCCTTTCTCTTAGGATTTTCTAGTCCTTTCCGCCAAAAAAAGTGATACGAGTGTTAAGTACAAAAGATAACTTAATCTTACTCATCACAAACACGAGCCACAAAGCTCACTTGTTTAGTTGTGCATAGAGATGCTCATCTAAGCTACAAAAGATACAAAGTTTAGAAAACTTTGTTTCAATTGCCATCCAAAGTACACAAGTACCAATGTACACAAAACACATTGTTTTTGTATTTTTCTGATTTTTCCTTTTTATTTTTATTTTGAAAACTAAACAACCAAACAAAAACAGACAAACAACATGAAAGCATGAAAGAAAGATGCATAATCATGAAGACATGATAGAAAAATGCAGATGCATGAAAGCATGATTTCAAAAACAGATAAGAAATCAAGAAAGAAAGTCCAACTTTAGATAGAAAAAATTAAAGCAAAGGACAAACAGAAAGACAATTAAGTCTTAGGATCCTTTATCACCCACACAGCACGAGTCCTTGGCTGTGAAGATGAAAAGACACGTGTCCTAGTATGACTACTAAAGGACATAGAGGAATTAGAATTCCCCTGAAATTAAGTCAAAAAGCTCAAAGCTTTTAATAACTCAACAAGAATAGGTATAGAGCCTTTAGACAAAGGATGAGACCTATTGGACACTCGCTTATGAGGAAACAACTTGAAACAATTAGGACGAGTGTGACTTGAAGCACCACAATAATGACAAACATGAGTAGTTTTAGAACTACTCGGTTTCCTAGAAGGAGGTCTAACTTTAGAGGTTGACAAAGACCTTAATTTAGGACAATTTGGCCTAATATGACCAACAATATGACAATGATGACAAGTGGGGACAAATTTATAATTTTTATTCTTCCTAGGAGGAGTTTTAGACACAGGTTTAGAAACTTTAGCGTTAACATCAGATATTTTACTTTTGTCTATCCTAGCAAAATTAGCCTTCAACTCTTCATTATTCCTTTTAAATGGAGGAATATAAAAATCTTTTTCTTTTGAGTTAGGCTCAACAACAAGTTTGACACTAGTTAATTTTTCAACTTCAGTTTTAAATTCAACTAGTTGCTCTTCCAAACTTTTAATTTTGTCCACCTGAGATGAAATTTGATTTTTAAAATTCTCATTCAAATTATTGGCTTCATCCAATTTAGCAATCAAATCATCTTTTTCAAGTTTGACCTTTTTAAATTTAGCTTTTAATTTTGTAGAACATTCAAGAGATTTCATACAAAAATTATAAAGCTTGCAATAGGCATCTTGAATATCATCATCAACATTCAACATAAGATCATGCAAATCAAAACAATCAAGAGTTTCCATGACAACGAGGGTCAAGGATCACACTCAAGAAATTAATCCAATTAGAGTGTACTCGCTTTGATACCACTTGTTGGAAAATTTAGACCCCGGTTGAAAGAATTAACAAGTTTTAAACCCAAGTTGTTAATTAGATTTATTATGAATAAACATTGTTAAAACAAGCTAACATCAATATCCTGTCAAAAACATGCAGCGAAAAAATAAATAAGACAAGATATGATGACCCAGGAAAACCAATGAAACCAACTAGTTTCACAGTAAAAAACCTAGGGGGAAACTTTCTCGAAAAGCAATCCACTATAGTAAAGAGAAGTTTCAGATCTAGTACAAAACGTTTGTCCTTAAACTCTACAATCCCCGTAGATGAACTCACAGCATAAACTTTTTACCGCTTTAGAACCTCTGAATTCTTCAATATATGAACACCACCCTTTTTGATGCACGGATCCCAGTACGTGACTAACTCCTTTGCATGAATCCCAGTATGTGACTCACTCACCAACTTGAAGAAGATTGTTGGCTACAAAGTTCTTCACTTCATTAACAATGAAGATCAAGAAGCACTTGGTTACAAAACCCTAAGGCGCAAAGACGCAGTAGCTTCTTTTAGAGAGAATAAGACATCGGTCACCTTTTGCATATGTTCTCCTTGTATTCTCTTATGTAACGGCCTCTAAAATAAGCCTTATATATGTCTAGGGTTGTGAGAAAAGAAGGCTCAAATACATAATCACAGATTAGAGTCAAAATAGATCTGAAATTCTGTTTTTCATAAACCTCAACAGATGCCTATTTGTCGAACTGCTGTCGAGAAGCTGTCGAGCCACAGGGCTAGAATAGCTCTTCAAGCTCGATAGATGCTAGCTATCGAGCTTTAATGATAGTTACTTCTTCAGCTTGTTTCTTGGACAGACTTGCATGGCTTCAACACTTGATCTTGAAACAAAGTTTCTTGAAGTATTAAACACATCCTAGATCTACCCAAATACAAGTAAAGTGCGTTTTGTCAAAGGATTAGCCAATTACATAAAATATGTCCTTAACAGCAACCAACATCCTTCTCAAGTTAGTGATCAAGTCGCGTACTGGGATCCTTGAAATTGGTTAGTCACGTACTGGGAGCCGTTCATTGAAAGGAGAGATTGTCACTACAGAACAAGTCCAATTGGGGATTGGGGTAAGGGTTCAACTGTAGGTTGGTATAAGGTACTGAGATTCATTTACTTGTAACCGCTTGTTTTGATAATAGTGGATTCTCGGGAGTGATGACCTTAAAATCACCCGGTGGGGTTTTTGCGGTGTAGGTTTTCCCCATTTGTAAACAAATCACCGTGTCAATTTAATTTACACTGCATACTTTAGTTATTTGTGATTTGTTTGTGCTACCACGCGCTTTGCATATGCATGATGAACTACTTCAATTTCAGAGGAATGATGTTTAGACTTTGGTACCTAGATTGGAGGGTGAGCACATCATTGGCACAAAGTGGATATTCTGCAATAAAACTGATGAGGAGGGTAATGTGATCCGCAACAAGGCTCGTCTTGTAGCTCAAGGATAATCACAAATGGAAGGAGTAGACTATGATGAGACATTTGCCCCGGTAGCCCGTATGGAGTCCATTAGAATTCTCCTAGCCCTGGCATGTCACTTGAGGTTCAAGTTTTATCAAATGGACGTTGTTGGAAAATTTAGACCCCGGCTGATAGAATTAACAAGTTTTAAACCCAAGTTGTTAATTAGGTTTATTATGAATAAATCTTGTTAAAATAAACAAACATCAATGTCATGTCACAAATAAATGCAGCGGAAAAGTAAATAAGACAAGATATGATGACCCAGGAAAACCAATGAAACAAACTAGTTTCACAGTAAAAAACTTGGTGGGAAACCTTCCCGAAAAGCAATCCACTATAATGAAAAGGAGTTTCAGATCTAGTACAAAACCTTTGTCCCTAGACTCTACAATCCCCGTAGATGAACTCACAGCAGAAACCTTCTACCACTTCAGAACCTCTGAACTCTTCAATATATGAACGCCACTCTTTTGATGCACGAATCCCAGTACGTGACTAACCAATTGCGCGAATCCCAGTACGCGACTTCAATCACTAACTAGAAGAAGATGTTGGCTGCAAAGTTCTTCACTTCATCAACAATGAAGATCAAGAAGCACTTGGTTACAAAACCCTAAGGTGCAAAAGACGCGGTAGCTTCTTTTAGAGAGAATAAGGCATTGGTCACCTTTTGCATATGTTCTCCTTGTAGTCTCTTATGTGACGGCCTCTAAAATAAGCCTTATATAGGTCTAGGGTTGTGAGAAAAGAAACTCTACACAAATACAAAACCATGGGCCGAAAATCAGATCTGAAAATCTGAATTCCCGTAACCTCGATAGCTATCTGTCGAGAAGCTGTCTATCCTCATTAAACCTCGATAGCTAGCTGTTGAGCTATTTGTCCAGCTTTAGTGAACAGCTTTTCTTCACTTGTTTCTTGGTCCAATCTTCATGGCTTTAATATTAGACTTGAACAACATGTTTCTTGAAGTATTAAACACGTCCTAGATCTACCCAATTACAAGTAAAGTGCGTTTTGTCAAAGGATAAGCCAATTACATAAAATCATGATATATGTTCCTAACAAGTGAAACACATATGTCCTAACAATCTTCCCGTTTGGCAATCCGTGACAAAACCACAACAAACAAATGAACATATGAGAGAAGTCTAACACAAACTCTTGAAAAACTTTGCAAGAAGAGAGTTTATGGTAAGTAGACTTTGACAACCTGTATTTCTGAAACACTTTAAACAAAACTCATCAAGGCATCTTTGTGTGAAACAGAAATAAAAGATTGCATACAAGAATAAGAAACATGTGTATAAAGAAAGAAAAGAAACAACACATGTAAGGGTAGATGAAAGAAACATACATCATCATAAACATATCAAAGATAAGCACAATGTATGTAAATATGGTCACAAGACCTAATGTACAAGAACAATGTATCTATAAAAGAAAGAAAAGAAAAGATACATAATATCCTCACTATATCTCTCAGCACTCAACAACACTCCCCCTAACTAAAATGTCCTATACTAACTCTCCCCCTAAGAATGACTACTCTCATATTCAAAACTACTCCCCCTTTTTGTCACGAGTGACAAAGGGTAAGAGTGTCAAGTAGACATCTTCTCAGAAGAGCTAGCATTTCCATCATCAGCATCAGAAGCATCATCGTCATCACCATCAGCATCATCATCAGAATCAGAATCCACTGGAGGTGGTGGAGGAGAAACCTCTGGAGCAAAACCACCCATGGACGCCTGTCGTCGTGTAATACGACCAACATGAACGTTCACCTGATACAACTCTGTAGAGAGTGTATCTAGGCGAGCATCCATGCCCTGCAGCTGCGCCATGATGTCTCCAAGTGACACATCACCCAACGAAGAGGAGGGAGTGGATGTGGATGGAGCAGAACGGGAGGGAAGAGCTGCTGAAGTCGACTGCCGAGAATGAAACTCCGCCTTGCTATGTTTAACGCTAGCGTAGTCTATGGCACACATGACAGAAAAAAGGTCGGAAAAGGGAAAAGGAACAGAAAAATGGCATAGAATCCGTGTGATAGCCGAAAGGAAAATGAGTTTATCACGAGTAGCCATATCCCTATACACATCTAAGATAGAAAGAATGAAATGTGAAGGAAAATTTATAGTGAGGTGTTCTAACAAAGAAAGCAAGAATTGAGCACGAGGCTCTGTGATAGAGTTATAGTGAGAGAGTGGGTGCAAAACAAAAGTCATCACCATGTTCATGAATCTAGGACCTTTGGCAAAGGCCTTACATGGTGTGAATTGACGCTCACCCCAATTAGAAGGGCACTCACAAAACGCAGAAATCATCTCGTCTTTGGACACAGTCCGTAGACGCTCACAACCAGGGTAGTCAGGAGACTCTACCCTAGGGACATGAAGCACATCCATAACAAGCTGCGGTGTGACAATGATGCGCGTACCTCGAACGCGAGTAGAAAAGAGAGGTACTGAAAAATCGAAACCATGCATGTTGGAGTAAAACTCCTAGATCAGCACGGTCGGACAAGTGACTGGGACGTCACACAGTGACTCCCATCCCCGACTGTGAATGACAGTGGGAAGGTCAGTGTTGGCGAAGTCTGCCAAAATGACTCGGCATTCCGAATGAACACCTCGTCGAGAAAAGTTCTCCGAGAAGTCCTTTCGGGCATCCTCATTATGGAACTGAAGATGAGACGGAGTAGGATCAGAAGACGATGCCTTAGAACGCAAAGAGTTCTGGGACGGAGCTGACTTATGCTTAGGTGCCATAGACACGACTAATGTAAACAGAAAGAGAGGGAGAGAGAGAAGTAGACAATCGGAAAAGCTCCAAAACAATTCAAATATAATAAGTATATTGAAAATGGAGTACGTATGCATGGGAAATGCATGAGCATGTGACATGCAAAAGAAATTGCATCATGGGCTTAGACCAATCCAATCCTACCAGCACACAAACAATTGCACACATCTAAAATGCATGATAATATTGTTATTATGCTAATGTGATGCAATGCATGAGATTTTAAACTCATTTAAGTGAAAATCCATCCCAAAATTTCAACAATAACTCATCAATTTTGAAAAACCCCAAAATTTTTCAAAAACCCCAAAACCTAGGTTTCAAAACATGAAATGCATGAAAATGAAGGAGATTAGAAGCTTACCAAGTGAGGAAAGACTTGAAATAGCTTTAAAAACACCTTTAGAAGAGGTTTGGGGTGAGAGAGATAGTGTTTGGGAGATGAACAGGGGCGGACAGATCGAGAGAGATCGAAGAAATGAGAATCGGATCGCGAAGAGAGAATATATAGATCCTCAGTAATTCTAGACAGATAGAGGTGTCGAGACATCTGTCGAGGAAGGTGTCGAGAAAAACAACTTCGATAGATACAGCTGTCGAGAAGGTGTCGAGGAACACAGTAAAGACACAAGAACAAAAGCTCGATCGATCCATCAGTTGTCGAGAAGCAATCGAGGGTCCAGGAGATTTCTCGTTTGATCCACCAAGTGTCGAGAAGTAGGCGAGATTGCGATAAGAAAAAGCTTAAGAAGCTCGACAGACAGCCAAGTGTTGAGGAGGTATTGAGGAGGTATCGAGATACTTGATCTATGTAATGGGGCTAATCAGAATAAGAATAATGGAGAACAAGAGCTATTCTTGTCTTAAGTATTTCTTCTTGGCAGAGTCCTTTAAGTTTGGATGCTATAATAGCTTAGATAATTCATGGCCAGCTTTGTGGGAGAGAGTGGTGAAGATGGGTCGTGGTGAAGATGGAAACATTAAAGATAGAGGTGTTGGGTAACAATACAAGAAAAAACAATGTTAAAACATTCTTGCTTGCCAACGAGTTATGGCTAAATTTTAGTGGCAGCCTGCCTGGGCTGAGCACATTCTTCCACAGCTCACTTATCGTTTGGTTCCTCATGGACATGATTGCCAATTGCAAATCACAACATTTCCTAGCAATTTCTCCTGTAACATAGTAAAATATTCTAGCTCAAACCATATCTCCTACATTTTGCACAAACTATTTCCAAGCCTCTTCTTCATTCAGAAAATCTGTCATGACATCTTGATTGGTCATCATTTGCCTACACACTCCAAAGATTCTGTTGTTTGTAGGATCTTACAGTTGGCTTGCTCATTGTCTTGTGGAATTCCTACAATATCAAAATAAATCTTGTAGGGGCGGAATTTCATAATGGTAGTGAATAAACTGAACGGCATGGTCCTTGAATGCCAGTAGAAACCAAGGGCATTGTAAATAACAATGACAGCCCAAAAAGGAAGACTTGGCATGAGATCATAAATAATAGAGAGAGCTTAGGAATGGTGGCTCAACTCAACTTTGTAAATACTAACAAAGAAGGCCAGAAAATGAAGAATCATTTTGAAGATAATGCTGGTGAACTTGATTAAAGGTATGTTCTGTTTCTGCTTAAGTTAATTAGCTAACTAGTATTGAATGGCTTGGTGTTTAGTAAAACTGTCAAATTGAATGAAGTGCGTATATATTTACATTTTTAGTAAGAACTTTCAAAAGTGATACTATAGTTGTTTGACACATATGATACTTGAAATTTTATGCTACCCGCTAATGTTAGGAAAAGAATGGTATTTGCACACTTTGCTATACACTTGTTTTTTACACCCAACCTTTAGACCTTCATTTCAAATTAAAATAAAGATCACATTTCCTTGAATTTCTAAACTACAATATTTTTTTCTTGTGTTACTCAAAATTTGTAATTGAGGTGAGTTGAAGAGCTTCTCATTTTTGCTCATGCTATAATCACATATACATGTTATAAGATGCTATACTTATTTATATTGGGACCATTTTTCCTCCCTTTTGTGAAATAGTCTGCGGACTATTATGTGGGCTATTCAATTCGAAGGAGTGATATCCTATTTGGTCTTGTGTTTTTATTTTACACATGGTGTTTGAGGAAATGTCCTCCTATGGGCTCTTTGGTGGTGGGCAGTAGCTTTTTTCATTAGCATGTCAAAGTAAAAATAAAAGACAATTTAATGGAAGTCTTTTGTTGGTAACCTTTTTCTACACTAATACCTGAATTAGGTTGAGATCATATGGATGTTGCTTTTTCTACTTAATATTACATTAGAAGATGGCGCATGCTAATTTATGTTGAGATTGACACCTTGAGATGTTTATATCTCATTGGCTATGGAAATTGAGATATGACATTTGAGCATGTCAGAGATGATTCTTGGGTTCTCTAAAGGGGTCTCACAAAGTTTGAGAATTCTCATGGGGAATTGTACTCTTTTGTTCATAAAAAATGGTGGCTGTTCGATCAGCTAGAATTTAGACTGCCTCTTGCTGAAAGAAGTTCTTATTTGTTAATGATAACTACAGAGTCGCATCTTGGTGTATTGGTTAGAAATTCTACTCTTATGAAGGGTGTAGCGTGGCATTTTTCTGGGACTGTTCTAAATATGTTAGCAATCCTTTCTCCTATCAAACTTAAGAATTGATGAATTATTCACACAAACACTTGCTTAACAGTGGTCTGTCTTTTACCAGTCAAGTGTCTTTAATGGTTGTTGTGAGTAATAAGATTAAACCAAGGTCAATGCTTCATTGGACCTAAATGTATTCTTCGGTCTCATGGTTTTTTAAAATTGGTACAGTAAATTATATGCAATTTTAAAAAGGCATCTGATGCAGGAGCAGGAGCATCTGCGTCATGATGTTTGAATTACAATCAAAATCGGCAGCCAGCAGTAATCTATAAGTTAGTTACAAAAAAACTAAGCATGTGCTAGTTACAACTGTAACTAATTCTGTTACAGTAGTCAATTACAGCAGTAATCACTTAGCAAGGCTTGGCTGCTTGTGTGGCTAGTAGTATAAAATAGCGGCAATTCCAATTGTAAATCAGTTTTGTTGATAAATAAGAATTTGCTTTAGCCTTGAGTGCTAATATTTAGAGATGAGTTCTCTATGCAGAGGTGTTGTCCGCCTATAAACTTCTCTAAGCATCATCGTCATAACCCCATGATGATTGGTTCTTATTATTTTTTCACAAAAAATGGAACTATAATGACTGGTACAACTTTCTTTGTTTCTTTTTCATTTTTTTATTTTTTTAATGAGAGGTTTTTTTTTTTTCATTGGAGTGATTTGCTCTAATGCAATGTAAGAGTTACACTAATGGAGAAAGATGATTTAGTGTCTCTCTATAAGTGGATGAGATTGTATAACATATATAATATCAAGGTGTTGGCTTCATTCTATGCACGCTTTTCACCTATATTTTAAATGCCAGGAGATGGAAAAAGGAAGTAGACCTTCTTAATGACATAACCACTTCAAACCAAATATTACACAATACACAATCTTAGTGAGGAGGCCAGCACAGTTCCTATGTCTATCACATGCCTGATTTTATATCTAAAGAATAAATCCTATCAATCTGTTTATATATGTATGTGCAGGTTTGTGTGAGCAACAAGAAATAGAAATATACAACAAGTGAAGCTTCAGACAAAGAATGACATATTAGTTTGACAACCTTGGAGAAGATATGCTTACAGTGGGAAGGAAAAATCTTGATAGTAAATTTCATTTGTGGGTCAATATCTGGTGGGAAGCGTAACAGATTTGTCATTTTTCCAGCTTGGTTGCTGAAGAAACCAGGACAGGTAAAAAAAACCACCCACCTGTCTCTTTCAAGACTCTCTATGCGTACATTTATATGGAATGTCAATGGTGTACTTGTGATTAAAGTTACGCACACATGATCTTTTTATGGCAAAGAGTCCCATTTATTCATATTTGCACAAAGTGTGCTCAATTACTCTATTCCTTTTTTTTTTTTTTTTGTTGCTAAACTTCAATGTCATTAAACAGAAACAAAACTACAAGCTTGGCAATCCACCTTACAAACAGACTCGATATAGAGAGGAAGATTGCCATTATTAAAACAGAAGGACTGACAAAAGCTAAGAGCAAATTTAGCTGCTGCATGAGCTGCTGAGTTACATGATCTCTGAGCCCAACAAAACTTGAAAAAAGGCAAAGAAGCTACTAAGCTACGAATATTATTAATAACAGTGCAAATAGACCAATCAGGCAAGAGGTCAGCAGAAGCTAGAGTATCGAAGCAACCCTCCGCATCTCCTTCGAAAATAACAAGCCTCCATTGTTCCTGGATGGCTAACTCAACTGCCAATAGGAGAGCGGCAGATTCTGCTTGGATCGGGGAGCAATGATAATGATTGGAGCCCCATACTTTGATCACATGACCTTGATGATCACGAGCAACTGCAGCTAAAGCAGATTTGGAACTTGATAGAGCGGCGTCCACATTGATTTTCATCCAGCCCAGAGGTGGAGGAGACCACACAGGTAAGCTTGGTTCAGGGGTAAGAACATTATCCATAGACAGAAGATTGGAATATTCAGTGAATCTGGATTTCACATTTTGAATGGACTTTAGGATATCAATATTACCCTCTTGAAAGATGATGTGATTCCTCAATCTCCAAATCTCGTCCACAGTGAGGGCCATGTTAAGGGAAACTAACCATTGGTCATGAGAAGGTAGAGAGGTGGGGGGAACCACAATGAACCTTATGATATCCTCACTAGATGCTATGCAGTCCAAATTTACTCTAAAACCCCAGCAGGCAGCCAGCCAGATAGCTCTAGTTATGGGGCATTCGCAAAAGAGGTGGACACAAGACTCACTTTCAGATTTACATAGCACACAAGTTGAATCTATGTGCTCTAATCTTTGCTTTAGATTTTCTTTAGTGGGTAGAGCATTGGATCCAATCCGCCAGAGAAGCATTTTAACCTGCTCTGGAAGCTTAGCTTTCCATAATTTAGACCAGAGGGGTCCTGACTGACTGAAGCTGCTGTTCTGCTCAAGAGAGACTCGGTAAGCTGACTTGACTGAGAATACTCCCTTGGAACTAGGAGTCCACATAAGCTTGTCCTGCCTAGGACTATAAGGTATAGGGATCGACATAATGGCCTGGGCAGAGGCAGCATCAAATAGTTCAGTAATAAGGCTAGGAATCCAAGAATGAGTAGTGTGGTCGATGAGTTGAGATACCATGATTGGACATTGAGTAATATTTTCATTCCTAGGCAGGGGTTTAAACCCTTGAATCCATGGAACCCATGGATCTTCCCATACGTTGATTGTAGCTCCATCTCCAATGAGATAGCATGCACCCTTCACAATAAGCTTTTTAGCATTCTCTATAGCTCTCCAAGTAGGCGAAGCAACCTTTGGGGGGTCCTTCTGAAGCCAATCATGCTTGACTTTGTACTTAGCTCTAAGGATATCCATACATAAGCTTTCTCTGCTAGATGCCACCAGCCAAGCTAATTTCGCTAGCAAAACATTGTTTACATCTTTTGTTTTCTTGAAACCAAGACCTCCTTCATATTTGGGACAACATAGCTTGTCCCAGACTTTCCAGGCAATGAACCTACCCTTCTTTTCCTCAGGTTTCCACCAAAATCTTCTTATTAAAGAATCTTTCTTGTCACAATTCTTTGCTGGAATATTGAAAGTGGACATAGTATAATTCGGTATTGCTTGAGCAACTGAGTTAATCACTATGCTTCTTCCAGCCCATGATAGACACCTGCTTCTCCAACCCATGAGCTTTCTCTCTAGCTTTTCCTCGAGGAATTTGAAGACTTTAGAGGGGGCTTTAGAGAGGAACAGGGAAGCGTCTAATTTGAAGTCTTTCTTTGTGCGACGAATTTATAATTGACTTTAAGCCCTTAGAATCTTCATTACAAATATTGACTCATGTAGATAGTTTGCTTGCAGATGGTGTCTTATATTCAGTCAAAGAAAAATAAAAATGGCAGATGAATGAATTCATTCTCCTTTGTTGTTGCATTGAAAACCATGTTATATTGTTTGTATCCCAAACTAAAATTTTTAAAACCTTAACTATTACATCTTAATTGCTTTTACTTAATATTTGACTCAACTCAACCAAGCCTTAATCCCAATTAAATTTGGGTTGGCTATAAATTCTTATCAACTAATAATTAAGATATTCAATAGAATCTCACTAGCTGCGTCGTTACCCCAAGCTGGTGAAAGAGACAATAGTGACTATCCCCATTATTTAACTAGACAATCTTCTAGGTGGACCCAAAACTTCTGAATTAGTAGTCAATCTTTGTTATGGATGGAAGGTTGATTTAACACCAATGCTGCTCCATTATATTGTGGTGCTCATTCCTCGAAATGAGTGACGATCTTGAACAAGTAAATGTAATGTCCAAAGCTGAGGCCTTTCTTAACATCTTAATTTTTACAAAGTTACAACTCATGAAAAGATGCTCAAATGCAATTGCCTGGAAGGCCAGCATAAATCCAAAAGAACTTAGTTTTGGTGATGATTATGTACAGGACTTGAATTTTCTAGCAAATAATGTTGTGAACTCAAAGCTTGAAGACAAACTTAATTTTTATAGAGTTACAACTCATGGAAGGATGCTCAAAAGCAATTGTCTGGAAGACCTGCATAAATCTAAAAGAACTTAGTTTTGGGGATGATTATGTACAAGATTTGAATTTTTTAGCAAATAGTGCTGTGAACTCAAAACTTAAAGACAAACTTGATAATTGGTGGTTTGGAGATGTCTCATTTCTTTGAATAGATCAATTTAATGAAGTCATTCAAACTATTAAAAGTAAAGGGCTGAGATCACTGTTTGTAGGATCATAAAGAGCTCGTTGGTGCAAAATGGCTTTCCTGAATCACTTTTGCTTCACAATTTGGCTCCCAAACATCTAAACCCACAATTACAAATAGTTACAACTAAATGCTTGTTTAATGTGCTCCATGTTGTAGAAATTTTAGTTTTTTGCAATTTTCTCTACTCCTATGCTAAAAAGAATTGATTCCATGTTGGAGCAGTGTCATCTTCCAGATCTCTTGGTTAAGAATTATGGAGACAATGAAAGTGGTTATGTTGTGGGCATTGTTATAAGGGTGGTTGAATCTATGTTTATTTTCTTTCAAGCAAACCCGCACCAAAAATATTTGCTATTGGAAGATTGATAAATGGTTATCTTATGCTAGTTGCAAGGAATGAGAACCTTAGTGCTATAAGTTTTCAGTCACTTGTAGAAGCAATGCCAAAAGATTATCAGCAATGTGGTAAAACCTATATACTCTATAGAACCATTGACATTTATCTCAATGTATGGAATTTTGAAGTTGGTTTAAAAGAAAAAATATATGGGCTTGCATAGCTATTGAGTATATGTGCCATGGTTATGACTGTTTAGCCCAGAGAGTAAGAGATATGGAAGAAGTAAAGTGGACTGAAAACTTGATGAGCTAGCTCATGTATCAGAGTAGCCACCCTTAATTTTTAACATCTTAACACAAATGTCCACAGGCCCAAACTCCTACTATCCTTCATATAGTGATATGCTCAGTGTGTGGTTGAGTACCCCTCTCAGCCAAGAATAGGCCTGAAAGTTCAATATCCAGAAGCTTGGGCTCAGGATTTTTTGGCTAGGAATGGGCTACACCTTGTAAGTTAAAACTCTTTTAAACTCCTCTAAAGAAAATGTGGAAAACTTTGCAATAGGCACATTGACTTTCAAGTCCTTTAGTCATTCACTCTACCACCAATCCAAAATACTTTGGAAGAGTGATATTTATCTCATATTCCCTTCACCTTAGTAGCTAAATCAAATGGGTTAAATAAACCTCAAGAGACAAAAGTAACTCCTTTAGGGATGAGAATACATTACTAAAAAAAAAAAATAGGAATTTGCTGTTATACTGCATCTCCATAGATTGTCCAGACTTTAGAGGTAAATAAATAAAGGTCTCTAAAATAGATTGGTTCCAAATTTATTTTATTCAAGAGGTTTGAGTTCCTAATTTTTTTTTTTTTTTTTTTTTATCAAACAAAACTAATTTCTTTTTTTTTTGGTAAGCTGGATTTTTATTAAACAACTAAACAGAGGAAACAGAAGCAGCAATGCTGCGTTCATACAAAACTAATTTCAAATCTTGTGCTATCACCTGACAAATAAAATCATTTGCAATTTCAGAAGTGGGTCTTGAGAAACAAGGGAAACAGCTAGATTTGATTCCTTTGAAACTAAGAGAGATCCAGGTATTCGCCTTCATCTTAGTTCATAAGATAGAGGCCTATAAAGATTGACCCACATAATTGCCCCTTGGAGTTGGACCAAATGCCCTGTAACATTGACTTAAAACCGCCTTGCTACAACATTTTCGGTCATCATGTTATTCTATTTTTGGCCGCTCAATAAATATAGGACTCAACATTTTTCAGAGTGTAATTAATAGTACATAATAAAAATAACATAAATAATAAACACAAATTAAAGTGACAAAAATGATGTAACAAAAATGATGTAAAAATGTTGTAAAATAGTTTATAGCCATAGCATTAATCTCTTTGGAGAGCATGTTAAGAATTAAAATTTCTTGAAGCAATTCAAACATCCTTTAATCAGATCTTTGAGCGCATTTTTTTGGACACCTCAATTGCTTAGGATGGATCATACTATGACAATTCTCGCAGACAACTTCCCATTATAAAGTCATCCAACAATATCTACAAACATCATAATCATGAACCAGAACAAATGGTACATACATGATACAACCAAAAAAAAAGATGATATATCATTACTTCCAAGTATATGTACAATATTACTAAGATATGTCACCAAAAAGGCAAAACCAGGAATGTCATTCTATCCATTATCTCTCAATTTCCTTGACTATTCCCTTCTTTCTTTTCTATCTTTGAAAAACCCAAATAACATACACAAGGGTATTTCCATTTCCTTTCATATCATTTCATTTAATCAAAGGAAAAGTAAAAAAAAGTAAGCTAAAAGGACAATATTAAAAGGTATATTTGTTGGTTGGGGTTACTGGTAAGTGGTTAGGGTCTTCTTTATCTTATCAACATCTTCTTGTGTGTTTCCACCTTTAGGCAAAAACAGAACCACAGGACAATGCCATCAAACACACAGCAGCTTGTTCCTCCTCCTTCAACTTCCTCCTCCTCTGGCACCTCTGTTTCTTCATCACTGATGGTAACCTTTGCAGCAAGAAATCATTTCCCAAAGCCATTAATTTTGTCTTCAAAGACTCTCTCAGATTTCTGCCACCATTGCCAACAGCTTTAGCAGCGGATGTGGTTGTGGTTGTGGTTGTGACATTGGAATTGGATTTGGTGGTAGTGGTAGTAGCACGAGCATTTGATCTATATTTTTTCCTATATGATACATGACTCAAACCCATCATAGAATTCTTCCTCTTTCTGTCCCTGATCCCACAGGCATTACACAGTGACTGAAAAAACAACAAACAAAAAGACCCATTACTCAAAATCACAAACACGCATCACAAAATGGCAAACAAAGAAAACTAATCTCAGATTATTATTAAAAATAAAAATTTTAAAATTAAAAAAAAACAAAACAAAACAAACAAACAAACTGCAAACTAAGAAGACTAAATAACCAAATTGAGAAGGCTAAAAAGTTAAAAATTCAATAAGAAATTCAGATAAGAAATCAGTATAAAAAAAAAGGCATACTGAAATGGCCAAAGGGTCCTGGGGATTGGCTTAAGAAAGAGTATAATTATAAATCAATCACTAAGAAAAGAGAGACCCAAATATCATGGTCACAAACCCAACACAAATTGAAGGTGAAGTCCCAAATGATGACCGAGGAAACTAGAAATAAAATTACAAACCCTTTAAATCACAAGCATAAACCCAGAATAATCAGAGTAAAATTATATGAGAATAGTGATTTACTTTGAAAATATTAAAATGACATAAATAATTTTTTTTTTTTTTTAAAGTGAGAAACAGTAGAGGGACCCATTGATCTAAATCAAAAAACCAAGTCAAACATATTTCAAGGAAAAAAGAGTGTACAATAACCAGCGTGATAGGAATTGAAGTGACCAAAAAGACTAAAGACCCATATGAGTCAAAATCAAAAACCCAAAATGGAGAAATGAGTGACACACAAAAATAGTGACTGAAAAGATCAAAAACTAGAAAAACCCCACAACTCAAAATCAAAAACTAAATCAGGCAAAAAAGGTTATGGAGGTGGGGAAAATCACCTTGGGCCCAGCTGGCCCACCTCTCCACAAGGGTGTCTTTGTGGTCTTGCAAACAGTACAGCACTTCTTGTTCTCGACCACATCCACAGACAATGATTCCTGAATAATATTAACACCAACATTAGCAGCTGTTATCATATTTAATGCCAAACAAACATATATAGAAAGCAAAAAAAATTTACAGTTGTCTTCTTTTTCTTTCTTCTTTTTTTCAAATGCAGAAAAAGCAAAGAAACAAGCTTTCTAGGCACTCTAAAATCAAAAACTCACCTTTTCACTAACATCCATCATGCACATCAAAGAGAGAGAGAGAGTAGTGGGTTTTGAAGGTTACAGTGATAAAAGCTCTATAACAAGTGTGAGAAAACCCAAATAAAACAGAGAGAAAACAGAGAGAAACAGAGGAACTCATAAAACCAAAAAAGAAAGCCCAAAACCCAAAAAGGAATTATACCCAAAAACCAGATGAGAGAGAGAGAGAGAGAGATACTAAATAGGACCTACATGCAAATGAGAGAGACCGAATGGGTCTTAGAGAGAGAGAGGGTTCAGTGGATATGCTCAAAAACCCTAGGGTTTATTTTTTTTAGGGTTGAGGAAATGACTAAAATGGCCTTGGTTTGGCAAATAATTTTGGTGGCAGCACAGGGCACACCGCCAAATTTTCTGTGAGGTGTGGGCCTGTGGGGACCACGTGTCAGCATGCACGAGTGTATGGTGGATAATAATATATTGTGTCACTATCAGTATCAGCAATGGCTGCACTGCGGAACCGTACACATAATGTAATATGTAATGGGGCTCATGGTTATTGTATTGTATTGCTTTTTATGAAATTTGATTCTAATAAGAATAAAATTTTAATGTTTATTGTTTTGAAATGTTTTATATAACAATATGGTTTCTTGTTGCTACTGACAAGTTTGGAGTTTTTTTTTTTTTTTTTTTTTTTTTTGCAGAGAGTAACAAACATTTTTGGGAGTGGAATTGAGAAAGAAGCATGGTATTAAAAACACATTTCACAACCCTTTTGGCCCCAAAAGAATTTATAAGGAAGGAAATTTTAATAGCTCCACACTACAAAACCATGAATTTTACACTTCTGGGGAAACTTTATAAGAAACATGGACATTACAAATTGATTATATAATAACAAATAGGTTTTGTATTTTTTTTTTTTTTTTTGGTAAACAACAAATAGGTTTTGTAGCTCAATGATATATCCAACTCTAGTTTGCGTTTGATTTGGGATTTCATTCCTAGCTTAGTGTTAATTTATGGGTCTTTGGCCAAGAAAAAAGAGAGAAATGTTAATGGTTCCACATTTTTAAACCATGAATGTTACACTTGAGAATAACATCTATCAATATGAGGACACTTAATAAGAACCGTCTGTATGTTGCCTTGCCTAAAGAATAAGTTCGACTTGCTTAAATACTGTCTTACTCTTTATCCCAGCTTGACAAGTCTAGGTGAGACCACTGAACAATAGGGTTAGTTATATAATATATTTGATAAATTTACAACACTCTAAATGGTTTAATAGAAAAGGTTTTTCATGGATAAATACACTATGTGATCCTTCTCTAGTCTCAAAATTTCACAGAACCTACAATGGTTGCAAAATTAGCATATAGGAAATGAAAAATAAGGGTTGCAATGCAATGATAGGATGTGCAAGAACTAAAAGAAACCGTGTGACCAGCTATATCCCAAGAACCTTTTTTTGGGTGAGGTAGTGGATAAAGTAGGGACAAAAAAAGGGAATGATGCAGAAAAAAATGGACAAAATGTGGGCAGATTATCAGGGTTACACAAGACAAAGCTCTAGACTCTAGTACACCAATACACACCATCTTCCTTTGTCTTTGTGATCAGACAAAAAGCCCCCAAACCTTTATGGACCACCAAAGCTCACTTCAGCCATACTCTTTTTTAGTACTGTATTTGTTTTTGGTGGATAACATAGACTATATAGTTAATAGAGCACCGCATTCATATTGTCTATAGCAAAAGGCCCTGAGAAAGAGATTGGGTTATGGTCTTTTTTTTTTTTTTGGATGGAAATTGTGTTATGGTCTTGACTCTTGAGCTCTCTCCCCTATGCATATAATGCAAATACCCAAGGTGGATTCCATGCCTATTTATCTGATTCAATAATAAATGGGTAACCACCATTCTTAGCCAATTGTCTTCTAATAATGTCAATTGTAATAGCAGGGTTTTTTTTTTTTTTTTTTTTTTTTCAAATACCAGTTGTGCTAGTTTTTTTTTTTTTTTTTTTGGGGATAATTTATGAGCATATACTGATATACCCTCATTTTACTATCTCAAATTTAAATTTGTATGATTAAATTCAAACACATAATTAGTAACAGCACCTCAATTTTTTCAATAATTCAAATATGGTTGCATTGATCAAACTTTTAAAGCAACACCTAAAGCATTGTGCATAAATTTTGAGCTTCTTATATAATTTCGACAACAAAATGTAGTGTAATATTTCTTATTTGACAATAAAAAAAAGGATGTATGTTGATGTAAAGATATAGTGTGTCATTCTTATACAAAATGATAGGTTCTTTCTTTTATATAAGAATATGTTAATAAGTACTCAGTTGAACCCGTTAAGGAGGAAATAAGCGAGTCCTGCTATATTAAAAGTAACAAAAGCAAATAATTTTTTTTTTTAATTAAATATAATCCAACTCACTATAAAATGTTAATAGATTGTAATAAATAAATAAAAAATTAATCCTAGCAAATACACTTCAAATAGGATCTTTTTTTATATTTGAACTTTTCTTTCATTCTTTGCTATCATTAGTAAAATAACATGATTTGGATAGATTCAAACCTACAATTTGACTCATGCTAAAGGGAATATAAATCATCTGTGCCACTTTTTGTGTTCTATTTTTTTAAAACAAATCACAACTTATTATGTATGTTTTGGACGAAGTTTGGCTTCAAGCCAATTTTCCAATCCATTACATAACGATTTATAAAATTATTTATGTGTATTATTTAAACAAATTATATGACTCGTTAAGAAAATTATGTGGTACACAACCTCTTTATTTGCCACATCATAGGTTGGAATAAGATAGCTCCAAACCAATTTGGAGCCAAATTTATTTTTGCATTCTTTTTACTTTTCTTATAAAATAACTAATGTTTAAAGTGAAAATTAAAAAAAAATTAGGCACATAACAAATTGTAATTGGAATAATATATAGTAAACATAAAAAAATGGTAAACAAAATTTGTATTGTTCTAAGTGGGTCGATGGTCTATTCAAATAATTACACTTATGCCTAAATTGTGAAATCATATTTCCTATACAAAAACAGTAAGGGACAAAACGTGAGTAGCTGATAGAGTAGAGGTAACAGAATGAAAAAGAAAGAAAGCACCAAAAACAGCTTTCTTTTTGCATTGGTTGACAAGAGTTAAAGGACCTCAACCGTTCGAAAAGAGGACAACAATAAACCAAAACTCTTTTGGCTTCCCAATATTTTAACTGTAATGCTTGGGAACAATATTTTCCTGTTGAACAATGGTGGACTATGAGTGATTGATAGTGTTGGGTCGATCTAAAAATAATTGTATCTAACATTCATAGTCGATGATTTAAATAAGTTTTTAAGTGTAAAAAAATTGTGTATGCATATTAATCATATTTTAATTACATCATGCTCAAAATAGAACACCACAAACAATGAGTTGCAAAGCTATAAATTTAGGCCTGAAAAAGAGATTTTGGTCTGGTATGAGGCTCAATCTCCAATGAAGCAAATCAGGTTGGTCAACAGGCTGCTTTTCACTTCCCCATAATACAGACCAATTAAGTCCCATGGCCCATCAAAAGAAGTGCCTTGAAATCTCTCTCTCACCCTGGCTGGAAGTGGACACTAGACAGTGTGTGAGTGTGCTTGAGGAGAAAAGCTGTGACTTTCCTCGATAACCTGAAATCATGCATGAAATTATATCTCTGTTCGCTTCTCATGTACCAAGGATGTGGACAGAATAATTTATGCTTATATGATTGGTTCCTATTTTTGTGATTAAAAAGAAAGGAAAATCAGAAAATGTTAACAAGCGCGTGTTTGTTAAGGTTCCCTGATCCTACGTAATTAAAAAAAAAAGAAAAAAAATAGTTAGTATGTGTTTCGCTTCAAATTAAAAAGTCAGTTTATTTTACTATTTAACTTATTTTTGCTATTATTTATGGGTTTTACTGTAATTTTTAATACTATTCATGAGTCCTACTGTACTATTTCAACTAAATTTTACATTTATCTACAGTACTTTCAGCAAAAAGTTTTCAATTTCAGCAAAATAAATTGATCTCAAATAGATCCTTAAGGTTCCTAACGTGGGTCTTACAAAATTTTTATAAAAAAGGATATAAATGAAAGAAAAAGACATCAAAGTATTTATAAAGTTGCAAAAAAAATAACATAAAGTTGCAAAAAAGATTTAAAAAATTGTCAAAAAAAAACTGTTGTTAACGAGACCGCACATTAAGAAAAAACCAAAGACTAATGCTTTGTTTTTTTTGGTTGAAAAACAACTAAGGACATGCTGATCCCCCAATTAAAGAAAAAAGCTAATAGGTTAAGTTTAGCTTTATTCATTTCTATATGAACTATTTATTTACATTAAATTTATTAATGCTAATTAAATTATCTCATTTCAATAATTATGTTTAAAAAAATAAATTACACTTTTTTTCCTTTAAATTTTTGCATTATTTTTATTGTAGCATTTTATTTTCCACAATTTTTATTTTATACCTTTATATTTGATCCCGTTTTCATATTGGTTATGTCATTCAATATTGTTAATAATATGACTGTTAAGTGTCAGATAAATAGTGTCCACAAGCATGTCACACAAAATACAAATGTCACCAGATTACTAATGGTTTAAACTTTGGAGGGTTATTCTTTCAACTCAACCTAGCAAGGTTAGATTGAGAAATTTCTAACCTAATACAACTCATTGTGTAAAATCCAACCCAACCCAACCCAACTCACCTAGTTTGGGTTGGATCGATTGGTTGTACTTTCATATTTCATGCTTTAGGCTTTCTACTATTTAAACATTTTTTAAAGTAATTCATGCAATTCACATAATATGCTTAAATTATATTAAAAATTCATCAAAATAATTTATCAAAATACCAAATTAAATCAAACTTAAAAATCAAAATATGGGTAATAAAAGAAGCATATATATATATATATATATATATTGGATCGGGTTGGTCAAATGGGCTGAAAAACTACTAATCTAAACCACGACCCAACCCAAGGCATCAAGACCAATATGAAAACAAAATAAAAATGAAGAGCCAAATTAAAATTTTGAAATGAAAATGATCCCAAAAAAAAAAATTTAATTCAATCTTTAATTGTCAAAAGTGTACCTGAGTCTACTAAGAATTATGAACATTTTTTTGTACAGATTTATTAATAACTTAAAATATGATTTTCTTCAATAATTTATTATGAGTCCATGTTTGGCTTGTAAATAATAATAATAATAATAATTTCAAAGCCTAATGACATCACTCAAACAAGTTATAGGAGTAGCTATAGAGAAAAAGTTCTTAGCTCCAAGTCCAATCTGCTAATGGGGTAACTTGAGGAATGACTCGAACATCGTAAACTTCAATATACATCTATTTCATTCCCTAACAGCATATTTTATCTCCCATGGCACAGTCATTGGTTACGACTGGACTAGATAGCAAAGTAACACACATAATTGTACTGATTGCTCGGGTACTATTTTTTTAACAAAGAATCCGCATGTAACTAGTAAACTTTTCAAGATGGATGCCATGATTGTTTTGGAGAGAACACAATTATTAAGGACTTCATTAGTTTATTTTATTCGAATCCCTACTACTATGTTTAATGTTTAATACTGCTCGCTTTTGATATTTTGGAGGAGTGAGAAATAGTTTTTTTTTATGAACAAAAAAAAGAGCCTCACGCGTATGATTATTGACCTGACCTATTTAAACCCGCTATTGATGGCGCGGGACACCCATGGGCATGTTAGGGCTATTTGCGTCATGGCACAACATTTTTGCAAAGCACACAACTCGAACCCGGTAACTCCTGAACTCGCAAGTGTAACTAAGTCCAGGAGTCCTACCAATGCGCCACACCCCCGAGGGCGAGAAATGGTTATTTGTTTTGTATCCCTTGACCACCCCATATATTCGAGAGGATTGTCACGGATTACAAAAGCAAAATAATGATGTCCTCTCTTTACTACTAGTCTACTATAGAAAAAAACATAACAATTCACCCCCTAAAACAGAGCACATTGTCGAGAAATTTCTCAAGAGCTATTTGTGATAACTGATAATATCTCTAAGAAACAAAAAGTTAATAATTGAACAAAACAGCGTCCAACTAAACCTAGAGTTATGAGTGATGAGACAGCATTGATTGTATTATACCTATGAAAATATATGAAGAATCCCTTTAATTCCACTTTCCATGCGATTATTAGATTAACCAACCTCCTCCAGCCTTACCAGGTCCTCATAAAAACAAGCACGATTTACCAGTAATCATAAAAGTTCAGAAAGTAAGAAAGGAATCCGTTTAAAAAATAAATAAATTTTAAAAAGTGAAAGAAAAAATAACTGTACTTGTGGAATACCGTACAACCAGATGACATTTTCTTTTCGTTTGATTCTTGAAGACTATGATGAATACCGTGCTTGGGTAATAGTAAATACCACAACTAAACTAGGCCCATTGTAAACATTAAAATTAATTTTGGATTTTTTTTAACGTTTTTCAAACTTCATATAATAGCAAGGTCCTTCAACCATCAAATTATCAACCCCAAAAAAAAAAAAAAAAAAAAAAAAAAATCAGAATTAATTCAAAATCAAACTGAAATAACTTTTTAATCAAACCTAACACCCTCTAAAGCTTGTTCCTACACTACAGCAACTTGGGAACTATATGCTCCGGCAAAATTTTGAAGAATATTTCGGTAATTTTTAGCTACATGCAAAGATGAAGAGATCATACTTCATTTTAGCAAATCTTGTGTCAACAACAGAGGTTAACATATATTAATCTAATGCCTTCAGGGAGAAAAAGAAAAAAATCACAGTTCATACAAAATTTATTAACATATAGCCTTTATAGCAAAGTCAAGTGCAATACAAACGAAAAAAGGAGGCAGACTAGAACTCTGATATCAATAAATATTAAGAAACTCTTTTCCTTCAATGAGTTTTAGACAACTTTTCATATCAAACCTGTAAACGGTATACCCTAGGCAAATACATTTTCAACTCAAAGGGGGGGAAAAATCATCACAACATACAATGAACATAAAAATCCAGTATCCCTCATAACTACAAGTGTCTATAGAGTGAATTTGGTAGTACAAAAATCACCCCGCAACTGACAGACTCCGACTCCAACTCCGTTCTACGGCAAATAGAACAAATGAAACAACTTATGAGACTCGACATTGACTTCATGGGAAAGCCCAATCACCTGGAATAACCATTCCCCAAAAAGAGAACTCTGGCTCCTCAGCTTTGTTGCAGCAACAAATTCTAGTTCTGTCATATAATAACCAATCCAAGTATCCCTCAACATCTTAATCCAGCCATTACCGACACTTGTGCCAGTCCAGCACCCCCATAAATCATGCACCAGACTGGACCAAAGAGGACCCAAACACGACAAGACACCTGACCTGACCCCAACTAATCTCTCGCCACCAAATACTGCGATATTTTAAAAAAAAATATGTCAAGAGCATCAATAACAAAACATAGAGCAGCCATGCAAGCAAAGTTCGGATAGTTAACTCCAGAAACTTAATTGCACACTAACCAGAACAAAAGCTAATTGAATAAAAATAAAACACAAGACATGAGAGAAATAGTATAAAGATACCTTCAGTCGAATTTGAATCCACCTGAAGGAACAGAAGGAACTTCGCTCCCTCCAAAGTTGAACGTAGACTGGGCAGCATCACCTGGCATTGTCTCATCATCTTCCTCCAACCAATATGTCTCAAGAATCTTCACAGCCTTCTCATAAATCTCAGTATTGTCATGACTCTGGAGATTCTCAATTTTCTCTAGCCCCTCCGCATCATCAATCATTTGAGCATAGAGATTTACATCTCCAGTACTGCCCGAGTTCTTATCAGCTTCCCCTACCTTCAATATGTTTTCAAGCCCTTCCAAACAAACTGTGACAATCCTTGGATCGGGGCAGATGAGAAGATCACACAAGGGCTTGATACACCCTTGATTTACCAGGTACCTGTGACCAACAAAGAGATATAATATCTGCACACCAAACACTTATCCAAAGGCAAACTAGGAAAACAAAACAAGATTTTTTGTACTTGATTTGTTCAGGAGAACCACCAGATGTAGCATTTGAGATTGCCCATGCAGCCTCTTTCCTAATATCAAACTCAGCATTTTGAAGCAAATTAACAAGGGGGGCAATTATATCAGCCGCAATAACAGCCTGCAACAAGCAATAAAGACCCCATTTTATGGTCACAGTTGAGGAGAAATTGGGTACTTAGATCCAAATTTCATGAAACTAAGACGAGCATGATAACAGATAGAGAGAAAAACGGATTAAATCATGTTGGAATAGCTTAAATCTATAGGTTACCTGAATCTGCTCCTTATTACCAGCAGTGATATTTGAAATAGTCCAACAAGCTTCCTTCTTAATGCTCTTTTTATAATTATTGGTCAATAGGTTTAATAGGCAAGGAAGAGCATTGTGGTTGATAATAACCTGAACAGCAACAACACCTAATTAGTTGAAAGGGATTACCCAACAAATAGAGTATGAAATGACAATTTTTTTTCTATTGATGGAAGGATTTGAGCTTTATTAATAAGTGGATTTCAAGCGACCACGTGTAAGATGTCATTTCAAATCCATCAAATTTTTTTATAGGTGTCAATTTAAATCCATAATGTCACAAGTGTTTATTTGAGAAAATCCTCAAAGTTCTTATCATCATGTGCTGTTAAATTTATACAAGTAATTGTTCTTCAAATCCCTTTATTTGAAATCCTCAAATCCAACCACAACCTTCAAAAAGCACAATTTGCATGCATGTCTATGACTGTGGAATGAGACAATATATATTTTAAAGAGGAAAAAAAAAGGATATGTCTAAACCTACACGAAAATTCAGAAGAGGACAAAACCATTGTCTGATCTAATGCATTACAAAAGCTGGCCACACCAAAAAAAAAAAAAAAAAAATAGTTGCCCACAGACAAATCCTGAGTGCATACATGAATACATCACTCCATTTACAAGCACGTGACATAATAAAAAATTAGGGAAGATTGTGTACCTAAATCTTAATGACTACATATACTTGGAAAAAAATATATATATAGCCCATATTTTATTATTCCAAGCTGCACAAGTTCCCAATACCTGAGTCTGCATATCATCTCCAGTAACAATATTTCCAACCGTACGAAGAGCAGGAATGAGCACCGAAGGAGACGGGTGGCTGAAAAATGGCAAGAAATTTTATAATTGAGTGCATAATATAGAGGTTTACACCCTCCACCACAAAATAAGTACGACTCAATGTGGTTGAAGATCTAGGAACTCACAATAAAAGCTCAACAAGCCGAGGGCAAACACCCGCTTCAATAACAGCTTGAATTTTGTCATTTGTACCATCGGAAAGATACGAGAGTGCCCAGCAAGCATCAGTTAAGACTTCTTCATCATTTGAATGAATAAGGCGTGCAAGAGCTGGGAGTGCAGGCTTAACCTGTGCGGTAAAAAATACAGCATAATATACAACATCACAATGGTTGATGAAGGCAAGTTTTCAACAACTGTAACCCCACAATATTATTTTAAATTTTAGACTAATTAATAGCCTAGGCAGCATCACCTACAGTTTCATAATTTGTTAAGTTTCAAAGAGCATCCAAGATAACTAACCTGATCAAAAGGAGGCTGTGGCTTGCCTCGGCAAAAATTTGACAGTGTCCAGGTAGCATTTCTCAACATAGAAAGCTTGGCATGCTCATTCAACTGTGCCAGCAATGGAAGCAAAGCCCCATTGCCTAGGACAAGGTCACGACATCTAGGGGAATCACCAGCAACATTTCCCAATGCCCACACAGCCTGGACATCCAAAAGATATAGGTGGGGGTCAAGTCATTTTACTTAAAAATGCCAACTTGATTAACTTCATAAAATAGTGCAAAAAATACTAAAGAGTTAGTTTAAGCACCTAAATCACATTCATACCTGCTCACGAACATCATCACTAGGAGAACCAAGAAGTTTGACAAATATTGGGACAGCCCCATGATCAATTACCACTTTAGTGTTTTCAGATGTCCCAGAAGCAATGTTAGTGAGAGCCCAGGCTGCCTCAAACTATAAAAAGTTTCATGCAATAACAATGTTAATTCATGGTCACATACATCTAAAAAAAAACCATCAAATAATAGACAGCATGTAATAGACCTGAAGCTGTGGGTAGTCCTCCCTCATGAGAAACTCAACAAAGCGAGGAACAACGCCAGACTGTATCACTTCCTCAATTGGAGGACTACGCTCTGGTAAAAATAAAAAAGGTGAATAATTGAAACAAATATACATGTACAACAGATGAATTAGACTACAGAGATCAAATTTCTTACCAATTGAAAGCAATTTCCTGAACTGAGTAGTTGCCTCAAGCTGCAGATTACTATCATCACTCCACACTCCCGCAACCATGGATGGTAGATGTTCTAACTGCACTTGAACAATTCAACCATAATTAGCATGATAATCACCAATAATACCAAGAACTAACACCAGGGCAATTCCAAATCAGTAAAATGTTAAACAATTTGCATAGCAAATCCATGATTAGAGAACTTCAGTAGAAGCAAGTTGTTTTGATCTGATCTTTTTTTAAGGACAAGCATAATAAGAGAAATCCTATGCATTCAATATAACCAATCCAACCAAATCCAACTAAATCACCAGTAACCAATCTGATCAAACTCTATATTCAAGTAAATTCCACTGAAACCTTCAATGTAACTAAAACAATTTTGAAAAATAAAATAAAACCATAAATAGATGATCCAACCAAACCCGAACTCCAAATCAAAATCCATTGAAGTCATAGCAGATGAACTAAAACTGATACAACTGGACCATAATTTTAAGAAAATTCCATAGAAACCTCTAGAAAGACTGACAAAAAATTTTCCAGATAAAAAGCCAATAAACCTAACCAAATCCTTCAAAATCATAGAAACTGAGCTAAAACACTAAAAAACCAATCTAATTAAACTAAATTCCATCAAAACCTCTACAATGCCCCAAACAACATCCTGCTAGAACAACAATAGACAATCCAACCAAAACCTATCAAAACAAAAGAAAATGAACTAAAACAATAGAAAAGTACTGATGTTACAAAAACAATATACAGCTATAACACTGTTAGAGGTCCCAAACAAACCATAGTTCCCTGAACAAAGTCATTCATCAAAAACTACATAAATTAAACAAAATCTCATCAGATTTTACATAACCAGAACATTACCCAGCTTGTTCACCAATATAAGATCTAACCAATCCCTATTCTCCCACCCAAAAATAAGCTCAAGCACTTCAAAACCAATCAAAATTCCAATTAAACCCCAAATTAAAAGCTAATCCCATCGAAACCTCAAATCAAACGAAAAATTAACAGTAATAAAACAAATATAAAAATACCAATCGACAACCCAACGATTTATTCCCTAACAAAAAACCCACCAAAACCAAATTAAATTATTCTAAAACTCCTCATTCCTCCATCCAAAACCAGTCAAAAACCATAACATTTGAACTAAAACCCATCCAATCGAACTTCAATAAACCCTTTAGCTTCAATCAAACCCTGATTTCCCAACAAAATTCATCGATACCAAAAACAACAAATCCCAACCAAAACAGCATCCAGCTAAAGCCCTAATTCCCCTATCGAAAACTCGTTACAACCGTAACAACTGAACAATAAGCAATCCAATCGAACTTCAGTAAACCTTTCAGCTCCAATTAAACCCTAATTGCCCAACCAAAACTGAAAGCAAATTAAGCTTAAAACACCACCCCAACCCCCAATCAAACCCTAAATTAGAGCAAAAACTCCATCAATAACTAAAAAGGACATCAGCAACACGATCTCAACCAAAACATCATCCAGCTAAAAACCCTAATTCCCCTATCGAAAACTCATCACAATCATAACAAATGAACAATAAACAATCCAATCAAACTTCAATAAACCCTCCAGCTCCAATAAAACCCTAAATTAAAGAAAAAAATTCATTTAACCGCTTTTCCTTTTCATATATATAAAAAACCAAAATGACATCAATAACACGATCTCAACAAAACATCATCCAGCTAAAAACACTAATTCCCCTATCGAAAACTCATTACAATCACAACAACTGAACAATAAACAATCCAATCGAACTTCAACAAACCCTCCAGCTCCAATCAAACCCTAAATTAAAGCAAAAATTCCATATAAACTCTTTTCCTTTTCATTTATATAAAAAACCAAAGTGACATCAATAACATGATCTCAACAAAACATCATCCAGCTAAAATCCCTAATTCCCCTATCGAAAACTCATTACAACCATAACAAATGAACAATAAACAATCCAATCGAACTTCAATAAACCCCCCAGCTCCAATCAAACCACAAATTAAAGCAAAACTTCCATTTAACCTCTTTTCCTTTTCATACTCCCTCCTTGGAGGGGGCATGGGGCTTAGTCAAGTAGAACCGGGTTGCGCTGCTTGATTATATATAAAAAACCAAAATGACATCAACGACACAATCTCAACAAAACATCATCCAGCTAAAAACCCAAACTCTCCTATCGAAAACTCATTACAATCACAACAAATGAACAATAAACAATCCAATTGAACTTCAAAAAACCCCTCAGCTCCAATCAAACCCTAAATTAAATAAAAATCAATCGCAAAACTCTTTTTCATTTCAAATTAAAATCTAAAATTCCAAAACGACGATCACAACCAAAATTAAAGCCTGAATTAAAGCAAAAAAATCCATTAAACCTCATTTCCATTTCATATACATAAAAAAACCAAAATGACATCAATAACACGATCTTAACAAATTATCATCCAGCTGAAAACCCTAATTCCCCTATCGAACACTCATTACAATTTACAACCATAACAAATGAACAATAAACAATCCAATCGAACTTCAATAAACCCTAAATTGAAGCAAAATCATAATCATAATCATAATGATCGCGAACCTCTTTTTCATTTCAATATGTATATCAAATTCCAAAACGACGATCAAAACTAAAACCGAACAGAATAAAACGACGTAAAGCTAGAGAGAGAGAGTTAGGGACAGTACTTTCTTTTCGAGACCGGTGGCGGAGGATTGAAAAGAAGAGCCGAGCAACGGCTGTTGCAGCTGGTTTTGCGCCGCACCGGAGGAGAGCTGTTGGAGACCTTCGCGACGCTTCTTCAAGAGGCTCTCTTCTCTTCGCGACTTGCGGATCTCCACCATGTTGTCTTCCCTCCTCCTCCGCCCCTCCTCCGCGTCCACCGCCACCTTGTACCTGTTCCGCCGCACCTCCGTTCGAGCACTCGGCCTCAACGACATCGTTTTTTTGTTTTGAAAGAGAGAGAGAGAGTCAGAAAAATTTAAACTAAAATTTTATAAAATTGGGTTTTGAAGAGAGAGAGAGAGGGGTTTGAGAGTGAGAGAGAGAAATGAAAGTTCGGGAGTATTATGTATATATATAGATAGATATTGGGGCTTGGATCGGCGGGTATTTACGGAGGGTGCCACTCAGTGACGGGTTTTGAATTTTGAAGGAAACGAAAAGAATTGAAAGAAAAGTGACTTTTTTTTTTTTAGGGATGGACAAAAAAGGATGGACCGGTTGGACTTAGTTGGCTATTAGTATTTAGAGAGGCGGTGTTTACACGACGTCGTTTCATCATTTCTGGATTTTGCTTTTCCTTTTTTTTTTTTTTAATTTTTTGAAAATTATTATGTCGAGAATATATTTTCTAAATAATTTCATAACAAATTGTTGTTTGTAAACTATTATTAATGGGTAAAAAAAAGTAATGTCAATAAGCTGCCACCAAAAATTTGTTATAAAATTATTGTGGATTTAATATTACTCTTGTTGTTTTTCCCATCTTCTCATCAATGAGCGTGGGATCAAAGAAAATAAATGAGCGAATACCATTTAATTTATTTTTATACTCATTTGTTCAAGTTAGTCCTATACTCACATTACCCTCGTATTGGAAATTTAATCATGTGACTAAAATGAAAAAAGGTAAAAGTTAATGAATGCCTTATTTGGTTTAGAAATTATTTTAAGAAACCTTTTATAAGAAAAAAATTTAAAAAAATAATTGATTTATTTGACAGCCTGTTGGATTACAGGCTCTTTATGTTATTGACATATATAACAAATTGCATGTTAATTGATGTAATTTACTATTTGATCCAAAAACTTTTTTTTTTTTTTTGCATAATTTTAAAATTAAAAAACATGAAATTTAATATTTGATAGATGAGACAATTATTGATTTGAGATCGTTTTGAAATTTTGCAAACATGAATAGTATAAGAAGAAAATGTGATCCAATAATGGATTTGTAATAATTCTCTAAGAGCACTAGCATTGGAGGGTGTAAACACCCCCCAGTTGGGATTCAGATCCTCTAGATTTCTTAGAGTACTCTACCAATAGATTTCCTTAAATCTTAATCACTCTTTAATGATTTAATGGTCTAGATTCTGTCATTTCAGCATTCCACTAATAATATTTTAAAATAATAAAATAATGTTGCAAACAAAACAATTAAAATTATTGTTAGTGAAATGCTGACATGGTAAAATCTAGACCATTAAATCATTAAAAAATGGTTAGGACTTAAGAAAATCTATTTGGTAGAGTACCCTAGGAAATCTAGAGGATCTGAATCCCCCCAGTTGCTATTTTACAATCTAAGCCACCCAAAATCCACTCCATCCAGGTTTGTAAACTTAAAAAAATTTGCAACCTATGAATAGTAAGGTTGCAAATATGCAACCTTACTATTCATAGGTTGTAAAAATATATATATATATATATATTTTTAATATGTGGTTGTGTGTGAAGAGAAAAAGTTAGTGGGGAAAAATAGAGAAAATAATAATTTTTATTATTTTATTAGGTAGTTTATATTATTTTATTGGGTTGTATGTAAAAATAAAAACTGGGATGTAGGGTGAGTTGTAAAATGGGTTGATAAAATAGATAAAATAGTGTTTGAAGATGCAAAATAAGTTTTTTTTTTGCATCCCCGGATGCTAATGCTCTAATGTTGTAAATGGACCAAGTAGTTTACGAAAAACTCAAACTCAACTCGAGAAAAACTTGTTTATATTCATTCTTTTTGCACGTCAACAAAGCTCAAACCCAAGTTGCAATTAAAAAGATTAATAATATGATATATAAATTCATTTGTTATATTAATTATTTTAAGTAATGCATTAATAATTTAAGTATAATTAAAATTTGATGTAATTTAAAAAAAAAAATTTAATGTGAGAAATAATTGATTTGGAATATGGTATTGTTGTTCAAATTCCACTGTTTTGTAGCAATTGAAACAAAGCTTGGCGAAAAAAATTAATAACCCACAATCAATGTAAATAAATAATTAAATAATATTTTTATCTTTATTTTATCAAAACAATATTTGCATTATCGAACATATATGAAAATTTCTATATATATCTGTGGAGGGACGAACCTCTCCCTTAAAAGGTATTGTCCGCTTTGGGTGAAGACCCTCACGGATTTGCTCAATCCTACATCGGAGAGAGACACCTCCCACCTTCAGCGTGATCACACACGATGGTACACTTTCACTTAGGCCCAACGCTTATAAGTCGAAGGTGGGAGGCATCTCTTTCCAATGTAGGATTGAGCAAATCCGTGAGGGTCTTTCACCCAAAGCGGATAATACCTTCTAAGGGAGAGGTTCGTCCCTTCACAATATCAGTTAGTATTTCATGCAATTTTAAATTTGTAAACACATACAGTATGATCAAATCACTACACCATTCTTATTGTATTTTTATTTTGTCTATAAAATATAACACGAAATATTAAAATTTTTACAATGACAATTATTGAAATATTGGAGGAAATTAATAACAAGTTAATGACAATATACTATTTTATAAGATATTTTAAAATGCACGGTTAAGTCCTATTCAAAAAAAAAAAAAAAAAAAAAAAAAAAAAAAACGCACGGTTAAGTCATTCTACCACCAAGAAACCTTTCAAACCTTTAGAAAATAATATATTCCACCCTCTTTCCTAGTGTAAGCGATCACTAATGTGTACTAGATAATCTGTAAATTGATTTATTACTTTAAAGATAAAAAAAAGTGTCAAATTCAATTCCATGTTGTGCTTTAATTTCGTTGATCCAAGTTAGCATTTAACATACTCTAGAAAGGTGAATCTCCTCCTTCATGGTTCAAGGGGCATCTTCTCCTTCATAAATCATGCAAGTTCATCTTTATATTCCCCTCAAAAAAATATTGTTTTAAAGTTACAAAGATAGCACAACCACAAAATAAAAAAATTATGTTCTTGTGTAATTGTGGCAACTCTTTCTCCAAAGAAAACCCTTGGGCTCTCTGGGATTTGGGTCCCCAAATTTATTTGTATTATGGATTAGAAATAACCTACAATGAGAGACCCATGGAAGTGGTTTTTTCAATGGCAGATCGTACCATGTCATAGTTGTAGTTAGATTGCTTTGAATCAGGCCCAGCCAAGAAGATTCCCCGACTGGCGAGTTACCCGTTTGAGATCCGAGCAAGACTTCTAAACCCCAAACTATGTTCTTACTTTCTATCTATCTCCCCCAAACTATGTTTTCACTTTTTCTCATGTATCTCTCCCCAATTTGTGTTCCAACCCCTTTTCACTCCCTTCAGTTCCTCTTTATAGGCTTGCTTTAGTGGGCTTGCCATGAAAAGGGAATATTTTGCATGTCCGTGGGTCCCTCTACTCTTAGGGTCTGAATGGCGTAATGAGTCTGGGTTACTATTCAAGCATGTCTAATCAAGCGTCAAGAATAGGGCTCACCTCTCTCCGTACTACTATAGTACCCTCTCCCCTTTTTCCCTCTAACCTGAGCTAGTCTCCCCTTTTCCCCTACCTTGTCCACTACCCCACCATCTCCTACCCATTTCACTACCCACTTTCCACAGTCTTTTCTTTTCTTTGACCCACTCACCAACCAAGGATAATACACAAACAAAACTTTGCAGGCCTGTCCACTACCCCACCGTCTTCTACCCCATTTCACTAACCACTTTCTACTGTCTTTTCTTTTCTTTTACCCACTCACCAACCAAGGAAAATACACACAAAAAAAAAAAATTTGCAGGCCTACCCAGACATCTCTACCTTCAATGCAGGTGTCCGACCTCATTACTCGTACGGAAAAGTGTTCATGCCAAGATATTAGAGTAGAGCTCCCTCCAAACCAAGACCTTACCAACCATACCAACCTCATTCTAGCTGCAAAACTCATCACAGATAAACCCATCAGTTTGAACTTAGTCAAAGATGTTACCAACAAGGCATGGAAGCCAGTCTTCCCTATGGAGGTCAAAAGACTGAGCAAAAATGTGTTCATGTTCATGTTTCAGCATGAAGTTGATCTTCATAAGGTCTTTGTCAAGAAGCCATGGTCCATTAGAGGTGGACACCTAGTACTAAAGAAATGGAGTCCAGAGCTAACATGGCAGGAAGTGGACTTCACGACAACATCAATTTGGATACAAATCCATGGGCTACCACCTCTTTGGAAAACGGAAGAGAATCTAAGGAAAATAGGCTCTAAAATTGGTGCAGTCACTGAAATGGATCTTATCAGTGACAGCGGTGGCGCGTGGAGAAGATTCATCAGAGTTAGAGTTGAGATGGACATTAAGTCCCCATTGATACCAGGTGTATTCCTCCCCAGACCGAATAATAAGGACTTGTGGATTGGAGTAAAGTATGAAAAAGTGGCAGACATTTGCTATTAATGTGGTATAATCGGGCATGAGTAGAAAAACTGTAAATCAGAGCTCTATCAACTCAGTAATCCAACTGGTAATCTTTTCAAGGCTGCTGGACCTGGTTGAGGGCGGATAATGATGTTCAGCCAGAGGAAATATTCGAGGTTGTGAACGAAAGTACAGCCGATTCCAATGGCAATAGCAAGCCACGACAAGAACCTCCGATGGAGCAATACTGTGGTCCCCATGTAACGGACAGCAAGTGTCCAACCAACAAAAATCCGGTAACCGAAGGATGCCACGACACTCCTGAATTTACAGGAAAGGACGAGACGAGGAATGACGTCAATACGGATGAGTGGAAAGTCATGCAGGTAGTGCCAGATAAATGCCAGTTGTCCTCTTCAGAGCTAGACCACAGTGCCAGCACACCCTTTCGTGAGCTTATCCTATTAACACCGGTTAAGATTGGATTGGACCCAAGCCATCCAAATGCTGAGACAAGTGCAGGTCAGTCAAGTTGTCACACAAGCGCATTAGTACCGAGCCCATTAGACTGTTGCATGGGTCGAAACCAAATAACTCAAAAGCCCACATTTCACTGTCACCAACCAAGCCCAAACTCGTAAAATTACACAAAAAACCCAACCTTCCCCGTTCCCAATGACCTAGATTCACAATCCACCATAATTCCAACTTCCACCTCAGCGACTCATACCCAACTCCCTCAATCTCAAATTTCCTCTATAGCTCAAATCAACACTCTGAAAAGGAAGATTAACCAGCCAGAACTTGAACACTTCTCTAAGAGACTAAGGAATGCAACATTTGGTCCTGAACCAGTGTATATTGATCCAGCCACGGTCACTTTCATCCCACAGTTAAGGCTGGAAAATTTCATCTTAGAAGAAAATAAGAAAGCTCTAAACCATGGTAAGACCATCTCCACTCATATCCATATCTCTGATCAGTCTGATTATGTTGTTTCTTCTTCAAACTTTATGGCCGAGGAGGCGGGCCTTACCATGCCCCCAACTTCTCCATGAAGATTCTAGGTTGGAATTGTCGAGGCATATGCAACGCCTTGACAGTCCGAGCCCTTGGGGCTCAAATAAAAAGGGTCAAGCCCGATGTTATTTTCCTTTCTGAAACTAAAGCGAACGCGGATCATATGGAGGTTGTCAAAAATGTCATTAAATTCGATAATAAATTTGTTGTGGAAGCTAAGGGTCGTGCAGGTGGGCTGTGTATGCTTTGGAAGAATGTTGTGACTATAAAGGAGATGGAGTTTAATAAGAACCTAATCGCTGTCAAAATCTCTGATTCCATACTAGACTGGCTCCTAGTTGGATTCTATGGTCCGCCATACTACACTAAGAAGAAAAAGGCATGGGGAAATCTGTTGGTGCTTTTAGAAGCTCACCAAGGCCCTTGGGTATGTGTGGGAGACTTCAACTGCATTCTGAATGAAGATGAACAAATTGGGGGTTGTAAAGGTAGCTCCTCTACCACAAATTACCTCAAGGAGCTGATGTTCAATCTCAATTCTGTCGACCTTGGATATTCCGGGGATAAGTTCACTTGGGCCAAAGGTAAATGGGGAAGTGCAGTAATTAAAAGAAGGCTTGATAGAGGAGTGGCTAGCATTTCCTAGAGGCTGGCTTACCTAAAAGCAACAGTTTCGCACCTCAATGCGATCAATTCAGACCACGCCCCAATTTTGTTAGATACTTGCCCAGCTGATAGTTTTGCTCACAAACCATTCCGGTTCGAGGCGATATGGCTTAGAGATGAAGGATGTAAACCAGTGATTGAAAGTGCATGGAACAAAGAAGTTCACGGGTCAAATTTTGTTAAGTTGTATAAAAAACAAGCTGCTACAAGGGATGCGCTCCGCAAATGGAACAAAGAGGTTTTTGGCCGCTATCAGGACAGAATTAATAATCTACTTCAGAAAATCAAGGAAATACAGATTAGACACCCAAGTCTGGTGAATGAACTAGCAGAACAATCCTTGCAATCAGAGCTATTCGAGTGGTTGATTAGAAGTGAAATCCTTTGGCATCAAAAATCAAGGGAATTATGGCTCAAGCTTGGAGATAAGAATTTCAAGTTCTTCCATCTGTCCACGGTCATTCGCAGAAGGAACAACAACGTTGATGCTATCAAAAAAGAAGATGGAACTTGGATTCATGACTCTAACCAAATAAGAAGGCTATTTAGGAACAATTTTGTTAACATGTTCAAAGAAGAAGATATTGACTTCCCAGAGCACCTTGAACACCTCATCCTCCCTTGTATCACTGAAAAAGAGAATGAAATGCTAGAAAGAATTCCATCCCAGAGGAGATTAAAGACACCCTGTTCCAGATGCAGGATTTAAAAGCCCCAAGGCCTGATGGTTTTCCAGTGCTGTTTTATAAACAACTCTGGCCTACTGTGGGTAATGATATAATCAAGGCAGTCACATCCTTCTTCTATATGGGTTCCATGCCAAAAGAGGTAAATAGCTCCTTAATTGTCCTTATTCCCAAAATTTCTAACCCGACATCTGTGAACCATTTCAGGCCGATCAGCTTGTGTAATGTAATCTATAAAATCATCTCCAAGCTTCTAGTTGCAAAGTTGCGGCCCCTGTTGGACAAAATGATCTCTTCGACTCAATCAGCATTCATCCAAGATAGATGGATTGCTGAGAATCAAATTATTGTTCAAGAGATAATGCACAGCTTTAAAACCCGAAAAACAAAGCCTGGTCTGATGGCAATCAAACTTGACCTCCAAAAGGCATATGACAGGGTTAACTGAAAGTTCATTCAAGCTGTATTGCTGCATTTTGGTTTCAATGAAGTTTTCACCAAATGGATTATAGCTTGCATCTCCTCGGTTTCTTTTGAGGTGTTGGTGAACGGGGGTAAATCTGAATCCTTCAATGAAGACCCACTGTCCCCTTACTTGTTCATCTTGGGCCAAGAAATTTTATCAAGGCTGTTGAATCATGAACTAAGCATGAAAAATTTTAGCGGCATCAAAACAAGTATCAGGGGACCAATTATCTCTCACATCATGTATGCCGATGACATCGTATTGTTCTCAAAGGCTACTAGGAGAGATGTAGCAACTCTGATGAAAACTCTGGATAAATATTGCAAATGGTCGGGTCAAGCTATCAACATGGGCAAGTCTGGGGTCAATTTTTCCAAGCACACACAAGGCCAGACCCGAAGAACAGTAAAGAGCATTCTCCAAATGAAAAACCTCAAAAAAGATGCAGTATACTTGGGAGCACCATTATTCTTATCCAGATCCCCATGTAAGGATTTTACTTTCCTCATAGATAATCTTAAGTCTAAACTTTTGGGATGGAGAAGCAAGTGTTTATCATGGGCAGGGAGGAGAACCCTCATCAACTCAGTGGCACAAACATTACCCAATTATGCTATGTCAACCTTTAGCATCCCTAACAAGGTGTGTGATAGGTTGGATTCTCTAACCAGAAGATTCTGGTGGAAGCCAAGTCAGAGGGAGGGCAGGTTTATAGCGTGGAGTGCCTGGGACAAACTCTGTTATCCGAGAAGTCGTGGCGGACTAGGATTCAAAAAAGCCAAGGAGATGAATAATGCACTGCTGGCCAAATTGGCCTGGATGATAGCGTCTAAGAGGGATAGCACGTGTATAAGGTGTTGTGAAATTTTAAAGTACTCGCAAGTGTACGAATCGTACCGAAGTATAGTTTGACAAGAACGAGGTCGAACCCACAGGGACTTGAATAAACGTAGGAAAATTAATTAAACCTTAACCAAATTAATCCTAATCTAGTTTAATAGAAATTGGTTTTTCTAAGATTAAATAAACTAAGCAAATAATAAAATTAAGCAAATAATTAAACTAAGCAAAAGATATAAAGCAATAAAAAGAGGTAAACAATCAAGAGAAAGGAATTAAGGCTTTGGAATCCGCCTTGTAAGTCATATCAGCATATATTTATGATCATTAATTTTTCCCAACTCACTACATGATAATCTAGAAATCAATCTTGCTATCATGGAAAATATCATCATTAAAACTTATGTTTAAAAATCTAAAACATGTTCTTCTTCGCTTCTTAAGTATAAAATCAAATCATCAATTGTATCCGTAGCCAAACAAATCACAAGATATATCCAATTCTAAAAATCAAATCATAAATTGTATCCATTGACAGACAAATCACAAGCGATATCCAATTTTATAATCAAGAATTAATAATCCAAGCATTCAATTTATTAAGACAAATCCTAAATCATGAGAAAAACATGATTGAACTCATATCTAGAATCTCATCTTAGTCAATTGATATGAAGCAAGAACAATTTAAATCATTAAAGAACAACTATTGTGGGAAAAATCAAATCACATAAATATTACTGATAATCCTTAACAAGGTTTCATCCTCAACCCTAATTATAAATTTAGCTACTCATAATAATTGAAAGAAAACACAAAAATAAAATACTAAACATTAAATTAGACAAATAAAATAGAGAATGAAATAGTCACAATGCTATCATGGAGAAAAGCTACAGAGAAGCCACATGCGGCACTGCCTCTTGCTCCAATTTTCTGTTTTGCATCTCAGCCCTAGCACTAGCCTCCCTGAATTTTGCCCTAAAGAGCCTTTAAATAGGTCAAGGAATCCTATTACAAGTTGAATTTCCGTTTGGAGAAAATCCCAGATTTTTAGGCTTCACTTAACCGACGATTTTGGCCCATTTAATGTCAGAATTTGGACTTTTGGTAAACTACAAAGTTGTAGCCCTCTAAGTTAACTTTCCAGCCCAACTTGAATCATCTCAATTGGACTTCTGAGCCGAAAGTTATACCAAAAAAACTAACTGATGTGCAGGCAGGAATCCTAATCCGAATTGAACTTGGATTTGGTACAAATTTCCTTTGATTCCTTTCTTCAATTGGACTTAAATTTAATTGGGTTGGCCTTCTTTAACTTCATCATGGCCCTTGTAAAAGTAAAGTCCATTAGCTTTCTTCTTTGCACAAATCCACTTATTTAATTCCATTCTCCTACAAAAGACAAATTCATGCAATAAGATTCAATTAAGCACAAAATTGATTATTCAACATTATTCCAAAACCAAATATAAAATGCATGAATTAACTCAAAATAAGTATGATAATACTTTCTAACAATTATATAAATATGCAAAATTAAGCTATTATCAATGCACATCATAAGGATTCTTAGATTGAAGTACAAGGTTAGTGAGGACTGGTTGCGGGCAGAAGCACCAAAGAATGCATCTCCTATCTGGAAAGCAATTGAGAAAGCAAAGTCTATTGTATCAAAAGGTGCATGCTACCTTATTGGAGATGGAAAATCTGTCGATATATGGCTTGATCCGTGGGTGCCATGGATTCAGGGGTTCACACCAACCCCAAAAACTGCATCCACACCGCGAGTAGCGACCAAGGTATCCCAATTAATCGACCTTGACCTGCGAAAGTGGAAAGCACCTTTAATCCTCGAATTATTTGATCCGAGTTCTGCCAAAGCTATCCTCTCCATCCATTTACAAACAAGACCCCACCCTAATAGGCTCATATGGATACCAGACCCCAAAGGATGCTTCTCTGTAAAATCTGCTTACAAGAAAGTATCCCAACTACCATCCAAACCAACTAATCTAGAGGTGGATTGGAAAAAGCTGTGGAAGATGAAAGGACCGGAAAGGATTAAAATGTTCCTTTGGAGAGTTGCTGCCAATGCTCTGCCCATAAAGGAAAATTTATGGCTTGTTTGGAAGTTAAAAAAAGGAGGGGGAGTAGAGTAGAGGGAGGGAGAGTAATTTAATTACCTTGTTTGGAAGTTTTTTAAGGAAGGAGGGGGAGGAGTTTGGAGGGGTTTCAACCACCTCTAACCCCTCATTTTTAATTCTCCCAAATTAGAGAGATTTAGAAGGAGAGTAGAGTAGATAAATTTCTCAATTTACCATTTCTAAATTTATAATAAATCAATGTTGCAAGTTTATTTTCAAATATGGATAAATTTGTCTATTTTAATCATTTCTTCTTCTCTCCATTCTAATTTTTAAAACATTCAAATAAAGGGAATGGCTAATTACTCACTTCCCCTTACTAATTTTAAAAACATCCAAACAATGTGAAGGAAACCATTCCCCTCTACTCTCCTCTCCACTACTCTCCTTCCCTCTACTCTCCTTTACTCTCCTCCCTCTCTAAACTTCCAAACAGGCCATTAAGCAGTCGTTTGGAGGTGGGAGATCCTTGTTGTGTGCTATGTAATCAGGAGGCAGAATCGTTAAATCATCTCTTCTTCCATTGTCCAGTGGCAAGAGCACTATGGTTTTCCATATGCTGGGGTTTCAAGGCTGATGAAGCACAATTGACAACGGCAGCGGACATTATCAATCTGATTCTCAACCCTCCTGAACCACTTTGGCAAGCGCACGATAAATGGTTAGTATCCTTGTATTTCGCTTACACTATAGAAGAAATCTGGTATACTAGAAACGTGGTGTGCAACGACAAAGGGAAGGCAGACCTTCAGTCCTCAATTCACAGAGTACATGCCAAAATCCAAGAATGCGCTGTCATTTTCCCCAAACCAGTACCTCACTCTGTCCCGGTGTTTCATCCTCAAACTTGGTCTAAACCTCCTTTGGGCACAATCAAGATCAACTTTGATGCAGCTATCTCCAATTCGAAAGCTTCCTTAGCTGTCATGGCTAGAGATTATCGAGGTGCTGTTATAAAGGTCTGGGCTAAAGTTATATCCAAACGGTCTCCTCTCCAAGCCGAAGCCGAAGCATTACTTTGGGCAATTCAGCTTGCTAGCCGAGAAAGATGGTTTTCTGTCACTTTTGAAGGTGATTGTAAGGTTTGCTTAGATGGGGTACTGAAACTTAAGGGCTTTCCTGCTTGTTCTTTTGCTTGGGTCAACAGGTCTTGCAACAATGTTGCCCATGTAACTGCAAAGTTTGCTATTGAGTCTAATATGTCTTGTTTTTTCATTTCGGGCAATCTTCCTCCTAGTATAGTAGATGCTTGTAAGAAAGATGCCCCTCTTTGTTTCTCAGTTTCTTAGTTAATATATATTGAAGTTTATAAAAAAAAAAAAAGAATAGGGCTCACTTTTTGCTGTCAAGGTGACCCTCTAGTATATTGCACCCGACGTTGAATCTTATGTTCAACGGGTGGATTCTCCCAAGGCAATACCTTAAGCTCTCGGCCCATACAAGTTCTAGTAGGAATCTCATTGAGGCGAGGTTCCTTTCTTGGGATGCTTCCTTACAACCTTGGCTAACATGGGCCTGATTTGGGCCAGAGCCACCCCGAAAGAGGAGCCCAGATTGTTTGGGGAATGGGCTTACCCCTCTCAGCCCACCCACAGTAACCATGTAATCAGTCAGTCTTTTTTACCCTTATATCTTTGACAAATTAATCTACACTCGTTATTACTAGTTTTTCTCTTGAACTATTGGGACAGTTCTAAATCGTTATTAAAGTCTCCAAACCTTAATAATAAAAATATATTGTATCTCTTTAAAAGAAATAGATTTAAAGAAGCTTTAATTACAAAGGTATTTAGAAACTACACACAGCACAGCAATTCATATATGAATCTCCTACTTATCAAAAGAAAAAAAAAATATGAATCTCCTACATTCGGAGACATGATCAAGTCATGCAGGAAATAATCCCCCATCACATTCAATAATTGGATCCCATAGTACCAAATCATTTTTAGGGGTTTTTTCATATCATTTTATTTTATTTTTTTCTTTATGATATTCTGCTATCTTCTCTCTTTGTTATTCTTACTTTTGTGCCTCTCAAATCTATCCGTATAGAATCTCACATTCACTTGTTATTTTTTTTTTATTTTTTTTGCGCATTTTGATCTTTTTTAGATGATACATTAAGAAATCTATAAAACAAATGTGCGTTTTTAACCCAAAAAAAAAAAAAAAAGGATTAGAGCAATCATTAAAGCAAGTTTGAAGCAAAACATAACAATTAAGGGAAAATGAGAAATTTTTGTTCAAGAGATTTGGACAAAGGACTAAGGGTCCGTTTAGTAGGAGATTTCTAATAATGTTATATAAGTGTTGTGGAAATACGTGTTGTGGTGTTTAAATAACGAAAATTGTTGTTTAAACAACAGTACCAAACAAACCATAAGTTTTTGTATTTGTTAAAACTTAAATATAAACATGATAAAAATTGTGAAATTTACTTTGTATATAGATTTATTGTTCTTTCTTTGTAATTTTTATTGTTTGGACATAATTTTATGATTGTTGTCTTGTCATATTACTTTCCATCTTTATAAATTTGTTGGAGTGAGAATAAGAGTAGAGGAAATTTAAATTAGCTAAGTAGACATTAGTACATTACTAGCCTGGGCCCAAATAGTAAACTGGTGGAAACTAGTGGGGTTGCATAATATACGAAGACCATAACTTTCTCAACTCACAACTAACCCAACCAGATAGGCCTTACCCAAACCCACTCCATTTGCCAACAAGGGGAAAAGTAATAGGTCTAAATTACTTTCTCTGCTAACTAAGCCCAGCCCATTAAAATACAAGTGATTTGGAGTGTAAACATATACCTTTTACAATTTATCCGAGTCCAAACTGTCTATATCTTTTTTTCTTTTTCTTTTTTGAGAAGGAAAATGATTTTCTCTATCTATTTTGAAACAAAGAGAATCTATTTTATAATTTATAGTTAATAGAATAAAAGTGATTATAGTACCACAGTATTTAAAATTATTTGTTTTTCACGTTCTCAATTAAAAAGAAATTCTTGCCTTCTTGGTTAAAAAGGAACTAACAAAGTAACGAGTAAGATTGCCAAGTTTTTTCATCATGACACCTCAAAGCAAAGTATTTTAAGATATGAATTTGACTAAAACACTTGAACAAAATTTTATGAACCAAATCATTTTAGGGAGGGGGGGGGGGGTGTTCACCAATCATATGATTGCAATTCTAGATTTGAGATCGAGCTATACTGAAAGTTCACACAAAAATAAGAAAAACTCTGTCTTGCTTAAATTGGATACAACCATGCATGGTTCCACATGGATACCTCCTACTATTGAATAAATTAAAACTTTTAAGGGTTAGTCTAGTGGTTATTAAGTTTTATATAATCTACGAGATTCTAGGTTCAAATTTTCTAAACAACACCTTTAGTCACTCCAAGAAATTGTTCTTTGTAATTATTAGATGTGTGTGAGATGTGAGCACTATACACATCTAAGGAATAGTTAAGGTGGTGTTTGGATAGCTAATTTCCATAACTCAATTCTCTGTTTCCATAACTCATAACTCAAAAATGGTGGGACCCATAGCAAAAAGGTTGTTTGGCAAACGATAACTCTGTTTCCATAACTCTGTTTCCATCACTCAATTCTCTGATTTTTGAGTTATGAGTTATGGAAACTGAAAACACATTTTGGTTGTTTTCAGTTTCCATAACTCATATCTCAATGGCATTTTTGTAATTAAACACATATGAGGGACCCACAAACAGTACCAGCCGCACCTTTTGACCACTTTTGACTTTTTTTTTTTCTTTCTTCTCTGGGTTGGCTGTTCGGTTCCTTTTTTTTTTTTTTTTTTTAGCTTCGGTGAGTTTGGGTATTGAAAAAAAAAGAAAAAAAAAAAAGCTGCACCGGCTGACAGGTATGGGCCCACAAATAGTGTGAAAAATATTGAGTGATGAAAATTGGGTGATGATGCCAAACGGGTGTGAAAAATTGAGTGATAAGTGATGAGTAATAAGTGATGAGTTATAAGTGATGAGTGATGAGTGATAGAAATTGAGTGACCAAAAAAAACATCGAAACACCACCTAAATGTTTGAAGAATCCTGAAAACCCACATTAGCAACAAAAAAAAAGAGCAAATTTTAAATGATCCAGTTAAGAGATAAAAAGGACAACAATAAGCAGTTTCTGGTTAAGCCCAGGCCCAAGAAAAGCAACTTAGGTAAACTAAGCAAAGAGAGCTAGAATAGACTTTGAAATGTCATCACTTCCAAGCACCCCCACCAAAAAATACAAATGCTGCTTTTGCAACTTGCAAAGTTGAGCAAATTGCAGCCCCACAACACTAAAAAGTCCTTTTATTCCTTTTGATTTGTTACACACATCTTTCACGCCCACACCACACCACACCTAACACACAACACAGAGGACACAACAACCACTCTTTATTAATTAGAGGAAAAGAGCCCAGACAAAATATCTATCTAAGCATGAACTAGAAGCCTCTGATTCTGACACAACTCTGTCACAAACAAAAGCGTTAATCTTCGTCCAAGGTAAAAAATCTTTGCGGCCCTCTAATAAGCTTTTCTGTCCAAATAACATCTTGCCGAAAGCATGCTTTAATATTCTAACATTTTTCCTGGTCCACAAAACTATGATATTTTTCTAGTAGCCTACAAGGCTACAAACCATGATTTGATTGAAAACAATGATAAAATAAGATACCGAGAAAAGCTGTGGGGGCACGTAAGTGTAACAATTATCCAACAGAACTGATTCTATTTTAATGTAGTTGATGCTTATTGCTTAACCAATTCTTTTTTTTTTTTTTTTTTTTAATTCAAGATGAAAATTCTATATTAACTTATTTTAAGTGTATATATGTGTAAATTTTTTGGAATTTAGACTTAAAATTCAGTCCTTACTTCTTCCACCTCACAAAAACTTTATATTTGAAGAATGCTCAATCATAGGCCAATATAATGAATCAATTCACTTTTACATACACATGGTAACATTTGGAAATATGGATGTCATCTTTGTTTTTTTTTTTTTTTTTTTTTTTAGTACTGCCAAATCGTGAAAGAATTTATCTATTTATTTTTTAATTTTAGCTTTGGAAATCGTGAGGCAAAGAAAAACTTAATCAAATCCTCTAGGAATTATGCAGCCGACACAATTTTATTGAAGTGACATTATTTTACAAAAATTATAATATACTTTGAAAATTCTGGGAGTTTGTTAAGAAATTTCTAATAAAATTGTTTGTATTTTTTAAAAAGAAAATGTTAAAAAGTATGAAAATACGTTTAATGTTGTTTAAACACTGAAAACTGTTGTTTAAACAACAGTAACAAACGGGTCTTCTATCATAATTTTTTTTTTGATAAAACAAATGATTTATTTATTAACTAAGAATTACTGTTACAAGTATTGTCCATTAGTCACTCGCGAGAAATGCCTAGTTGCAAAATATCACACATATTTTACATAAACAAAATTTGGACATTCATTGTATTCTCTAACACTGCATTGGTGCTTCCGTCCCTTTTTACTAGTTCATCTGCCATGCCATTTGCTTCACAAAAGACATGACATGAAAAGACAGTCCATTCTTGGTCGAGCAGCATCCTGCAATCCAAAATCAAAACAGAAGGTTCTAGGGCCAGAACACCATATGTTAGCCAATTAAGGAGAATTTGAGAATCAACTTCAAGATTTATATGTTTATACCCTAATTCCTAGGCCATTTTTAAACCATATCTAACCGCCCATATTTTTACAATATTATTTGAGACAATGCCAATGGGAATTGAAAAACCTTTTATCCATCTTTCCTTCCTATCTCTTAATACACCGCCACCTCCTACTTTACCAGGATTATATTTAGAACTATCATCTATATTTAAAGTAACAATAGGGGGTTGTGGAAGATGCGAATATATTATTTTAGTGATTTTTGTACCTTTTGTTTTTGAATGATATGCAAGATGATAAAATTCTGCAACTAAATGTAAAATTTTATACATAAGCTAGTTAAGTGTTTTAGAATGAAGACTGAATATCCTATTATTTTTAGAAAGCCAGAGTTGCCAAATTCCATAAGCAAATAAAATATTTTAAGGCATCATTTGAAAAGAGCTGAAAGATATATTAGTCAAATTTTCATGTAACCATTTTACCCTTAATTCCTTTGTCCAAGAGCAATCTCGAATAACATGTAAGGTACTTTTAAAATTTAGACATCAAAGACACTAGGGCCGCTACCATGTTTAAGAATTGCATATGCATAATTTGCGACTACTATGATCACACAGTTAAGTAAATCAAGACTGATTCCCTTACTATTTAACATTGAAAAATAACAACAAACTAAAGCAGACAAAATTCTAGCCTAGAGTCCTAGACTTAAAAATACGTGAAATTGCACACCCTTCAACTTTGTCACCAACCACTTATCAATTATCATACACACATAACATGCCCCACCAAATATTAAATGGCCCATTATTATGTGTCACGTTAGTTTTGCATGGGGCACATCCCACAAGTGTCTACATGTCCCTACACGTACAAAATCACACGCCACATAATTCACCAAGTGGGCATTATTTATCACTTGTCACATTTTACATGTCAATACATGCCATTTTTGACAATTCCATCACAACCCCACATAATAAAAAATGCTTGCTTTATCGCCAATTTTGGATACATCAACAAGAAAGAGACTAAAATAATACCAAAAAAAAAAAAAAAAAAAAAATCCCATCTCAAGATTCATAATAAAATGAAAGGCAAAGTTTCATTTATTTAAAAAAAAACACCCACATGTTCCATCCCAAACTTCCCTTTCTTTGTTTTTTTAAAATTAAAATTCCTAAAACAACCAAAGTAAATTGAATTACACTCCTAAACTAAACCCCCTAAAATATTCCCCAAACACAAATGAGATCTTAACACTAAATTAGTACATAATTGAAAGGGGGATGAATTTGGAATTTAGAATTTAGAATTAGGATCCTTATGATCCGGTACATTGCACTAACAGCGAGAGTTGCTGCGCTTTGCCGCGTTACCCTTCGATTGACCGACACGTGCCTTCTTCGTAACCGTCGGATCCTCGCTGATGTCAAACCCCATCATCGTCGTCATCCCATCTCCACCGACCATCTCCGTAAACATCCTCTGCAGGTCCTCAAAACTGTCCCCCTATTATTAAAACCACAAAATTACCATTATACCCTCACAATATTTTATTATTAAAAAAAAAAAAACACACACATTTAATTTTTATAAAATGTAAATAAATAAATAAATGCTACCTCGTCCTTCACGTTGTTCATCATGGACAGCATCTCTTGCATAAAATCACAAAAATCCTGAAAAAAAATCTCATGGGCAAAAAGGTAAACAAAAATTAAAGTTCAATGATATTTCCCAGGCAATCATTTTACCGCGTACAAGGCCAAACGACATCGTTTTACCGAAAAATAAATAAATAAATAAAAACCAAAAACCAAAAACCAAGAGATACGTACTTCATCTTCGTCCTCCAGAGGATTGTAGAGTCCCACGTCGTACATTGACCTCTTTGCCTCGTCGGATAACACTGTTACAATTTAACGTCCGTTAAATCTCCACGTCAGCACATTATAACGGAAATTTCAACGACACTTTTTTTTTTTTTTTTTTGAGGGTATGATAAAGTTACCGGAGTAAGCCTCTTGGATTTGCTGAAACCGCCGCTTGGCCTCCGCCGTCGCCGCGCCGGAGTTCCGTGCCCACCTGTCCGGGTGCCACTTCTAAAAAAAAAAACAACAAAAAAAATAAAAAAGCGAAAACGACGGCGTTTTGGGGAGGGAAAGAAAACGGTGGCGTTTTAAGGGGGCTGACTGACCAGAGCGAGTTTACGATAGGCGGAGCGGACATCGGAGAAGGAGGCATCTTTGCGAATTCCGAGGACGGAGTAGTACGAGAAGGAAGATCCACCGTTGGATCCTCCTCCTTCCCGATCCATTAACCCGGATCCACGAATACCCGAATAACTTTTACAACTGAAAAAGTAACTGAATTAACAGATCCCTTGGAGAAAAACCAAACAAAAAAAATTGGTGTGGTATGCGTATAGTTACCTAAACCATAGAGAGAGAGGAGAACGACAAGGAAAAGAGAGCAAAGGTGGTGAGTTTTTAAGAGAGAGAGAGGTAGTTTTGGAGAGAGAAGAAAATATCTAGGAGGAGACGAGGAATATGTGTTGTAAGGGAGAGAAGAGTAAAAGTATGTTAAGAAAGAAACTTCGAGAGATTTTAGAGCCCGGGATATTTTCTTTTGTGAAGGAGCGGAATTAGCACTCGACTTCTGTGAATTTACGACGGCACGCCATTGGCTTAACATTTTTTTTTTTTTTTTTTTTTATGATGATTATTGATAACTACTCCTACACATTTTACTATATGACCATTTTTAAATATAATACAAAATTTAATTAAATTTTTGGGTAAAATATCGTTAACATTTTGAGATTTAGGTGAATGTTAGTCAGGTTCAAGAATTTTTTTTTTCCTTTTTAAACTGATCAACTTGATCGTTAAACTAATAAAACCAAACTTGGTCTTTGATTAGCATGAGAGAGCAGAGAAATAAGTAACGAAAACTATATATATCTAAAGAGAATGTTCGAGAGACTTTTTAGATTCCTAGGATATTTTCTTTGCTAGGGAATTAGCATTGGACTTTTGTGAATTTTACGATGGCTTGTCATTGGTGTATGATTTTTTTACTTATGTTTATAAACAAAAAATTTAACATGTCAAAAATTTAATATAATACAAATTTTAATTAATTTTTTTTTGGTAAAATATTGAGGTTTGAGCTAATATAAGTCAAGTCCAAAATTTTTTAAAACTAACTAACTTGATCTTTAAACTGATAAACTCAAACTTGGTCTCTAATCATCATGAAAGAGGAGAAAAATGAGTAACATAAACTATGTTTAGACAGAATATTCAAGACATTTTAGACTCTTGGGATATTTTATTTGCAAGGAGTGGAATTAACACTGGACTTTTGTGGATTACAATGGTGCGCCATTGGTGTATGATTTTTTTTTTTTCTTTGGGGGAGTTAAGATGATAACTAGTACATTTTTTTTTTTTTTTTGCTGAATAACTACTACACATTTTACTTTTGTTTATTAAAAAAATTAATATGTCAATTTTTAAATATAAACAATTTTTAATTAACTTTTTTTTATATATTTATTGCATTAGTTTATAATTTTTGTTAAAATAATATTGGTGTTATTATTAATTTATTAGCACTACTAGTGGGGAAGCACATGCAAGTCACGTGCTTGCCATTATATTAAATAATAATTTATTGTTATTATATTCATGTTTAATGCACAAAACTCTATTTTTTACAAGATTTTAGAGAAATTATGTTACAAAGTTTTGAAAAGATTATGTTAAATCGCCTTACCTTTACCCCAATATCTTGTCATCGCATTGAATAACAATATAATTTCAAATATAGAAACTGTTTATAATACGGCCAATAATATGTAAATCATTTTATATGTGAAACACCTAAATTTGTTACCATCAATATTTTTAAAATGTGAGGCATGGAATATAAAATTTTATTTTCTATAAATTTGCGAGTATAGAACACAACGGGGATATTGACTTAAAAAATGAAAATTTCACATTTCAAAACTCATTTACAAGTACAAAAAGCTTTTTGCTCTTAAGAATACATAGTTCATACTACAACCCACCCTCAACACTACCTTCATACGCAGCTTTCTCCATATGTTTATGTCAAAATCTACCTCTCCAAACAAGGCAGAGACGCTACAGGGAATTGCTTAAAAACTAATCATCAATGGCAAAGAAGTTTTAAACCAATTATATTCATAATGATGGGACAACAAAGACTTAGATGTTCTATTGGTAGAGATTCCAACTGTCGACCTTGGTTAATTCACATCCTTGTCAACCAACAAAGAAGAGCTAGAGAAACTTCAATCAACTCTAATGCGCCCATTGTTTTTGCTAATACCAACCACTGTTATCAATTTGAGAAGCAAGGAACAAAGGAGGAGAAGCAGAACTGAGAAAACATAACCAAAAAAGAATATTGGAAATGCAGCAATAGAACTAAATTGTAGGGATATAACAGAAATATTAGTAAATTAATAGGTTTTATTTTTAGAAATAGGACAATATTTTGGGACATCTCAAAATAGAATAGAAGGCAAACAAATTGGGATGGATAGAGTACAAATTTTATTTAATTTTTTGGGTAAAATACAATTAACACCTTTACGTTTGAGCTAATGTAAGTCAAGTCCACAATTTTTCAAAACTGACAAACTTAATCCTTAAACTGATAAACTCAAACTTGGTCTCTAATCATCGTGAGAGAGGAAAAAAATGAGTATCGAAAACTATGTTTAGACAGAATGTTCAAGACATTTTAGACTCCTAGTATATTTTCTTTGCTAGGAGTGAAATTAACACTGGACTTTTGTGTTTTACAATGGTACGCCATTGGTGTATGATTTTTTTTTTTTCTTTAGGGTAGTTAAGATGATAAGTACTACACATTTTACTTTTGTTTATATAAAAAAAAATTAATATGTCAATTTTTAAATATAAACAAATTTTAATTAATTAATTTTTATATTTATTGCATTAGTTTATAATTTTTATTAAAATAATATTGGTGGTATTTATTAGCATTATTATATGAATTTATTGACTTTGGCTTGGTGTTTATTTTATTTTATTTTTCCTGACAAGATACTTCTAGTGTCAGGTTTTTTGTTTTTTGTTTATTATTTTATAATCTTAACATTGTTAAGTTTGGGATGAGATTATGTGACAAAAGTAGGGTCTTTTGTACTGAGCACAACCTAAATTTGGTTTAAAAAAAAAAAAAAAAAAAAAAAAAACCTAAATTTGGTTTATATAATGTATCATTTTTCATATTTTAGATTTTAAAATAATAATAATAAAATTGCCCAACTATAAAAATGAAAAATGGAATCTTATACTATGGTTGATACTAGAGTGCATTTAGAAACAACTTATTTGCATAGTATTTATTAAAAAAAAGTATAATTTTTAGTAATTTATATATAAAGGATAAAAACTATTATACACATATTGTTACACACACATGAAAAAGCAATTGAACAGTTACTTGAAGTCACGATTTTTAAGTTACAGTTTCAATTGCTTTTTTATGACTTCAAGTCACAGTTGTTTTTTTTATATGTGTGTATAAGAGTGTGTGTAATAAATATTGCTCTACAATTAAATGTATGGTGTAAAACTTAAAAGCTAATTTTAAAATAATAAAAAACTAAATATCAAATTATTTGTAAACAAAATTGAGACAAAAAACTGTTCATAAACATTATGATTTAAGATTCATAATTGAATAGATAGATCAAACATTGGGGGGGGGGGGGGGGAAATCAACGTTGGAAATGTTGGAACCTTTTGATTCTAAAATAAACAAATAAATAAATAACATTGCTAACTTTTGAAAGTTAGGGTTAATCTACTCCGTATTACTTTGGCTAATCCAAATGTAAAGATAAAGTAGGCAACTATTGAACAGAAAAAACTTTCTTAATTAAAATCGTTGTTTTCATTAATGGGAGCTTATATTAATGTATTATTTTATAGTTTCTTTTTCGTTTTCCTTTTTTAATTTTGATAATACTTTCATACATCGGGCCACATTAAATTGGTAATAAGCCCAAATCTTTAGGGGCCCAAGTTAAAAGTGTTGGCCCAAAGAATCTCAACACAGGAGTCAAAACATAAAGGGATCCATAACCATAGAGTATACCACAATAAGGACCATGTTTAAAGGGGCCTACCCAACAACCCAAGCTTGAGAAGAGGCCTAGCCCAAGTTTCAAGGAAATATCAATGGGAAAGGATATGAGTTTTTCTCAAGTGAGAATGTCTTTTATACAATAGAAATGCTATCTTTTATACAATAGAAATGCTATGTATATACCACATTTTCACAACGAATTGATAGGTTGTTAATTGTAGATAAAAAAGTAATTTTAACAGTAGATTCAAATGAAAACTAATAACAACTTATCACTTAAAATTTGTTGTGAAAATATTATGAATGTAACACTTCTCTTTATACAAACATTTAAAGAGCATCATTACAATAAATCTCAATGTGAAAATAGACCATGCTATAGTAATTTTTTTTTTCTAAAATAAAATATTTGTAATCATTTTGAATATCTTTTTTCTATTTAATAATTTCCTTACTGTATCAAGTATGGACACATATGCATTTGTTTGACACAAAACACTCAATCGTGCATCTTGATAGATCTTGAATGACAATATATATATATATTTTTTTTGAAAGCAGCCTCCACTTTTTCTTTTTGGAATTTTGCTTTTATCCTTGCCTTTTGCTATAAATTATTTAAAAAGGTTGCTATCTAGGTATTGACCAAAAATTAGTAGACCGATTTGTTAATATGGTTTATCAAAATTGAATGGGAGGACACAAGACTCTCTTTCTTCCAATCAATTCAATTAATCCATCTATTAAAAAAAGAATTATGGGTCCTTTCCAAATTCCAACAATGATGGCATTGTTAGCAAATTGGATGGCTTACATTTTGGTCTCATATGAAATCAATTTGGATTCGATGACATAGGAGGAATCAACACATTGTGAGCGTGCTATAAGTACATCTTTTAACAAATGTAGTGCATTCAACTAATGTTCTATCCACAATTTCATTGGACAAAAACCAACCATGATGACACAAATTATTCAAGTAGTCCTTGATTGCAATGATTAAACTCACGTTGGTTTAATTTTGTACTATTTTATCTTTGAAAACTATGGTCTAATAGCAGTAAAAAACAGAAACCAGTTGGATTAAATTTAACGTAGGTTTCAAAAAAAAAATGATTTGAGAATGCAATCATGCATCAAGATCCATTATTATTATAAATACTTTCTCTCCAATTAAAGTCCAGCTCCAATTAATCCACTACAGATTTTATTTTAGGTTTATAATGGGATTGTACACGTACGTTGATGCTATGTTTTAAACTCTATAGGCACTCAAACGGTCAAACTGGGTTAACTTTACGTGGAAGCACGAAATTAAACTTCGATTAATCTGGGCTTATGATCACAATTAATTTATATCATGGATTTATAATAATCCACAATAGGAGATTTGAGTAAGAACCAAACAATTTTCTGAATAATATAGGATAAAAGCTTTATTCATCAAGTTTTTCTAACTACATTTCTCACCGTATATCTCTCTTTTCATTTCTCTCAAAATCTGGAAAAAATCTCCCTCTTTCTATAAACATCTTTCCTTTTATACTTGACCTTTCTCTCTTTCTTCATCCTTATCTTTCTCTTTTTTTTTGGGATAAAAGGAACATCCTTATCCTTTATTGTATTTGCTCATTTTTCTTCTCCAGCATGAGCTGTCCTAATTCAATTGGACAGCCCTTTGTCCTATTGGAGTATCGGGCTCTTCTTACCTCAACATTATGATGAATAGAGACTTTTGAGGCTTCTTGTCTTATCCTGATCAGTTATCCAGCATTAAATGCAAGTGTGTCAAACGAATTATTGTAAATTTATTTGGAAGTTTTAGAAAGCGTCTTTGGATAGTTCCATTTATTCCGAGACTATTCCTTTGAGGCTCGGAACTTAAGTTGACACTGTTAGCTTGATAGATGTATTTTACCACGAGTAATTTATCGTCGGACTCGTAATGATGCTCCTCTTTAATCCACGGTCCGAGGCATATGCCATTTGTAGAAGCTTCCATCTGGAAAGTACGTGTTGTACCATTTTCTGTACTAGGAGAGTATCTAAAAATTATTCGTCAAGAGCACCCTAACAATATATAAATATATATATATTTATATTTATATTATCGCTATTATAGACATACAGAGAGACAGGTCACATGACTCATTATGACCAACACCGGTTACACCACCACCACAAAATGCAACACCAGCGATGGCATCCCCGAGCGAGTCATGCAACAGTTAAAACCAACAATGATATATAAAGTACTTGTGTTCAATACCGACCACGAAAATTCATCTCCAGCTCAGTTCAACTAAGCTTATTCACAGTTTTGAGAAAGTTTTGGAAAGGAACCTTAGTGCCACCAACCATGTGAGCCAGAGAGTGTTCATGGGGGTGAGTGTGATACCTTGCTAGCTAGGGAAGTCTGTTTAATCCAAGGTTGATGGGTCTTCTCAGGTTGGTTCATGTAGATCTTTCTCTCTCTCTCTTTGGTTTTTGTTTTTTTTTGTTTTTGTAGGTGTATGACTTGTGATTAGATAGTTGGTTTGTTTTAAGGTGAGGGGTAACTGCAGTGGCCATTGACTTTGTGTGTGTGTGAAACAGTTACATGTGTGTTTATTCAAGGTAGATCAATATGAAAATGTAATTTTCAGTAGGTGGAAGATTGTTATTATTATTTTTTCTATGAACATTGACAGGGGGGATGTTTTATTTTTATTATTTCAAAGTAATTACTGAAGAATGACACATTATCTTACTGAGAAAAATTTCATTGATAATCCAAGAAACACAAGTCCTTTTTTTGATTGTTTGATTTGCATCAAATTGAGCTCTGGAGTGGTGGGGTTCTGCACTGTGCAGTGAAAGTTCAGCAGGATTTGGTAGTTGAGGATAACTGAAATAAGCCTGCCACAAGTCAGTGCTCATTAGCTTGGATTCTTTTGGTTCCCACCAAAATGCAAAAAGCAAAATAAAATTGAAAATTTCTTGGAACTCTTTGTCAATATTGGCCTGATTAAGGTCTTTTTCATTGCCAATTCAAAAAAAATGAGGCTGCTAAGAGCACTTGGGCAATAAGTAACATTTATACAATAATATGCTATATTCACTGGTTTGTGTCTGTTGCATTTTGTTGATGCATAGATTTTCATATTTGAATGTAGAACAATTTTGGATTATTGGACTCTCTTTTTATCATTTTATTTTTCATCTGTGATTATACTTAATGGGGTAGATAATTTATTAATTTGCTGTTTATTTCACTGGTTGTCATCCATTACAGTATTATCTCTGCAATTTTGTGTGCTATTGCATGTTTTGCTTGGGATTCATCCCTTATCTCAATTAAACTATGATATCTTTTCAATTAGGATTCAACTGACTCCATTACTTGTTTAAATCTAATGTATCAAAGCTCTCAATGAATGGATATAGGAGGGAGGAAAAAAAAGGTTGTACCCAATGCACAAGGCTCCTGCGTCTATGGAATTTGGGAGGAAGTGGCATTAAAATGAGCTCTAACGATGGTGGCATCAAGTGTAATGGAAGCCAAAGCAGCATGGCTGAATAAGTAAGTACATAATCTATATTGTAACATTTACTTTTTGGACAGGAAAACCATTTTTACAAAGATCACTTATTACCATGTACATAATGGCACAGAAAAGGAAAATGCAGCACACTAATACTTGAACCCTACATTACACTTGATATGGAAGGGAACAACGATAGTGCTAGAAAAGAGGTACTTTACAAACTAAGCTTAAGAAGTATAGGAAAAGCTTGCCTCCTTTTTTTTTTGAGAGGAAAGAATTCCTAATGAGAAACCTGCTTAACAATTTGAGCCTAGTAACCACCTAAACTAGTACTTATACGGTAGCTTTGCATTCTTCTAGCTGCCACTCCCCTCCTAACTGACCCCCACTTGACAGCAGCCCGAATCTTACACCAAGATGCCTTTGGCTTTCTAGTGCTTAGAATATGTACACCTGAATTGGGAAAAAGAGAATTTCCAACATCTGCTTCATTGCCTGGAGCAAGGAAAAAACCATTTTGCTGCCCCCATGTTATAATAGGAGCTATGCCATTTCCTGCTAGAAGACCATTTGTAAAATCTTGCACCTCCGAAACACTTGTTGACCAACCATATCCTGCATTGCTGAGTCCAGGTAAATATTCCTCCATCACTGAGCTGTTCCTTAGCATTGGATGACTATTCTGTACTAAAGAATCTTCTAATTGATAGCTACATTCAGCTGCATGGTTTTCTGAATGGTTAAAACCCAGCAATGTTTCTGTTTGATCTGCAGAAATATAGACTGTTAGCTACTTGGGAAAAACTAGAAACATAATTACCAAAAAAAAAAGAGAATTGAACCTGGTAGATTAAAAGGTAGTATATGATACAATTAGCCAATGAAAAGAAATGAGAAGAATAATACTTATAAACAGTTTGGGACATGCATACATGACACAAGTTTTTAGTACCTTGATGTGTGACTGGGAAGCCAAATTGTTGTGAACCTTGTTCTGGAACACTAAATGGCTCAGCTTGCAGACCTGCTGAGACCATTGGAAACCGAGCTATTGGTGCCACATTGAAGGGAACGATATCATTCTCATTTTCATAAGCATGCTGCTTCAGAGTTTCCACCAATTGCTGCCATTTAAAAAGGAAGTAACAGGGAAGGCGATCAGTTTCTAACTAATGGATAACTGCACTCAAAGAATTTTAATGCATACCTTCTGATAAAAGTCGAGTGAATCCAGAGGACAATATTCTTGTCCATCGAATGTTGCTGCTACAACCTGGTAGATGGAATTGAATAACAGACCAACACCTTCTCCAGCTATATGATAAATATACTTCATTCCATCATCTTTATTATAGGTCATAGCATGTCCTATGATTACCTCCCATGTCCCATCTGAGATCCTACCAAATATCTACATTTCCGCAGCAGAAAGTTAGATTAGCTAAGAAAAAAAAAATTGTTTTAACTACTAAAAGTGCTTTGGAACTATTATCCAAACACAGAGAAGTCTCTTACTTTGCGTAATTCAGATGGATTGATTACATATTTCCGCAGTAAGTCCTCAACAGTTTTAATTTTGTGAGATGCCAATCGCTGATGGAATGCACCATCTTTTCCTACTGTCTTCAACCGCCATATCTCATCACTCAAAGATGGAGGGTAGTGTTTCTGATTTGCTGAACAAAGAGATTGCTTATCAGTCTCATATGTCTAGTTATGGTAAAGATGTTAGTGATATCAAGCATAATAGAAGCATACTAGAATATCCACTAGAGACCAAATAGCATAAGTATGAAATACTTCAAGAAATGTAATAATTATGCCTTTACTATTAAAGATAAAAAGGAGCTGAAGTTAAGCTCTTGTGACTTACTCTCTCCCCGATGATCTTTCACCATGAAAGGTTCACTTCGACCTTCCCTAATTCCTACCTCAGTATGAGGCTTTTGCACAATTGCTCCTAATCTAAACTTTCTGCTTCTCATCCAGCTTGAATTGTCAGTAAAAATTATGTCACCAATGGAACCAACACCTTCTTTTAAGGTCACAGTCGCATCCCCATATAACAATGGCCTTTTACCCTCTCTTTCCTGTAAAACTTTGGCATTGAAGTCCTGCTCGGACCAGTCATCTTCTTCATCGAAAGGGAAATCACCATTGAGTACAACAATACGAATCTTTATTGAAGAAAGCTGACCAGATTTGACTGTAGTCCTGGAGCTAGTATCAAACAGTTTAATTTCAATGGGTGTACCGTCTTCAGCTCTTACAGTATTGTTTGTAAATATTTTTGATGACAATTTATTGACAAAGCGCAACTGCAGACTCCTCACTCCAGATGTTCCAGCCTGATGAAATGAGGGTCTGCAACAAAACACAAAAACCCAATGTTGGACTGTTTGTGTGGAAAAAAAATAGTGAAAATCTAGTCATCTGGTGGGAAAAAGCAGTTTAAATTTGGGTTATACTGCATGTTAGGGGGCGCAAACTGTGACAACATAAAGCATACTAATACTTCATGTTAGGGGAACAGCAAACCTTTAAGATACTGATGGTACTCAACCATATTCATCTGGTCAGAGTGAGAAAGATCGTTTATATCAATCTTGATTTCACCTGATACTTGCCCAGCTAAAAGGTATCAGAGAGACCAAGTGTGTGTGGCATAAATATTCAAGAAAACAATCAAGTCAAAGAACTGACCTTAGGGATGGTTGAAGTACTGGTAGAAAGGCTTGTTGCACCTCCTCTCGCACCTATTTGACACATATAGGGTATCAGGAACTCAAGAGATTTGAAAGTAAAAGCACTTTAATATCTCCATGAATATCAGCAATTCCAAATTTTCAACACCATATTGACAACCAGAAGAATATTTTTAGTGAATGAAAGCATATCCAAACTATCTAATCCTGCTGATATTATCACAGTTTAGCTTATTTTGCATGTACAAATACAATCTGGGGATGCATCTATGCAATACAGTAAAAGTACTTGTCACAATCGAGAATTGAATGAATTTTAGCTTGTGTTGAGTTTCACACCAGGTGCCTTTGAAGCGATTAAGTTACATAAACAATTTTGGCAAGTTTCAACTGTTACTAATCCTTTTTAAGATATTGTATAGACATGGCTAACCCATCATAAGTCATGACATGTATGGTAAAGAAAGATGACCCTCAAATAGTCAAGATAAATAATCATTGAGACCAATCACCAACTAGCCTATGAAACCAAACTTCTAGTCAAAAAGAGTTTTGTATCAGTCAATAAAGCTACGCAACCAAAGAAGTTATACTGAGAAACCATACACCATCAAAACGTTGAGAGGAAAGGAAAACAAAAAATTATACGAGGCATGATAGCTAAAGCTGATATCTCATATTTGAGTACTAAAGTTGAGGTTAGCTAAGAAAAATATAGACAAACAACACTTATGCAAATATACAAGTTTATGACACAGAATCAACTTACCAGATTCCTAAGAAAAGGTTCCAAGAAGTTTCCATTGAGCAACTCAGTGATGATATTTTTGAAAGCACTGCACAAAAGAACACACAAAACCCACATTCAGAAACCAATAAAACATTGAGAAAAGCAACAAACACAAACGCTAAAACATCCGCATCATAAAATAAATAAATAAAACTAAACCAACCAAGCCTGAAGTGCTTGTCTGCGCTTGGACCTTTCGAAGTCATCACCGCCCTTCCCGTTAAGACGCCTCTTCTCCACCATCAAAGACAAACAATTAAGACTCAACTTCTAAAAGCACAAACTCAAAAACCTAAGAGCAACCCAAAAACTGAAAGAACTATGGTGTTTATAACATAACTAGATTGACATATTCTCAAACCATAAAACTCAAAAACCCAAGAGTAGCACAAAAACTGAAAGTGCTATGGTATTTATTAAGAACACTAGATTGCACATACTATTAAAGCCTAACAATTAAGAGCCCAAGAGTAACCAAAAACCTTCAACAGCTATAGTCTATTTATACACCAGTCTAACCTGATAGAGAAGGGAAGGTACAAGGAAGTTTCATTTTAAAAAAAAATTCAAACTTTGTAAATGACGCGGTATAATCCTAAAAGTCAAGGCGATTTTATCCCATGAAAAGATTAAAGCAACAAGAAAGGTTTATATTAAATTATTCATGGAGAAAGTCTATAAACATAAAAAATTTTGATAAAAATTTCACACCCTTAACTCGCAAGTTGTTAATAGTAAGTAAAATAATAATGTTAGTGATGAGTTGAGATGAAAACCGTTAAAAATTTGTCAATTTAACTACTGTGAAAATTGTTGTGTATAGTAGCATTGCTCGTTATCAATGTGGTTTCAAATTTTCTTAGGAATGAGTAGAGATAAAAACCGTTAAAAACTTGACAATTCAACTATGGTGAAAATTGGTGTGGTTTCAAATTTTCTTATTAGGAAACTACAAAGTCTACAAAGTAGCATCAGCTTTGAACAGAATGAGAGTTTGATCATTAAAAGGTACAAAGTTGGAGATTCTAACACTTTGGTATTATTCTGTTTATCAAAAAAAACACACCGGGATTATTCTAACTTTGGTATTATTCTAACTAAAAAAAACAAAACAACCGCGTCATGATTGAAAAGTACATTAACCGTATAAACCATGATGCTAAAAGATGCTACAGATTAATGTATGATTTTTCAGACAAAGAGAGAGCAAGAAAACACGGTGAACTGACGCGTACTTGTAAATGGTGACAAAAATTCTATAGAATTAGAAAACATTGATACGCGTTTATTTGTAGAGTGTGACGGGCCTGACGGCAAAAGAATTGGACACTCTAAAGTCTAAACTAAGTTACACTTGTAAAGCATTTATGATTGAACTTGAAAAAACGTAGTTTCAAGTGAAATTCTTTGCAATGTCATTGGAATTTAAGTGCAGAAAGATAAGAGTCTTTTTAATGAGAAAGTAACATGTGTCTCTAGTTTACAGGCCCCATAGGTAGGAGTGGAAACCATAGGTTAACTTGTGTTTTATGAGTAATTTTAATACCAAATTAAAAGTCATAACTTATTACACATTCATATTCTATGTAAGTCTCTTCTCCAAAAAACAAAAAAAAGAAAAAATTCTACGTGAGTTGTGATAGATTCTAGTTGGTTACCTGTCACTTTAATATGGACTAATTGGTTTTTTTTTTTTTTTTTTTTACTATTCATAGTTTGTCGTGTGAACAATTGTAGCAAAAGTTGTATTTTTTTATGTGGTTAATGGTCATAAAATTTTTGGACTTTTTTATTTAAGTTTGTTTTGCTATGGCATAATAATATATTATGGGGGCGTTGGTAAGGGTATATAGGGAAATTTAATGTACCAAATTCGTTGTAAACTTATCTTTCTCTCGTTATGGAATTCTCAGCTGCCCATTCCTACGTATATAGACATACCGTTAAACTGTATAAATCTTTATGTTAATTTTCTCTTTATTTTCACTAAAACTGCTAAGAACAAAAATCACCAACACAAGTCTGAATTTGGTCTTTTATATAAATATATATACATAAAGCCAAAAGTCTTGTAGTTCAACTGACATTTACTTATCTAATGAAGACGTTCAGGATTCAATTCCCCCTCTCCATTCTATCTATCAAATTATATATATAGAGAAAATAAAAAAAAAGATTATAGTAGATGCATGATTCATGTGCACATAACCATTAATGAACATGTGCACGTTTATAACCATTGAATGGTAGGTTTACTTCAAGATCTTGCAGATTGCTATAGTTTGTCACTATCTTTGTCTCTCCAACCTATAAAGAAGTGAGTTTTCTTTAATGGGAAAGCAAAGAAGAATTGGGCTGTGCTTTAAATTTCGGTGAAAGGTCCTGATCAAAAAGATCATACTGGTTAGTTATAACTTTCCAGCTTCTTTAATTTTTGGTGTTTTTAGTCAATACTCATCATCTTATGGTCACTAGGCGTGCTGGGGATTACAAGTTCCTTCCATGAAGTTTCCAGCACTAAACAGTTTTTCCACAAACCCAGTTTTTCCAGGAAAATGCTTCAACTTCTCTTTTCCATTATTTTTATTTTTGCTTTTACTTTTTCCCCAGAGATTGGAAAACTTTCAAACCTCACTAAACAGAAGTATACAGTCTAGTCAGAACCCAAAGGATTACTATTATTATTATTTTTTATAAACTTTTTTTAATTCCATATTATAATAGTTCTTAAATCTAATAAAAAATATATTCCAAACGATTTATCTAAGGGGCTGCAAAAGAATAAAGATAGTGTCGTGACTGTCGTCACATCAACTGATACGACCAATTCCATGGTTTTAAGTTTTATCAAGCCATGTTTCTCAAAAAAAAATTTTATTTTTTGATAATTAAAAAAAAAAAAAAAAAGAGTTTCATCTAGCCCTTGTAAAACTTCCCTTAACATTTACTTTTTAATTTTTAAATAGTTTTCAGTGCTTATGTTTGTGTTTAATAGCTTCAATTTAATCATGGTCAACTAATTAATGACTCACAAATGTGTGTGGGTGTGATTAAAAGAAAAGAAAAGTGTGTGTGTGTGATGCTTGGTGCGTACGAGACTCACTAAACAAAGCTCCAATAGTTGAAATGGCCAACATTTCTTCTTCTTTTTCTTTTTTTTTCTTTTAAACATGTTTAAAATCAAAATTAAATGAGATGAAGGAACATAGAGACATAGAGTTATATAAGATGAGATAAGATTTAGTAGAGTTTGAGCAATGTCATATAGTATGAGTTTGTATATATTATATTGTAGGACTTGCTTTCGACCAATTCCATGGTTTTTAGTATTATCTAGCCCTTGTGATTTCACCTAACATTTTTTTTAAAAAATTTTAAATTAGTTTTCAATGCTTTTGTTTATGATTAAGAACTTCAATTCATTTCCTCAAAAAAGAAAAGAAAAAAGAACTTCAATTCAATCATGGTCAACTAAATAAATGTGTGTGTGTGATGCTTGGTGCGTACAAGACTCACTTAACAAGACTCCAATAGTTAAAAATGGCTAACATTTCTTTTCTTTTAAACACGTTTTTTAAAATAAAAACTACATCATGAGAAGTGGATAGATAGAGTTAGAGCACTAGCATCAAGCGAGAGGCAGAACTAAAGGTCCGTTTGATTGGAGGAGTGGAAAAATGGGAGGATAGAAAATAGTAGGAGGATGGAAAAGTGGAAGGATAAAAAGATTTTATTTTTTTCCTATTTGTTTGGTTGAGAGTGGAAAAATGGAGGGATGAAAAAAATGAGTTTGAATAAATTTACTCATATACCTTTGTTAAATAATAATGTCCAATTAAAACAAAAAAGTGATAAATAACCACAAAAAAAAAAAAAAGCAATCACCCAAATTTATTAAAAAAAAATCATGTCTCAAAAAAAAAATCACATCTAGTTAAAAAAAGAAGAAGAAGAAGAAGAAGGGCAACGTTACTGCCCAGAAGAGGAAAAAAAAAAAAAAAAAAAGAAAAAGATGCCCAGGCCTAGAAAATCAAAAGAAGAAAAAAAAAGGCAACGTTACCCAAAAAAAAAAAAAAAAAAAGCAATAAGGCAACATTAGAGAAAAAATAATAATAATAATAAAGACAACTTGAAGAAGCCCATGTGCACATGCATATGGGCATTTTTGTCAATCAAGAAAAAATTTATTCCCACTCAGTTTTCTCTCCATTTTGAGAGAAAACTTTTTGGTGGATCCGAGGAGCAAAAACCTGAGTTCCACGATTTATTTTCCTTCCTTTCCACCCAACCAAACACATTCCAAAAAAGTTTTCATTCCTATTTTTTCTCCAAAGTTTTCTATCTACCCTGTTTCACCTCCAAACAAACACACCCTAAGTGCAACGTAGTGGGGGCAAGGCCCCCCAAAATTACTAAAATATGATTTTTAATAGGTAAAATTTGAGACAAAATTTAGTTTTGTAAGAATTAGGCCCCCAAAACCAAAAATATTGGGCCCCCCACCTATGACTTGTCCTTGTCCCCCTCCCAATTAAACTAAGGCCCGTTTGGTAAGAGATTTCTAATAACGTTGTTTAAATGTTGTGGAAATACATGTGAATTAAAAAGTGTTATGGAAATTCGTGTTAGAGTGTTTAAACATTGAAAACAGTTGTTTAAACAACATTACCAAACACCCCTTAAATTTTGTAAAACTTTCTCCATCCCCCTCCTAAGTCCCAACAAGTTAGTCGGTGGTTAGTTTTATTTTTTTAGTAATAGATTCCTTTATAAACTTCATCACCTTCACTACCACTTTTTTCAACTTCATTTTCCTTACTAGTCACCGAAAAAAATCTCTCATCATTAGCTTAAGCCCTCTTCAATATCTATCTTTGGTTACTGATACCCTTTAAAAGAGGCCAAAATAAAAATGGTATTGGTAACATAGTGTTTTCTAGCCAAATTAACAGGCTAGTCACCATAGATTTTTTTGAGAGGTATAAAACTCTTCCTCTCATTTTTCATTTCTCTTTATTTATCATATGGTTTATGATTTTATTTTCTTTCCTTTAATTTATTTTACCCAATTGATAGGTTTTATTCACTATTTTGATTTTATATTGGCTTCTACTCAAATTGTCTTTGTATTTGACATTTGGAAAAACCAATCATGAATATTTGTAATACATGTTTATAACAAATTATAAAATTTGTGTATATTATGTAGAGTTTAGAAAGATGTAAAGTTTTCAAATAAGATAATCTTGTAGATATATAAATTTTGTATACAATAAATATATATAAATATATATTACCTTGGAATTAAAAATTTATGACTTAAAAATATAAAAACTAAGGTACAAAGATATATACATGCATACATATATATGTATGTGTACATGTATGTATGAATGTGATACTTTTAAGTTTTTCTTGAATTAGAAACTAATACGATAGTTTGTTCTCGGTCCCCCAAACAAAAATTCCTAATTCCGCCCTTAACATCAAGTATTGAAAAAAAAAAGAAGCTATTTTATCACATCAAAAAGTTACTTTTTCTATTTTAACACATCACTTTACACTATATATCACATATTCTATTTTTTACCACTTTAATTAAATATTCTTTTTTTATTTTTTAATTAATATTTTATTCTTGCTTTATTTGAGGTATTCGGTCAATATTCAAGGGGTGAGAGAATGAGTCTGACGGTGAGATGATGAGTGGCTGTGAGAGAGAGAGAGAGTATGAGGGTGAGAGGATGAGTGGTTGTGAGAGAGAAAAGTAAAGATATTTTACTAGAGGAGAGAGAAAGGTGATTAAAAAATACACAAAAAATAAATAGAACATATGACCGAACCGTCCCATAGATAGAACTATACTATAGCAATTGCCAGATATTTCTGGCATTTGACGCATCTTATGAGGGTTGGTTTTTAGTGTGTCAAATACCAAAAATTTAGCAATTAACACACCTTTTGCCAATGCTCTTATATAACATGAGATAAGATTCATATATTCCTATTATGTGTAGAAGTTCTACTAATTGCAAATCATGATTTTTTGTCACTGCTTATCAAACCCAAAAAAAAAAAAAAAAAAAAAAATTGTTTGTTACTAACACTTCTCTTGTTTAATGTTTAGTGGTTGTTTTTTCCCCATCTTTTGTAATGTTTGATTTAACACAAAGATTCAGAAGATTGTACTTTTCTAGTGTGTTAAGTTGGTTTTTTTTCTTGGTTTTTTTTTTTTTTTTTTTTGCTTGAAAATTAAATTGAATAAAAATACATTTTTACTTGTACCTAAACAAACAAATAAAACTTTAAAAAGCTGGTTCTAATCAAAATTTTTTTTTAAATACTAATTAACACAAACATTTTACCTGATAGTAATAATTTGGAGGGGTATGTTGTATGCAAAAGAAGCAGGAGATAATTTTCTCATAATTAGAGGAAATTTAATAAAGGTGAATTGGCATAATATTCTTTTAATTTATTTTTTTTAAAAATATTTTGGAGCACTGTTAAAGTTATTTGTGGTAATAACTTTAACAATTTTGAACATTGAATCCTTGATAATAAAAAAAGACAATAATATTTTTAAAAAATTAAAGCAATATTCTGCCTATAACGAAATGTCCCTTGAAATTTACTTCCGAGAATTCTTACGGCAATAAAACAGAATATTGTCGCTTCTATATAACTTTTCATAACGCTCTTTGCAAAAATATTTACAAAGGCCACGCATTTTCGCCTCGACAACTTCTAGCCTCTATAAACTTATCCGCTGCGTCAGAAAGGTATTTATAGACTTATACTAGTTTCTAACTTTTTATTAAGGTGAACTTTTTGGGGGAAAAAAACTGAAGACTTAGGGTCCGTTTGGTTGGAGGAGTAGAAAAGTGGAATGATGGAAAATTGTGGGAGGATGGAAAAGTGGGAGGATGGAAAATATTTAGTTTTCCCTCGTGTGTGTTTGGTTGGAGGGATGAAAAAGTGGGATGATGGAAAACTTTTTTGTTTGGTTGAAAAGAAAAGTGGGAGGATAGAAAAAATAATTTATATAAATTGACTATTATACCCTTGTTACATAATATGTAAGAAATAGGTTTATTTGTACTCATTAAATAATATATGTGAAAAGTGTTACGTTCACAACATTTTTCGCAATACTTTCACAACAAAATTTATGTAAAAAGTTGTTACTAGTTTTAATTTGAACCCACCACTGAAATTATTTTTTTACTTACCAATATTAACTAATAACAATCTATTACTTAAAATTTATTGAGAAAATATTGTAGTAACATTTCTCAATTAGAATTTTTTATTCATTATATTATTTCTCTTTTCTCTCTTTTCATTTCATCCATACGTTTTTGTTTTTGTTTTTTTTTTTTGTTTTTTTTTTGTTTTTTTTTTGTTTTTTTTTCTATGCTATCTCCTCCACACACGTTGTTATCTCTATCCCCACCCCTTCTTTTTCTTTTTCTCCACACACATTCCAGAACTCTCATTCTCTCATTCTTTTCTCCAGCACGCTCTCTCTGGTTTGGTTTGTTTGTTTTTTTTTTTTTTTTTTTTCCTTTTCCTCCATACACGTTTGTCCTTGTCTCTTTCTCCCCCTTCTTTTCTTTCTTTTCTCCCTCATTCAAGAAGTGCTTTCTCCCTTTTTTTTCTCCAGCTCTCGGTCTCTGGTTTTTTTTTTTTTTTTTTTTTTACTTGATTCCAGAACAACGTTGTGTCTGTGAGGAGGGTAGATGGGAGAGGGCATTTGTGTAATTTCACGGTAAGAGCAGTTTTCTCTCAACAGTTTTCCTCCCGATTTGGGAGGAAAAAAATTGGTGGGCCCGGGAGGAAAATTTTCTTCCGATTTTCCATCTTCCCTTTTTTCCTTCGCTTCCCAAACAGTGAAAAACACTGTTTTCCACACCATTTTCCACCCATTATTTTCCATCCTTCCTATAATCCCTCCAACCAAACATAGTGTTAATTAGAAAGAACTGGTTATATCAGCTTGAAGTACAGAATGAAAAAGTGGTAAAACACTTTCATCCATATAGCATAATCCGAGATATTAATAGAATACCTAGCCAGACTTTCTATTAAGGTGAACTACATCGTCTTTTAGATGTATTTAAAAATAAATAAAAAATTTACTACGTTTAATTATAAAATATATATCATATACCAATATGATAATATAATATAAAAGTTGAATTTTAGAAAACATAGCTATTTCCTTTATGTGAAAAGTGGCTACACTCTCATTAATTGTTAAATTAGTTTTTCTTATAAATTTTTATGATATACTAGTATTATGTCTAGTGCGATGCACGACTTAGTTAGAAAATATATGTAAATATATCAAAATATTTTCATATAAACTTATAATGTACTAATGCATTATGCGGGATATCCACTAATACTTAATATTGTAAGTAACTTTCTTGAATTCTTTTTTCCTCCCTTCATTTTCAATATCTTTCTCTTGCAACTAAAAATAGAATTTGAATGCTCTTGGCGTTGACAACCCTTCAAACGAAAGAGAGAAAAAAGCTTGAAAAGGCATACTTAATGTGCAGGTTAAAATGCAATTTTACACTATTACTCATATGAAAGAGAATGCTCACACTCACAAAACTCTTGAGGCATTTTGAAGCTTGAATCTCTTATCCATCAGTAAATTTTTTTAGCCTGTCCCTATGACTCTCATAGTCTCATTCTCACTACTTTGCCTTTTAAATGAAAACCCTAAAAGCCTCTTCTTCTTCTTTTTTTCTTTTTTTTCTTTTTTTTTTCTTTTTTTTTTATCACTTCTCTAGGGCTTGTTCTTAATTTTTGGATAATAAACCTTGGCAATGGTGTCATTGCCAAAATCAAGACAAAGACAGAACGAATCCTTCATGAATTGAAAATTTGTAATTTGCAATTTGCTATTTCGAGGTTGGGCTCATTAATTTTCTAACGCTTTATCTTTTGCTACTTTTCAAATATTTGATAATAATTTTTTTTTAAATTTCTTTTAGGGTGTTTATGCATTATATTTTTTTTATGAGTAATGCTAAGGACACTATAAATTTTACTATATACTAATTTACAAAATAATGAATAAAAGTTTAAATATACAAAAAAAAAAAAAAAAGCACTTATCATCTTGTTGATGTGACACTAAAATTTGTCATATCAATTTGTAAGTTTTTTTATAATAAAATTAATGATAACTTTAGCATTTTAGCATTTCTTGTTTTTATCAATTGGCAAGTTTTATATATTGATACAAAAGATTAAAAGTGAATTTGCTCTGATACCATTATCTACCTAGGAGAGAGCACAACAGTAATATAGAAGCATAAACAATGATAAAATAGATGATAAAGAAGAAAACAGCAAAATAGATATATTCAAAATAAGTTAAAACAGAGTATGGAATATGAAAACTGAAACTAATAAAATCTTACTTGAATAAAACCTCTGTCTTTGATTAAAACTGAAATCTGCCTTTGATACAAACTTTGAAAATAAACAGTGTCTGAAGAGTTACAAGATTACAAAGTAAAATCTGTAAAGGGTTACAAGATTACAAAAGAAAAGGATTACAAAAGCCTTTCTGAGGGAGAGGGAGAGAGCTATCTTGGACCTAAGCTTTGAACTGTACTTTTGGACCTTAAAATTGTGACCTCAGAGAATTTGGAACCTTAAAACTGGACATGTCCTCTGTCTTCAACGTCTATCTATTTATAGATGAAGTAAACCAAGGTAAGTCTTCAAAAGTAACCTGAGTTAGGTAAAGTGAACTCAAGTTAATTTGTCGGTAGAACCTTGTAGAATCCTGTGGAAATGAACAGTAAAAGTTTTACTATTCATGAACAGTAGTCTGTCTAGGAATCTGTCAGTTCGCATGCTAGTGAACAGTAATCTTCCAATGAATCTTTTTGTGAGAATCTGTCGGGGTACGTGTGCAAATAATATCCTGTCAAAATATCTTTCCGAATCTTTCTGCATGTTTGTGAATAGTAATCTGCCATAATTGTTTCTGGAGGGGTCTGTCATTTTGTCTTATCTATCACATGTCATAGGGGTCTTGAGAGTCTTGGAATGCTTCTGGGTGAGTCCTGTAGTTTGGAGAGGAGGATTCCATTACTGTGTCATCTTCATCGTCTGAAATTTGGGATGCGGCTTCAAGCAGTTGCTTTTTAAGCTGTCTTCTATCTGAGACGGAGGCAAGCTGGCACTGAACTTGACTCTTTTCTAGAAAGAAATTAGAACTCTTTGTCTGGGAGGAAGAGATCTTTTTCTCTAATTCTTGGCAAATATGATCAAAATTAAACTAATTCCACCATTTTAATTTAAACTTTCTGGTGAGCATGGGAAAAGGATACTAGGGATGCTTTTCTATCTTGTATTCCAATCTAATGATCCATGGGAGATCTGGAAACCTGTAAAAGAACTGCAAAAGATGTGGGAAATCTCTAAGATGCGATATGTTTGGTTCTTTCTTGAAAATCTCATAGGCTTTTAAAAGATCAGGAGGGAGAATCATAGCTTCAGGACCATAGGAATTCCACCAGTCAATGAACCATCTTGGAATCATCATGTCTTTCTTTCTATACATATCAAACCGAAAAAACCAAGTATGCCTGTAAATATTATTTTGGAATAAAAGGAACCTATCCCAAGCTTCCATATAGTCATAATAATTATAAAACTAAGGCTGAAAAGTCACGGAAAAGTTCCTGGTGATCCAGGGTTGTGCTTTCCACTGGGAGGGGGTGAGAATCTGTTTTATGACGACTTTAGAATAACCAACTCTGTTTGGTTCTTGGGAACAAGGCATATGTGTTACTAATATTAAGTCTGTATCTACTAAAATATGCTCATAAAATGTCTGGGTCTTAAATGTTTCTGTTTTAGGATGTTCCCATCCTGGGGGTATGAGCTGTCTGACAAGAGAGAGAGTGTCTGTTATGTGCTAGTATTCTGGTTCAATCCATGAAATAAAGTTCCAGGAATCTTTTGGGAGTTCAATACTGTGATCTTCTTTTGGGGTTTGGGCTTCCTGAGAGGTAGAGGATCTATACTTTGGTTGGTTGGAGGGTGAGGCTAAAGGGGGAAAAGAAGATGCAACTACGTTAAATGGTTTCTTTAGGGGAGGAGTTGAAGGAGTTGAAGGCAAGGCATAGGACTGTTTGGTTGTTGGAGTGGGGCTTGGGGAAAGTGGTTGGAAGGGAAAGTAGGCGAAGTGAAAGAGGGACAAGGGAGAAATCTGCTAGGGGGAGGAGGAATTGGAGGAGCAGCATAAGACTGTCTGGTTCTGAGTTTTGGGGATTTGCTCTTATCTGCAGGGGAACTCATCTTCCCTGTAGAAATTCACGAGTTAGGAAATCAGGAATTGAATTAGTTTCCCCTTTAATATATTCAATATCAAAATCAAAAACACTTAAAATAGCCTGCCATCTAGCAAAACTCTGTTTGGAAACAAGATTTTGAACATCTTTTTGTAAAACTTCTTTAGCACTTTTACAATCAACTCGGATTAAAAACTTTTGATTAAAAAGATCATTTTGAAATTTTGAGACACATAATATGATAGATAAAATTTCTTTCTTAATAGTGCTGTAATTCTGCTGGGTAGCTGACCAAGAGCCAGAATGGAATCTAACAATCTGTTCTTTAGCATCATTTTTTCCTACCTGTTTTAGAATTCCACCATAACCTATATCAGAAGCATCTGTCTCAACAATTTTAAAAGTATCAGGAGAAGGAATAACAATACAAGGAAGTTGCTTAACATATTTTTTAATCTGTCTGATTATCATAGTATGTCTGTCTGTCCAAGATGGAGGATTCTTTTCTAACCTTTTATACAAGGGCCTGCATATTTTTCTTAATCCTTGAAAATAGTCTGAAACATAATTTAGGCTGCCAAGAAATCTTTGTAATTGATTTTTATCTTTTATCTCATCTGGGAATTTATCTGCAAATTGAATAGCTCTGTCAATAGGGCTTTAGGTTCCCTTATAAATATTATGTTCTAAAAATCGGATTTTGTCTTGAAATAAACTTATTTTAGAGGCTGAGAAAACTAATCCATTTTGTTTGATTACTCTGACAAATATATCTAAATGTTTCCAATGGTCATCAATCGTTTTGGAAAAAATTAAGATATCATCTATATAAACAATCGAAAAATCTGTGAAAGGTGTAAATATGTCATTCATTATATTTTGAAATTCACTAGGTGCATTTTTTAAACCAAAAGGCATGACATTCCATTCATAATGACCAAAAGGAACTGTAAAAGCAGTTTTGTATCTGTCTTTCTCATCTATCTGTATCTGCCAGAAACCACTTTTCATATCAAATTTGGAAAATATGGTTGCTTCATGAAGTCTGTCAAGTAGATCTTTCTTATTCGGAATAGGATATCTTATCCACTGTAATGCTTTATTTAAAGGTTTATAATTTATAACTAATCTCGGAACTCCTCGTTCCAATTCTACCTGTTTATTAACATAAAAAGTAGCACAGCTCTAGGGAGACTTGCTTTTTTTGATTAAGCCTTTAATTAAAAGATCTTCAATTTCTTTCTTACAGTGTTCTAATAATTCATTATTCATTTGTATTGGTCTAGCTTTAGTAGGTATCTGTCTTTCATTAAAATCTTTTTCATAAGGTAACCGTACTATGTGTCGGTGCCTGTGCCAAAATGTAGTTGGGAGATTGGAACAAATTTCTATCTCAATTTGTTGTCTGAATAATTTTATTTTATGATTCAGTATGGGGTCTGCTAATTGATCAGCAATTCTTTTGTATATTATTTCTGACTTCAAAGATTCCAAATGTCTGTTCTTCTTGTCAATTCTTTTTTTATCAATTTCCTTTATCATGGGAATGATATTAAGTGAATAGATATCTTTCGGAATTGGTGGCAAAATGAATTTAAAAGTAGGTCTTTTCCTAATATATTAGTTTTAATTCCTTCTTTTGTCGTTAAAAAGGGGTAAAGTAAAGCCATAAAGGGATTTCCTAGAATAATTTTAGAAGAAAGGTCTCTAATTAAAACAAAAACTATTTCAAAGCAAACTCTGTCATTACATATGTGAACACTAGGTATTTTGTAATTAATTATCAACTTTTCTCCGTTAGCTTGAGTTAATATTTCAGATGATTTTTCGTAATACTTTAAAGGTATTAATCCTTCTTGTATACAATTCATGTCGGCACCTGAGTCTATTAAAGCAATTTCTGTCAAAGAAAATTCTTTATTGATTACTAGAGTGATTTCTGTATGCCATTTTTGAAAAATTACTTTGTCAATTAAACTCAAAAATTTCTGTTTATTGTTGTCATTATCTTCCTCTAATGAAGGGGGTTCTACCATTGGTTTAGAAAGTTCTTTCAAATTTATTATATCTGCAATATTTTGTTCATCTATGTCTGTGGGCTTATCCTCTTTAATTTCTTTAATTTCTTGTTTTACCTTTTTTGCTTCTGTCATTAAATCTTGTAGTGTTACAGGTTTTATATCTATCCTATCTTGCTTCTTTTTTGTCTCTTCTTTCTTTTTCTTAGCTTTTTCTTCCTTTCCACAATCTGTAACATGGTGTTCATATTTCCTACACTTAAAACAAGCAATAGGTATTTCTATAGAATCCTTCAACTTTATTAAATAATCTGTTTTATCTTTTAGGTGATTAGGTAGATTTTCTATCAGTTTCATTACTATGTCTTTTCGTTTCCTTTTTCTTTTATTTACTTTAAGTGGGTTGGTTGATTTTAGTTCTTTCTTTTTCTTTACTTGATCTATATCTTTTTGGTTAACTTTAAATATTTCCATTAATTCATTTATTACGTCTTTTTCAAATTCTAATTTACTGATATGTTTAGCAATTTTATTATGTCTATCACATTTTTTTTTAGTATGACCATTTTCTTTACATTTATGACAAATAATATTTCTAACATGTCTGTCAGTTTTCTCATTATCTGATAACTCAATATTATTTAAGACTGCTATTTGTCTGTCTTTATCTAAAGGTGTATTTAAAATTTCCATCTTTTTAATTAATTCCGTCAGACTATTATTTTGGGTATCTACCATAGATCTCTCAATTAATTTTAGTCTTTCATCAATTTCCTCTTTTAAATTATTATTTTTATTTTTCCCACCTTTGTTTACTATTTCCCTTTCTTTTAGTCTATCTCTTTCTATTTCTAGCTTCTTACATATAATTTGTACTGAATTAGCTTCTTCTTTATTATTTTGCTTTTCCACCATTTCTTTTGAACTATTATTTCTAGTTTTCCAACTGTTGACTTTTTCTATCTCATCTTTTGTATTTATCTTCCTGCGCCAAAACCCTCAACCACCAGCCAAATTAAACCAACCATCACCATCAAAATTAACCAACCACCATTGACCACCTCAACCACAACTGCGAAAAGCAACCCATTACAACCCATAACCACCACAATCCACCAATATTAGATCGACCCAAACCACCAAAAAAAAAAAAAAAAAAAAACCCAAAAAAGAAGAAGCCACAACTAGATTAAAATCAAAACAAGCTGGTAAGAGAGGCAGCAATCGGTGGTGGAGGCGTCTTTCAACGGTGGTGCTTGAGAACGGCGATGTAGCTTCAAATTGGTGGTGTGGCTTCAGACTGGCTTCAAATCGGCGATGTGGCTTCAAAACATGGCTGAGATCGGTTCAAATCATGGCTTTGATCAGTGAAGGAGGCAGAGAGAGGCGAGATGAGAGGGAAGAGAAAGAGAGGTATCAGGAAGAAGAGAGGAAACAGAGGGTAATGGGTCGCTTGAGAAAAAAAGAAAAAAGAAAAGAAAAAGTGTAACGGAGGGTAAGAGGGTTAACAGTGTAAGGGTATTTTTGTCTTTTAAGGACCAAATTGGTCATTTTAAAATATCTTGGACCTAACTATAATTAACCCAAACCTCAGGGGTGTTTACTGGAATTTACCCAAAATTTTAAATTTGTAATTTGCTATTTTGAGGTTGGGCTCATTAATTTTCTATGCTTTATCTTTTGCTACTTTTCAAATATTTGATAATAAAATTTTTCTAATTTCTTTTAGGGTGTTTATGCATTATATATTTTTTACGAGTAAATTTTACTATATACTAATTTACAAAATAATGAATAAAAGTTTAAATATACAACCAAATAAAAATGCACTTATCATCTTGTTGATGTGACACTAAAATGTGTCATATCAATTTGTAAGTTTTTTTTTTAATAATAAAATTAATGATAACTTTAGCATTTTAACATTTCTTGTTTTTATCAATTGGCAGGTTTTATATATTGATACAAAAGATTAAAAGTGAATTTTAGTATAAAAAAATATCAAATGTGGTCTTTGACTAACATTGGAATGGGGAGTCATGGGAATAAAATTGTGTTAAGGTAATGTAAATATCTATTAAACTAGTCGCTAACCCGTGTTATGCACGGGATAATTTAACGAAATTTATATGTATTTACTTTGCTCAAATAAATACTTAAACAATACCACTTACTCCAAGTTTTTGTTTTAAAATATTGTTGCAAACACTATCAATGAAGAAAATCCAAATCAAATCAGTGCATGCATACATGATTTAATCAAGAAGTTCTAACTGCCATTAGTCAGAATAGCATGCTGAATTTCTATATGTTTCAAATGAAAGTAATAAAAGTATTCAATTTGCTTGAAGGTACAATAACTCATTTCACATCAATTATAAATTTTAATGGGACGGGATGAAACAGAAATTTGACATGCACTCTAAAAATTAATATCAAAAACTCCTACAGATACTAATGCGGTTTAATTATTGCGTTGATGTAGGGAGGTTTGTATGCCAGAAAGAAATAAAGCTTTATGTTTGCATTGACTGTTGACACAGTGTGTATCTTCTGGGTCAAAAAAACAAAAAAAAAAATTACCTCTCAAATTGCTGCCATAGTTTCTCAGTCCATGAAACAAAGAAATTATCCTCATCAAATACCTTGCATATTGAATTGCTGGGTTGAAAGCTAATGAAGAAATAAACCAAAGCTTTATGTTTGTGTATCTGCTGGGTCAAAAAAACAAAAACAAAAATTACCTCTCAAATTGCCACCATAGTTTCTCAGCCCATGAAACAGAGAAATTATCCTCATCAAATACCTTGCATATTGAATTGCTGGGTTGAAAGCTAATGAAACGATCTATGCTTGATCTGCAATATTGAATTGCTAGATTGAAAGCTAATGAAATGATCTATGCTTGATCTACTAAAAAAGGGGGAGAAAATAGTTGAATTGAAGTCTAAAAGTAGTAGTGGTAAAGTAACTAATGCAGTAATGCCTAACAAATCACGAATTTAAAAAAAAAAAAAAAAAAAAAAAAAAAAAAAAAAAAATTAAGTATTAAACCCTTTCCATCTCTAAAAACAAAACCAAAACCTCTCTCACCATTATTTCTCTTCTACTGCTAAAAAAAGCTGCGCTAATAAATAATCACTTTCATTTTCGTTTATATGAACATTGAATGGGACATAGATTTCCAAATATTTAAATAATAACCCAGAACACATGTCACGATCTTTGTATGTAAAAAGACAAATTTAAAGGAAGGTAGAAATAGACCTTTGATAGAGTTCTGGGGTGCCCCGTTCTTGTCCCTTGGAGACAAATAGAAAAACAAAAGAATACAATTGTACATCCCATACAACAATCAGAATAGAAAAGGCAATACAAATCAAACAGTTGGCGTGCAACACTCAACCCAATTTGGAATATTCGTCAACCTAGAAAATTAACATTGACACCCAAACCAGTAGATACAAAAATTTGAAGGAAATTAAATGATACCAAAATCAAAAGGAATTAATAAACAAATGATTAAAAAAAAAAAAAAAACCAAATGCAATTCAGAGAATGAAATTGAAATACGAAGAAGAAGAAGAAAAGAACAACTTCACATAGGATGACAACCAAACAATGTTTTAGCAAAAGAAAATTCCTTGTTTCTCGGCAATACCTTTACCCAAATACATTAATTGAAAAATTCTAACCTAAAATATAAATCCAACAAAAGAAAATTTGGGCAATCCTTCTTGACCTTTCAGTTTCAGTCGAATCTCCACTGTGCCGCAAACTTTTTTTTTCTCCTTCCCTTTCTCTGTATCGCAGTATCGCTACGAACCCTGCTTGGTTCCTCTATCTTCGTATCCCTCAATCAAAACCAAATCTGACCCAAAATGCCAATCTAAATCATAATTAACACCCAATTGATTCTCCAAATAAAAACCCAAAACCCTGAATTTTTAAATTTAAAACAGAACTTACTAGTAGCGATTCTGATGGTCGGGTAGGGAGTGGAGGTTTACGGTGATGGTAGAAAATCTGACAAGAAGTGAGAGACATATTTTCATCCTTGATTGCAAACGGCAGTTTTTGATCTCTCGATCTCTCTCTCCTTCTCCGTTCTCTGCCTCTCTATTTCTCTGTCTCTCTTTTCTCTCGGTCTCTCTTTCTCCTTTCTCCGTGTAGCAATCTTTCTTTTCTTTTTCTTTTGTTTTTTTTTGTCTTAAGCGGTTAGTTTTCTTTTGTACCAAGGGGTTCCAAACAGTGTTTAACATTGTGAAAAATTATAATTTATCGCTTTTAAACGGTGTTATAGCATTATCAAACAATGTAATTTATCACATTTTTAATCCCTTTTTTATTTTAATACATACACCAGGAGAGGCTTTCAAACGTCGTAGAAGCAAAAGTTAAAATTTTTAGAATACTGAAACGATGTACCATGCGAGTGTTTTAACTTAAAGTTGTGTACGTGTTAGTTTTTAAAGGGGTCTTTTTTTCTATTTGTCATTACCTCCTTAATTATAGGAACCCACTTTCTCTCAGCTTCTTCTATTATATGTATATAGATAATTGCGCAAATCCTTTTGGCCTACTCATTGTAGATTGCCTTCTTTGGACACCTTGCAAGACTAGCCATCCAATTTTTAACTTGCAAGGGTTGTTAGTCATGTTATTGTCGCTGAAGGTGGGTGGCTGTGGCTAGTGGGATATGTTGGGGTTTTATTTATTTTTATTTCTTTTAGGAAATGAAATAAGAAAAGGCAAAAAAGTAATTTTTTTTTTTTTAAGAGAGAGTTTCAACCTATGGCGTCCGCTCCTGATAATAGCTATTTATTATCAGACCAAGACACTAATCAGTTTTTGGTGTAGGCGGGGATTGAACCTCAAATCTTTTATACAACTATCAGAGACTTTACCAATTGAGCTAACTGAAACCCACAAGTAAAATTTAATTAAGTGAGTTGATTCGTGTCAAATTTTTATTTATGGAGTATAAAATAGAGCAGAAAAAGTTGGACAGAAAATTTGGATTAAAAAAAATGTGTATATGTATGAAACCTCACCTCCCCTTCCTACCCCTCCACTATTAATTTATCTCAAAAATTTAAGATTAGTTTTATTTTGGTCCCTGGAATTTAATTTTTTGTTTTATACCGTAATTTTTGTATATGTTTTTAATATCATAATTCTGTTGGTTAATTACATGTTAAATGACAAGTTGGCATCAAGATCACACACCCGCTGAATAGAATTACTAAATGGTTAGTACAAGAAGATCTACAATCTTCACAGCTCCAGGCATAAATATTCGGTGGTCCCACATTGGACTAATAATCATAATACTTTCAATTTTTCTTGTAAGAAATCTAGAAACCTGCCAAAGCTGTGAAAAGTAAGAATTATATTTTCTAAAATTTCTGCTGTCTGGTAGAATTAATGGGAACTATTTTTCTTGTAAGAAAACTAGAAACCTGCCAAAGCTGTGAAAATTTCTGCTGTCTGGTAGAATTAATGGGAACTATTTTTCTTGTAAGAAAACTAGAAACCTGCCAAAGCTGTGAAGCATAAGAATTATATTTTCTAAAATTTCTAGAATTAATGGGAACTTTGAAAATGATTCAAGTGACAACTTAATGATAATGATATATGTTGAGTTAAGATAGATTAACTCCAGTTAATTAATTCAATTATTCAAGTTGATTAATTAGGTCAAATTACATGCAAATTATGGAGGCACCAATAAATTACCAAATAATTAATATGCAGCGGAAAATAAATAACACGGTAATTTGTTGACGAATGAATAAAACCTCTCGCAAGCCAAAAACTCCACTGGGTGAATTTAAGGTCACCACTCCTAAGAATCCACTAATCAATAATCAAACGGCTACAAGTATAAGGAATCTTACCACTACCTTGGCATATCCCAAAATATCAACCTACAGTTGAACCTTCGCTTTAATACCCAATTGAACTTAATATTGTAGTAGCCTTATTTCCTTTGTTGCACAAATTTCTAATCTGTGACTCACTTTTTTGCACGGATCCAAGTATGTGACTAACTTCACAACAACCCTATGATTGTTGTAGTTGATTTGCAACAGTTTCACAAAGAAACACTAATAAGATCCTCAATGTTGGCACTAGAGACTTTGCTTAGTTACAGAACCCAAAGACATACAAGAAATGCAACAATATCTCTTTCTTTATTTCTTGTAAGAAAAATACTAAGGGGGTGTTTGGTACATGTTTTCAAACAATAATTTTCAGTTTTTAAACAACATTACACGTATTTTCACACACTTTTTTCGCTCACACGTATTTCCACACATGTTTTCAAACAACAATTTTCAGTTTTTAATTGCATGTACCAAACACCCCCTAAATGGTTAGTATAAGAAGATCTACGATCTTCACAGCTCCAGGCATAAATATTTGGTGGTCCCACCATGGACTAATAATCATAATACTTTCAATTTTTCTTGTAAGAAATCTAGAAACTTGTCAAAGCTGTGAAGCGTAAGAATTATGGGATGTATGGTACATGTGTTTGAAAACATGTGTTTTGTTGTTTGAAAACATGTGTGGAAATACATGTGAGTGAAAAAATGTGTGAAAATGCGTGTAATGTTATTTAAAAACTGAAAATATGTGTTTAAATAAGTCTACCAAACAGCCCTTATTTTCTAAAATTTCTGCTATCTGGTAGAATTAATGGGAACTATTTTTCTTGTAAGAAATCTAGAAACTTGCCAAAGCTGTAAAGCGTAAGAATTATATTTTCTAAAATTTCTACTGTCTGGTAGAATTAATGGGAACTTTTAAAATGATTCAATGTTGGCGCTAGAGACTTTGCTTGGTTACAAAACCCAAAGGCGTACAAGAAATGCAGTAATATCTCTTTCTTCTGTTGGAGGAGGCTAGAGTTTCAAACAGAAAATCTTATGAAGCTTTCTAGGGTTATGGTTTTCTTTCTCCACCTCCTAATTTAAATAGGAGCTTAATGACCCTTTTAAATAGGCTCTCCTATTCCAATTAGGTTTACACAAACCTTGGGCTTTCTTAGTCCTATAAGGATTATGCAAACCCATAAACAAATAGCCTTTAGGAATTAAAACATTGCAGGCTATATCAGAAATCCCGTAAGCTCAATAAATCGAAAGGTATCAAGTTTTAATATATCTCAATAGATCGACAAGTATCGAGGAGGTATCGGAACCTGCAGATTCAATTTTTCTTAAGCAGTTCTTGAGTAATCTTCATGTTTTCAATATAACCACTTATAATGATCATCTTGAACCTACTTAGATTTACCCAAATACAAGTAAAGTGCGTTTTGCCATAAGATATGTCAATTACATAAAAATATGAACCTAACAATATATTTTGCAATGTTTCATGTTTGTGGTTCGGACCCATCTCCCTTTCTCATAATATCTACGTATGTAAAAAAACACATAAAAATTTACCATGGTCTTCTTAATAAGGTTGTGCCTTTCCAAACTTAATTTGCAGCCTATTGTATAAATCTCGAGAAGTTCTTTCTCCTTCGAAGTGAAAAGGACCACTGCAAGCAACTTGCAATTAATGTACCTAACCATATGGAAAACGTTTTAATTTGAATAAATAAGTTCAGAGTACAAATTTTGTGGAATGAGATATTGTATTATTATTATTTTCATGTTTTGAGATAGATAAATAGTGGAGGGACGAAGAGGGTGAATTCCAGTAATGACTATTGGGCATTACAAAAAATGTCATTATCACTACCCCATAAGATATTATAATCCTTATATGATAAAAATAGCATTAATGATTGTTCCTTGTAAAAGGCATCCGTTAACTTTTCCTCTCTCTCTCTCTCTCTCTATATATATATATATATAGGTTTTTTTCATTTTCGAAATAATGAATCGATTTTTGTTACTGGTAGTGGTAGTGGTAATGGTAGATGTTGATAAAGATGGCCCTGTCTAGCATTGACAAATGATTGATAACCCATCATGATGAATTCCAATAATTTCATAGTACTAGGTTGGGAAAATATTTCCAGTTTGGTGCTGGGGTATGTGGTGACCATGGTGACACCGGAGTATCTCAAGGTCCAGCAAGCCCAATGTGATGTCAGTTCGGCCCAAAAGCTTTCTGTGGGTACTTGCCCCGCCATTAAGCAGTGTTTGTCCGCTTTAGGGAGCCAAGCCCTCACAGTTTTGTCACAAAAGGGTGGGAGCTACGGATCTTCACCCTTTGGGCTTTACACCGCATTCCCACATCGCCTAAGTAACCCTCCCACTCATGCTTTATATGCCCTTGGAACTTGCATGAGTGTACCACTACTCACATGTGAGTAGTGGTACATGTGAGTAGTGGTACACTCATGCAAGCTCCAAGGGCATATAAAGCATGAGTGGGAGGGTTACTTAGGCAATGTGGGACTGCGGTGTAAAGCCCAAAGGGTGAAGATTCGTAGCTCCTACCCCTTCGTGACAAAACCGTGAGGGCTTGGCTCCCGGACAAACACTGCTTAATGGCGGGGCAAGTACCCACACTTTCCTTGAAGATCAAAATAACAGCCCATTATTTTAAAACGTTTTTTATTTATTTATTATTATTATTAGTAAAGTCAGGTGGTCTTTATTTAGTATCTCCTTGAATGAATCAGACTTTATGTTTTATTTCTCCTAGACAGGCAAGTACTTTATTATGTTTCTAAGTTCCTAAGAGTCATATCTGACTTTGGTCAAGTTAAGTGAATGTATTTATTATTATTTTTGTTTTCCTATGCTTGGGGGGCTGTTCCAAGCTCTATTTAATACTTTTGCTGAAATTAAATAAAATTCAAAGTGTGTTTTCAAATTTAAAAAAAAAAAAAAAAAAAAAAAAAAAAAAAAAAAAAAAAAAAAAAACCTTTTGTTTTTAGAAGATGAATTTATTCTAAATTATCTCTTATCCCTTGGGTGGATTCCTTTGGGCGGCAAGTATCGGTTTTTGTATCTCTTGGGTGGTGTTAATTTGTATCTCATAGAGTGGTGAGCCAAAATAGTTCTGTATCCTTAGTTAAATTCCTTTGGGTGGTGTTATCTATATCCCTTTGGGTTTACTTTGGTGGTGAGCTTAACTATCCTTTAAATTATTGAGTGTTTTTCTTATCCCATAAAACTAAAAAATATAAAATATATTCATCCAGCCTATTTCTATTTATCATATCGGTTAAGTTTGGATTGCCCCTTATGAATTTGGTATCAGTTGGTATCTAAACTAGTTTGGAATGAAATCCTTTAAATCCTTATTATATTATTGGATACAAATTTATGGGTAGAAATTACCCTTGAAAACCAACTTGTAAGGGTAGAGTTTCCAAGAACTTATATATACTTGGTTAAGTTTACATTTAGTCATGTGGGATACTATGATCATAACATTATTGAAATGTGAATTTTGACAAATCCATCGTTCGATTGTATTTTCTTACTATATTCTTCATGTTTGCAAAATTTTAAGAAGATTAAAGATCAACAGTTATGTTATCAATCAAATGTTTAAATTTCAAGTTTTTGTAGTCTCAAATTATGCATGAAAAATAAGTTTATGCATGGATTGAATAATAAATAATATTCGAATTAAATGAAATTTAAAATGTATGTTAAAAATATAAATGATATATGTAGACACCTCATTTTGTACCCCTTATGATTCGGGCCCCCGTTCCCTAATAAAGATAGTACTCTGAGGCCCAAGGTTGGAATATGGCCCAATCTAGTGAAATCTTTACTTGAGGAAATATTTATGGAAAATATAAAACTTATTTTTAGAATAATAAACCTATTTTTGGAAAAGAAACAAGAAGAGCATTCTTTAAACGTTATAGAGCCATATAATGTATATGAGAGAAGCGGATGAGAGTTTGAGTTTAAGTTGGACTTGTTAGAGAGATAGAGTTTCACTCTTTGTTAAGTTTGGACTTTGGTTGTTGATGTCAAAGATTAGTCCTCCTCGAGTTGAAGTTGATATTGTTAATTAAAAAAAGTTAAATAATTTTGTTTTTAAAAAATAATAATGATAATGATGTAGCAAGCTTTAGAGAGATCAATAAAAAGTCAAAAGTTTCGGTTATATATATATATATAAATTATGTTTAGTCGCAGAGAAATTCACTTTCCCTCTGTTTTATAGAATTAACTTATTTTTATTATTATTTTTTTCAATAATTCAATAGTTAGGAGAATAAAAATTTAAACATTGTACGTATTCATTAGAAACACCAGAAAGTAACAATTAAATGAAGATGAAAAATTTGAACCATGTGCGTTTTTACTTAGAAAACCCGAAAAAGGACAGTTGAATGAAAAAGACCACTAAAATTGGGTCGTTGCAAAAATCATATTCAAATCCCGAAGAAGCTCCTCTTTGACAACTACCGTATACCCAAAGTCCAACATTTTTAACATTATTACCTATTCTCCGTTAGCATTAACTCCTCCACCATCATTCGTATTGTTATCGCTAATGGAATCTTTCTACATAAAAAAGACGATAGAATGATGTTTCTGTTAATTTATGTGTGATATCACGAGCGGAGATTCAAATTTTAGAATAAAATTGCTAAAAATACACTAATGTAGCAATAAACATGATTAATGGGTAGAATACAAATTTTAGAAGAAAATTGTTAAAAGTATTGACAATAGATGTGATTGGTGGATTTCAATTATTTCATAAATAAATATTTGAATTATTGATTGATAATATATCAAATTTTAAATTTAAAGTATTAAAACTTGTGATAATAGAAAAATCTACATTTTATGATCGAGCCATTTTAGAAAGAAAAAAAAATCATATTGTAATTTATTTTTTTAATTAGTATTTCCCAATATAAACTAATTAATACTTCCTTACTTTGTTTTTGAGAGATTTTCAACTTATGGCGGTCGTTCCTGATGATAACTCTTTATCATCAGACCAAGATACCAATAAGTTTTTGCCATAAAACACTTTACCAGTTGAACTAACTGGAACCTACGTTAATACTTCCAAGTTCCTTACTTAAGCCTTAATTATAGAATATATTTTCCATTTTTCACCTGAATAATAGTGGGTCCGTAGTATATTCTATAATTTTCCTATTAATACGAAAAAAGAAAAAAGAAAAAAAAAAGACCTGGTTGACGCCACAGTCGCAGCATCAGCATGTTAAGAATCAACAACCAAATTTTTGCATCGAATTCAATTTCCACAGCTTGCAAATCTAAGGAAACGCAGAGGTTGATGCCCATTGCCATCTTCTCTCACTGCCAAAACATCCGCTCCGACACTTTATGTGTGTATGTACAGTTTGTATAAACTCGTTTCTTGCATTGTGTCTTTGCTGCTTGCATCACATCACTGACTGATACTAGGAATCATGTTTCCTTAAATAGATAGAAATCGTGTTTCCTCAAAAAATCTAAAACATTAGTAATAGATTCCACCAGTTTCCAACTCTGAAAAAAACAGATAATGTTTTTTGGGATCAAAATATTTGATTCCTAAGTGATCTTTCTCCAATCATAATTTGCCACACGATCTTAGTCTTATTTCAGTTGTATAACTTGTAAGAGAGAAGATAACGTTTTCACAACAAAGTTGCAATCTTTCTGAACTCTTTTGCAAGCAAATCTCTTCCTTTATAAAGTTTGTGAAACCTCAACAAGCATCACTTTGATGAGTTTGATTCATAACAAAGACATGGCCACCACTCTTCCAAATTCACCACCACCCTCTTCTCTCTTTGCATCCATAGATATGGGCACTAACTCCTTCAAGCTTCTCATAGTTCGTGCCAACCCATCTGGCCAATTCCTCACACTCAACCACCACAAAGAACCTGTCCTCCTTGGCCTTAACTCAACCCCAACAAACCCTTTTGCTATCTCAAACCAATCCCGCCTCCTAGCCCTCCAAACCCTCCAAAACTTCCAAAACCTTTTGCTTTCCCACCAAGTAATTCCTGACCACACTCGTTGTGTTGCCACTGCTGCAATACGTGAGGCAACAAATGGGAATGAACTTGTTGAGTGTGTCAAGGAAAAGTTTGGTCTTGAAGTTGAGGTTTTGTCTGGTGAAGAGGAAGCCAGGCTTGTGTACAAGGGTGTGCTTCAGTTTTTGCCACTTGTTTATGAGAAATTGGTGTTGGTTATAGATATTGGAGGTGGGTCCACTGAGTTTGTTGTTGGGAAGGGAGGGAAAGTTTGTTTTGGGGCTTCATTAAAGTTGGGGCATGTGAATTTAACTGAAAAGTTTGTGAAACATGGTGATCATAATGTTGGGGACATGAGGGAGTTTATTAGGTTGGTTATAGAAGAATCTGGGGTGGTTGAGAGAATCAAGGAGTTTGGGGGGGTTGAGATGGTAGTAGGGTGTTCTGGTACAATTCGTGCTGTTGAGAAGGCAGTGTTTTATGGATATGCTAAAAGTGAAATGTTTGAGAATGACAATGTGGTTTTGTTTGAGGAGTGGAAGAGGGATTGGAGGTTTAGTAGAAGGGAATTGAGCGGTGTGGTTGAGAGGTTATGTGATGGGAGGGAAGGAGAGAAGGCAAGGAGAGATAAGTTCTTTAATAGGCGGTCAGAGTTTATTGTGGCTGGGGCTGTGTTGTTGGAGGAGATATTTGACGTGATTGGGATTGAGGATATGGAGGTTTCTGGGTATGCATTAGGGGAGGGTGTTATTGCTGAGAGTTTGGGTAAGGTGTATGGTGGTTATGATTTGAATGCCAATGTGAGGTGGAGGTCTGTTGTGCAGCTTGCAATGAGGTTTAATAGCAAGAAGAGCATGAGAGTTGCTGCTCAGTGTGCTGGCATTGCAAAGGTATACTGAATTTTCTTGTTTTTGTTTCTTTATGAGGTACTTGCTGAAATTTATGTTATACCAGGTATAACACCTGTTTGGTATTGCTGTAGGAAGTAAAACTTTAGTTGTAAGGCTTTTAAGTTGGAGAAGCTTAACTGAAAAGAGCTATAGCATTTTGTGCTTTTGGCAAATTACAGTGAATGGTGCTTTAAAGTTATGGATTTATAAAGCATGAACAGGAAATTGTAGAGCTTTTAACTAAAAGCTCTAAATCTCGTTTTTTTTTTTTTTTGGTTGTACTTATTGAACCTAATGAGATTGTGGTGATTACCATGTGTCTTGTACTTATTTTTGCACATTAGGATTTGATTTACAATTCAAGAAGTTGAACCTAATGAGATACATAACATTTTTACGGTTTTTCATAGACATTATGATATAGGACTGCTTAAAGACATCCAATGATATTAACTAAATGATTGTCCAGGTGATTTTTGAAGGCTTGAGAGAATGTGAAGAGGTTGCTGCCTCCTTGAATGAAAGGGATCTTGAATACCTTGAAGCTGCCTGTTTGCTTCACAGTGTTGGGCTTTTCATGGGAAAAAAGGGTTACCATAAGCAGACTTATCAAATAATCATGGTATGCCTTTTCATTCTTTTGTTTCGTGTTCCATGATAGTCTTGCATACATGCAAATGAGAGGCTTTATATGGCTATTAAAGAAATCATATATGCTTTGAGATCTTTGAAAGTTGACAATTTGTCATCTCTAAAACATTTCAGTATCTTGTGTTGCATAAATAAAATTATTCTTTTGTTTATTAATCTTTGATCATTTTGATCTTTTCCATAGGATGGTGGTCATCTTCATGGTTATAGTACTGAGGAGGTCAAGGTATGTTGTCCATCTATCACTATTAGTTCTGCTCTGTCCTTAATGATGCATATTTTTAGTGTTCTTTGTGCTACCCCTGGGCCTTGCCTCTGGTGGTTAAGGGTGGATTGGAATTGATATAGGTCCATGTTTGTATTCAAACTCAACTCAGCTGAGCCTTAATCCATAAGGAATAAATAGACTCTGTAATGATAATGATTAGTACATCTGCAGTTAATGGCTCTACTCGCAAGACATCACAGAAAGAAATTCCCAAAATCTGATCATGCTTCTTTAATAGCATTCTCTAACAAGGTACCTCACTCTATATATTCAGTTAATTATTGTCATTTTTCCTAGTCCTATGCAGGAAAGAACTGTTTACATTCCTCCCTCCCTTTTTCTTCTATTATTTTCAGGTAAAGCAGAAATTTCGATCTCTTTGTGCAATTGTACGAATTTCTGTAGCATTGCAGCAGCATCAATGCATAAACATTCAAGAAATGGTCTTTTCAATTTCACATGAAGGTTTCAAATTGGTATGTGCCAGTCTGAATGTCACCTAGCTAATCATTTAGTTTTGTAGTCTAATGAGAAGTTGCTTGATAATGTATAGCTATTCTATGAAGCTTATGGAATGAGTTTTTTTTCTGCTCTTAGAAAGCATCAATTTAGAACATAAAAAGTGGAGTAAAATAAATCTGGTTATGAATGGGAAGTGAATCGTCACATAAAGCTTATGTTGCAGTTTGTTTTGCTGTTCTTTTTTCTTTTCTTTTTATGTTAAGTAATAATGCATTATTGAAAGTTAAACAAAAGTACACAGGAAGTGTACCAAGGATGCAACAAAGTTTCAACTAAAACTACATAAATCTAAAAAGTCATCTAAGGTAGAAAAATAATGGCCAGTTAAAGCAGCTGACCAATCAAACATGGATTGTAAAAGATACAATTTTAGCTACACAGACAAACACTCAATCCAATCAAAAGTACGAAGACTCCTCTCCTTCCAAATAATCAACATAACCCAATGAGGCATGGCTCCCCACACATCAATAGAATGATGGTTACCAAAGTCCCCCTTCCAGCACTCCATCAACTCCACCACCCTTTCAGCATAATTCAATTCACACTAAAAGACAAAACACCATAGACCAGAGATTGTGTGCAATGTCACAATGAAGCAACATACAGTCGGTGGTCTCCCCACTGTGCTTACACATTCAACACCAATCAACAAGGCATCTATTCTGCTTCTGAAGATTCTTTATGGTAAGAATTTGTCCCTGAACTGCAGGCCATGTGAAAAAAGCTACCTTAGAAGGAATCTTATCCTTCCAAATGGTTTTACACAAAAAATAAGGGGAGTGACCTGTAATAAGAGCTTCATAGTAGGACTTAACCTCAAATAAACCACTCCTAGTAGGGGTCCCAAACATCTGGTCTTCCTTAGCCCTTGTAACTTTAAAGGAATACAGAAGACAAAGAAATGGTTGCAAAATCCCAACCTCCCAATTATTAACAGATCTAGTGAACAAAATATCCCATTGAAGAACCCCAGAATTCCAATTCGTATTTTCTGCCATGAACGCCTCCTTATTTCTGGCTATATGGTACAACATTGGAAAAGCATCCTTCAGGATTGTATCTCCACACCATAAGCCGGAAACGAACTCTGAGACCATCACCCAAACCAAACTTGACATACCGTGAAAACCTCCCCACCCTTTTTTAATATACTTCCAAAGGGACACACCATAGGGTCCCTTAAGCACACAGGAAGTCCAAGCACCCAATATACACCCATACTTCGTAGCCACAACACTTCTCTATAAAGAATTAGTTTCAGTGGCATACCACCAAAGCCAGTTCCCCAACAATGCATTATTAAAATGTGCAGGCTTCACACAAGGTCTGCTTTTTCTTGGACTACTTGGTGAAATCCATCTTATTACACAAAGTCTGCTTTTTCTTGGACACTGACATTACACTTTATTAGTTCTATATGTGTTATATAGATATAGGTATATCATTGTGACACCTCATTCTCTCATAAGAATGGGTGAAAGGTGAGGTCATGGGTTCAAAATTCATTGTGTGTGTCTCTAACTTACCAATAAAAAATTTTGGAGTTTTTCATCAGTTATTGAGCCTCCCAAAATTGTGATTTGTCCCTACAACAATATCAAGTATTGTATTGCTCTAGATAAATCAGGTACGTATGGAAATCCCACTTTCCAAGGACACTTCCCATTAAATGTTAGGGATTCATAATCTTTTCATGTTCAAAAACCATTAATTTCAGGCAAGTAGTTTTTTCTTGTTAAATTTCATTTTGTGATCCTTTGATAGATATACCTCTTGCCTAAATCGACCTTGGTTGATGTAACTGGACTGACTTGGAAATCTTTCAATCTATGATGTGAAGTTGGGCTTTTAAACTTATTTTTTCTTTAAGTACCATATAGCAAAGGCAAGTTGTTAACCTGTTTGCATTTGGTCTCACTCACTTTGCATGGTCCTGGGGCGCATTTACAGGAAATAGGTGATTCAAAAGATCAAAATTTGCTGCCTACTACTGCACAACCTTTAGCTGTTGACACTGTGGCAGAGTTAGGGAAAGAGTTGGAAAACTTTAAAAAGGTAGATTTTCTTACCTGCTCGCTTGATTATGATTTAATTTTTGGTAGATATTTTCATGAATGTGGGTTAAATTGCAAAGTTTATGTCTTTAACATCTATTTTATATGCATTTAGGTATTTCAGCAAGATTTGTCTGTAGTAGTTCATTCAAGCACTTCGGAATCATAGCAGTAATAGGAAGACTTGCACTGGCAGTATCATACAAACCATTTACTGGGTTCCATTAGGGGTTCCATGTTGTTGCCTTAAAATCAGCAGTATCTGTATCTGGTATGTAGGACCTATTGTTCTTCACATGATGTATTCTCGTGTAGGATTTAATGATAATTGATAATTTATCCATTGCTTACAATATTCTAATCTAATAGTACACTGCTCATTTTGATTGATATTGTGATTTGTGCACATTTGAACTATGGAAGGATTGTTGTGTTGCTCAAGTAGAACAAACACTCTAAATAGACCCTTGGCAGAAAGATATTGGAAATGAATATCGGTGTCAAATTTACTGCCTTTTGTCCTCATAACTCAGTTCAAGTGAAAGAATGCATGAACTTGATAAATGGAAGGTATAATGCATAAATCTTGTGTGAGTAGGTATTTTGCACTTCTCCACGAGGCAGAAAGTTGAACTGCTCTAGTTGTGTTTAATTACCGGAAAGTAAGATTTTGAGTCTTCTGAAACTTATCTTTCACATTGTCTTGGATTTCAAGGATGGAAACACTCTCCTCAACAGCTGAATTAAGCCAATCATATTGGCATCATTTGAGTGGAGATTTAATAGTGTGTGTAGTAAATACATAAGATTTTCTTTTCCTTTATTTTCTCTGCCTCTCTCTCTGCTTATTACCTTGTACCATCTTACCTAAATAATAGACATAGCATTAGATGGGGAATCAGGATGTTAACCGCACTTAGTTGCCAATTGGACAATAATAATCTTTTGATCTTTGCATACAGTTTCATATTATGATAATCTTATATCTACAGTTTTTTCACTCTTGCACCCTAGTACCACTCGATATGGTCCAGGTCAGGCAAGGAATTTAGTTGGTTTTGTAGTGGAGACCGCTAATAAACTGAAGCTAGTGTTGACCCGAACTATTTGTAATGCCAAGAGCCTTGTAGCTCCACAAGCACTTCCTCGTATTCCTCATGGAGATGTTTAGCATTCCAATCCTCACTCTCCCAACTATTGAATTGTCAAAATGTGCATAACATCTATTGTATCTAAATTCTGCCTCAATTAAAAGCTGCTTGTCTAAGAAGAAGCCTCACTGTGATGTTTGAAATACCATGACTAGGGGAAATTGTACTTCAGAGTTGCATCCTTGGCACAACCTTTGAAGGAATCATTGCTTTTTATGTTATTGATAGGGAAAAGCATAAAGGTTATTTGCCAATTTAGTATATTGGTTTTCATTATAATTACTTATAGTGCTTTTGTTTCACTTGTAGATTTCAGAGTTATCCACCTCAAATTATGTTGAAAAATGCACAATATGACAGTTTGGTGCTTCTTAGAAGAAAACTGAAAGGTTCTGATACAGGAGATTTGTCAACATCTCATGCATGAGCTGAAATTATTAGGCAGCAGTTGCAACGAGATGGAAAAGGATCATTTTTGTTTAAAATGGATTCATTTCATAGTTCATATTAAATTTTATGAATTTAAAGGTGTACAAACTCTCAAGTCATTGTAAATTTTAAATGACGTGACAGTTTGTACACTATTCGATTTAGAAAATAAAATATGAAATGTGAAATGGATGGAATTGAAAGGATCTTATTCCCCAAGGGATGAAATTGGTACCCATGGAAAGAGAATTGATGTGTATTCTTTTGTATCGAGCATAATATTATATATAGTGAGAGGTCTATGTATATGGACATAGAATCTTGGGATTGCTAGAACTCAACTAGTATTTACTAACACTAGAGTACAATGGGTTTAAGCCCACATGTGGACTTGGGCCAATATAACTATGAGATGTACAATCAAACAGAAACCAAAAGCCCCATTCTCTCTCTTTTTATTTCTTAGAAATTTCTTTCTTGCCATATGTTGATGTGGGCATATTTTAAAGGTCATTAAGCATCATTTACAATTGAATTTAATGAAAACGTAGCACATAGTTGTTTTAGATTCTATTCCCATCTTGAGCAATATTTGACTGTTCACGAACATGGTGCACCTAGATAGATATGTGGAAGGAGCTGGTATCTCATGCGTCAAGCATATGAGACCAGCCTCTTACAAGCAGGTGAACCCCACACGGAAGGAGCTGGTTTCTTATGCACCTGGCGCATGAGAGATTTTTCCATGTAGAAGGAGTTGGTATCTCATGCGCCAGGCACATGAGACCGGCCAATTTTGGTGAACATAGATGGACATAATTGGTGGTGTTTGACGTTTAGACAAAGTGGATAAGTGTTATCCAATTTTGGCAATGTATAGGAACATAGCTGAAAAGAAGTGACACTGTGACAGGCCATTGATGACAGATATTTTGCATTATTTAGGCCAAATTTAAAATCATATTTCAAACCTAAGCTTACCCATTATTTTGTACATTATCAACAATCCAATAATTTATAAATGGTTGACAATGTCAATGTCATTTCTTCCCCATCAACCTCATCTACAGTAGTACTTTGGATATTCTTCTAAAATGAAGGTACTGAAGCTATTTTGTTTCTAGTATGCAAAACTTTCTTTTAAATATGAAAATTTCTTCTGGGTCTAAAGCCAAACTGTCTTTGTGTGCCATATCAACAAATGTTATCTTTTATGCCCTTAAATTAACCAAAAAAATGAGACCAAGCACAATGTAAATTATCATTGCTTTTTCTAGTACATGCAATTATCAATTTCAGATGTTTTTGTTTCTTCTAGTCTCTTGTCAAAGGCATGGAAGATCATTGTTAATCAAACTCATGCGCATGGAGATAAATGTGTGTAATGACCATCTTGGGCCTCCAACTGTGAATGGCCTCTATACCCATAATCCATAATGACCTGCTACACAAATTGAGTTTGTAATCCCTGAGTTTCTACTTTCTAAAATGAACAAATAACTCTACAATAAATCCATCACAAAAATTTTCACTTTTTTTTTTTTTTTGCGTGTAAAGTCTGAAGTTTTAATGTGGGATTGACATAATAAAAATAGTATTTTTAAAAAATCATTAGGACATTTTTTTTCTCTCTAGCATTATTCATTATTTCATTACCCTATGACTCAAAAATAAATAAATAAAGAGGGAAGAAAGAGAAATCTAAGTGAACATATAAATAAAATGTACTTAAATATGTACCTAAATAATAATTAGCAATTATGTCATTGATGTGATAAAGTTGCCTTCTTTATTTATGAACGTGAAAAAGTTGCCTATACAAAATGCATTATTACTCATGCATATACTACACCGTTTAGCTAAGCTCAAGTACATCACTGCACACCCTTGGTGCGATGGTTACTCCACAAGTATAAGTATTTATGGGGTGTGGGGAGCAAGGACCAGGATTCAAGTCTCTAGGAGGGAGATTCACACGCATATACATTTAGATTAAATTAGAGTTGAATTTCTATCTTGTATCAAAAAAGCTAAGCTCAAGTATAGAGTATAAATTATTGGTGCCTGACGTTGTAGAAAGTAGATAAGTGTTACCTATTTTTGGCAACACATAGCATAAAAGAAGGAAAAATCTCTCATGTGTGGGGCCCACCTGCTTGTGAGAGGCTAGTCTCATGCGCCTGATGCATGAGATACCAGCTCATAAAAGAATTGTCAGCTTAACAGGCTATCAATGATTAATGCCTTGTGTATAGTGTGTCAAATTTTTAATAACGGTTTCAAATCTAATCTTACTCATCCTCATCGTTTTGGTCCCTTAGCATTTGGCACCTATCCCAAAATTATAAGAATAATGTTTGATACAAATAGTTTTACAAGTTATAATTGGAATAATATTATATTTATTTTTTAAAAATAATATATAAACTTATTATTGATGTTACGGCAAAATTCAAATACAGTATTTAAGTGTTATTTCTTAGTTTCCCCTCTTAAAATACAGCCATGTGGCATTTTTTCATAAGATGAAAATGTATTTTTAATTAAGTACAACTATATAACTGAATTTTTAGATGAGAATCTAAGGAACAGCACATAAGTATTATACTTAAGTTATGTTCTACAACATATTATCTTAAGTTCTCAATTTTATGAAGAAAAAAAAGGGAAAAAATTATATCATTGATTTATTATTATTATTATTTTAGATCATAGAGATAGACTTATTGAATTTATAAATGGTTTACAAAGTCATTGTCTCCCCCCATCACCTCATGTACATCAAAAAAAAAATTAATATACAATATGTTTCCATCTTACAATACAATCATGTGGCATTTTTTCATGAAATGAAAGTGTATTTTTAATTAAATACAACTATTTAACTGAATTTTAAGAGAAAAATCTAAGAAACAGAACATAAATATTGTACTTAAGTTATGTTCTGCAACATATTATCTTAAGTTCTCAATTTTATAAAAAAAAAAATGTGAAAAAATTATATCATTGATTTATTATTATTATTTTGATGAAATATTATTATCTTTATTATTATTATTATTATTATTTTAGATCATAGAGATAGACTTATTGAATTTATAAATGGTTTACAATGTCATTGTCTCCCCCCCATCAACTCATGTACATCAAAAATAATTTAATATACAATATGTTTCCATCTTCAGTCCTAATCAAAGCCTTCTTTTTTGTAACCAAAGTACTTTTCGAAATTCTTTCTCAATGTAAGGTACTGGTGCTGTTTTTGTCTCAGTTCTGCAAAACTTTCTTCCTTTTCCTTTTTTGAAGTTGTTTTCTTTGAGTTTGAGCCCGAACTGTCTTTATGTGTCACATACATTTTATGGGGTTTATCAAAATCTTACTCACGCGTCTTTTCATTAGACACATTTCACATCCAAAATGTACAATATATGGATTTGCAGATGCAATTTAGATATGGGCAATATTGCGCATGCACCTGGTTTCCAAGAAGGTTGTACTAAAAGTCTAAAACTAAATGCAATATTGGTAAACTCAACCCAAGTTGATTAAAGAAAAACACTGGTCCAAAAGTGATTATGGCTATTTGGTTGTAGGGTTTCGAGAAGTTATTATTATTTTATAGAATTTTACTAAATGTATGTTTTAGGGTATTTATTAGTAAATTATTTAGAAAATATATTATGAAAAAAAATGAAAAAATGATTTACTTTTTTGAAAAAATTTTCAATTTTTTATAAATTTTTTTTAAAAATAGATGATTAATATATACATATTGTAAGAGATAAGGGAGAATTGGCCCTTACCCTGCCTAAGAAATCAATTGTTTGAATTATATAATCCCTCTCTTAATCTTATGCTTTGATTTTTTTTTTTTTTCCTTTCTCTCTCTTTTAGTATCTTCTTTCAAAATTCCTTAAAGAAATAAGAAATTCCTGCTTCATTAAGAGTTTAATTAAAAAGAAAAAAATTATACAACATAAACAAATTATTATTACCTTTCAAAAGTGAGAGGAAAAAAAATGATAATAGGAGTTCAAATTCATTATGTAATTATTTATACTTCTTCATAAACTTTAGTGTGTAAGCAAAAAAAGAGAAATAATTATAAAATAAATCAATAATATGTTCAAATTAAAATCTAATATTTTAAGTACATAAATGTTTGTAGTATAATTTTAAGATTTTTACAGATTTCAAATGAGTTATATTAACCAAAAATAACATCAATTTGCATCAATTACATTTGACGTCTATCTAGCTACTAAAAATCATTTTATATGAATAATAAGTAAATTTTAACTATGAAAAAAAATTACAAAATGACTTACTCATGTGTAAAAACAATCTCTAATAACAAATAGATACAATACAATGAAACGGTATTTTTTATAGGATTTTTGCGTTAAAATATCATCTTATATTTATATGAATGGTTGTTTATTGTTTAAATTAGTTTGCACTTTGCATGCACTCGCACTCACTTGTTTGCACTTATGTACGTAGGTGTAGCATATGCAAGTACATATACTAAATATATATGTTAATTATAAATTTTTTTTCCTTAAAACCAAAATCTAATTCCGGCGCCATTAAAGTGAGTTATGCATTTTCTTTGTGTATATAATATATAGAGTAAAGTTAATTAGGAATACATACAATTTTATTAAAGTGTTAAGTTATGATTAATATAATATAATTTTCACATAAAATTATACTAAAATATTAATGACATTATATCTATTAGGCACCAGCACCATTATATAATAGGTTGTAATAGGTTGAAGTATTTTTTTAAATATATATGTTATATTATGTGCCCTAAATGATTTACTATTGTGTGCCCTAAATATATATGTTATATATAAATTTTGCTTCCTTAAAACCAAAATCTAATTCCGGCGCCGTTAAAGTGAGTTATGCATTTTTTTTGTGTATATAATATATAGAGTAAAGTTAATTAGGAATACATACAATTTTATTAAAGTGTTAAGTTATGATTAATATAATATCATTTTCACATAAAATTATACTAAAATATTAATGACATTATATCTATTAGAAAATGGAAAATTGTAAAAATTTGGTATTGTGATGAATTTTACTAATGTGTGCCTAACGGCACACAATAATAAATCATATTAGAAAATTTTTTATGAAAAAAATCATCAGTTTTTTTTTTTTTTTTAGTTTTTTTAATTCTCCATGAGATTTTTTCATAAATAGATAATTAATATGTGGCATAAAGACACACATTAATTGGACCTTTTTAAAATTTGTAAATAATATTCTTTTCCAAGTGAAAGTGTGAACCACGAGGGCACTGCATTGGGTTGTGATGTTTTACCCAAGTAAAATGATATCAACGCATGAAAATGACAATTCACACAATTTGATTACTGTTCTTTAATTTGTACTTTTCAGAAGGAATCTGTGGATCAATGTGTTCAATCATCATCAACTCTGATCGTTTTTTTTTTCAATTTTCTTTCTTTTTTTTTTTTTTTTGGGAATGATTGACCAATTACGCTAAAAAAATTTGATGTGATCGAGATGAGACCACATATGATGACTATATGTTCATATAAACCCCTATTCCTATCAATCATCAAACTTCAAAATCTACTGATAAAGCCATAAAGTATGAATAGGATGTGAAATAACATTATATGAATCTCTCTCTCTTTTTTAGGGGATGAGGACATTGAGGGGGCCGGTCGAACCTAATAGGCATAGGTGCCAAATGCCAATCTGTTGGCCATACAAGAGACATTTTGTTTATTCCAAAGTATTGTTCTAAAGTTTTAGCTATTACTCTAAAATTTAACTTTATTTATAACTAAAATATGTATAAATAAACTTCATATAAAATATGTAACAGAGTTTGACTACAAATTTAGTTGTAGTTAATGGTTACAACCCCAACTATTTTTTTTTTTTTGAGAGAAAGATTAACTTATGGCGTCTGCTTCTGATGATAGCTCTTTATCACCAGACTAAGACACCAATCAGTTTTTGGTGTAAGCGAAAATTGAACCCCAAATCTCTTATATAACCATCAGAGACTTTACCAGTTGAGCTAACTGAAACCCATCCCAACTAAAAAATTTAACATAACTATATATTGTGAAAATCGAACTGTTGAATTGAGTGTACTTTATATTTTTAATATGTGTGTCAAATTTCATATCAATTGGATATTATTTACTATTCGATCCATAAACTTATTTTTTTATGTATAATTTTAGAATACAAAAACTTGAAATTTAAATATTTAATTGATAATATAACTATTGATCTTTAATCTTTTAGAAATTTTGCAAGCATGTAGAATATAAGAAGAAAATATAATCCAATGGTGGATTTGTCAAAATCACATCTAATAAAAATATATTAAGTAGAATTGTAGTCATTAGCTATAAACTTGGTTGTAGACAAACTTTATCCTGAAATATGTACTAATAAACTTCCTCTAAATATAAATGTGATTGGAACTATATCAACATAATAAATAAACTTCTTAATTTTCTTACTTGGTTAAAAAAAACTTCTTAATTACTTTTTGCTTTCCAATATGATTGGTATTTTGTAGTGGAGTTTCTGTTGTGCATTTGTATTAGAACTCTATTTCATCTTTCTTATGTGTGTTATGTGCAGTATAACTTGTCCCACTTTTTCTTATAAGTTACTATGGCTTTTGAATAAAATTTTTGATGTGCTTTTATGCTAAAATATTGAACCAATGACATCCAATAAGATTTGATTTTTTTTTCTATGGATATAATACAATTCAAACATATGACATTTAATTTTTTTTTAATAATAAAATAGTTGGGAATGAGAAATTTAAAATTTTGAAATCTAACTATTTTTGTTGAATATATAATAATGTTTACTTTACAACAACTGTTGTCTACTATTTTAAGCAAAAAAAAATATTAATGTTGATGGTGAATAAAAAATTAGGCTATCTCCAGTTCGTCCATAGTGTCGTCCAAGTCCAGAAAGGTTGTCCCAACACGAGAAGGTCGTCCAAATGTAAAAAGGTCGTCCAACATGAAAGCACCTGGACGACCTCCCAACACTTAGAAATTCTCCAGGTAAATTTATGTTCTACTATTTTGAAGTATGAGCAAAATCCTTATTCATCGCTCTAACTTCCCACTAAGTTTCTAACTTCCATAGCAGTTGTAGAAGTTAAGTCTGAACCTTCTAACTTCCATAGCAGTTGTGAAAGTTAAGTCTGAACCTTCTAACTTCCATCCACGTTGAGGAAGTTACTAAACAAGTAACCACTCCAAAACTCACTATAAAAAGACTCATTCATATCAAATGAAGGTAAGTTTTCACCACTCCTAAAGTTGGAATTCTTGAGTTCTAGAAAGAAAACTAACTTAAGCATCGGAGGGTTCTTGGCCGGTTCACCCCGGTCACCTTTGATCTTGTGTTTCTTTCTTTTCAGACCTTCCAAGCAACCACTAGCCCATTGAAACTTAGAGCATTCGGCCTACTAATTTTATGTGCATCATCAAATGTCATTACCAATTTATTATCAATCATTATTATTTATTATCAAGCCAAAACATTAATGGGCTTCTTTTTAATACTACTAACAAGATTGACACAAATCACTTATTCAACAATAAGGGCGTATCCAAAAAAAAATATCTTCCTTGTGCGTGCATCCTTTCTCTTTTGTTTGTTGGACAATTATTGGTTTATATTGTTCTATCAATGTAAACTAGTATTTTTTCTTGTTTGTTTATAAAAAGTTTGCTTTTAAAAAATTGTAAACTACATATTTTGTCCATATTCTTTACATCATATTTTATTTTAGTCTCTAAATTTTCAGTTTGGTCATTAATTTTTTAATATCGTGTCAATTTGGTCTTTATTGTTATCTTTTAGATGAAAATTTCTGATGTGACTAACGGCAAAAGAAATAAAAATTTCCATTGATGTGGCAATAAATTTTTTTTTTTTTTTTTACCATTTGCCACGTTATTAATTTCTATCTAAAAGATAACGATAAAAACTAAATTGACACGACATTAAAAGGTTATAAATCAAATTATTACAATATAGTGGTTAGGGAACAAATTAAAATATGGTATAAAAAATATATACCAAATATTTAGCTAAGATTTAATTGAGAATTTTGTACTAATATTTTTTAATTAAAAAAATTAAATCTATATGTTATAGACACGTGGTGGTAAAATAAAAATACTTTCTGTAAATAAATTTGTTGTCCGGACAAATGTAGTACGCCTAGTTGAGGTGTCAGATAGTCACACAATGGTCCATCAATAATTTTGCAAATTCCAAGACACGTGTTAGAGTATGCCACGCAATGCAAATTCACAGCCAAGACTAGAGAGTTCATAAAAAGTACTCTTTGGTGACCTTTTTAATAACACGATAACATCGTCCTTTTTTGCAATAACGGTGAAACTGACCCATCAATTCGTCACCAGGGGTTGGCTTGCTGTCACGTCAACTCAAAAGAATATACCTAAAACACATTATAAAGTTAAAGTCGTGGAAATTTTTTCACAATTTCTACGCGGTCCATAACAATGCCCTTTTTTTTTTTTCGTTATTGCGAGGATCTGAGATTTTTTTTTGAGTAATGTCACAAATTTTTTCATAATTTTATTACGTGGAGATTCATGAATGAATAGTAAAATTATGGACTCATATGGATCTATTATTTTATTTTCACCGCTTACGAGTCGCCACATAGTAAAATTGTGAAAAAATTTGTAGTATTAGACTTACTCGATTTTTTTCTCCTCTTGGAAAGAGAATCTGTAGTTATTTCCACGGCCAAATTAAACATAATTGGGTGTTCAAATATTATCATTTGCACATAGGATTACTATTAATATTTATGAATAAGTGGATTTAGGTCCATTAATCAGAAGTTGACACTTAAATACGTTGTGAATTTGAGTGTAAAAATAGTTTTGTCTTTAGAGCTTCTAAATGCATGATTTGTTTCAATAGAGTTGAAGGGCAATAAAGATCCCAAATTTCATACACTACATTATCGATTTATGAAATTTTGAGATATATTTGGGTGTCAACTTGTAGTTGGATATTATCACTTGCACATGGGATCACCATCGATACTTGTGACCTAGTGGATTTCAGTGCATTAATCACAAGTTAAACATTTAAGTATGTTGTGAATTTAGGTGTAGAAATAGTTGTCTTTAGAGTTTCTTAATACCCAATTCGATTCAATAGATTTGTGATTTGAAGAGTAGTAAATTCAAAGATCCAAATTTCATTCACAACATTATCAATCTATGGAATTTTGAGATATTTCATGGTCAATGCGAGGAATAGATATTTCATGCACAAATGAAAGGATGCTGCTCTCATATTTTTCACCAATGGTGGCTCTAGGATATATTTTTAGGAGGCCGGTAAGAAGTTTTTGGGTAAAAAATGAATTTTGCGGTCTACGTGATTTTCTTATTATATATTTGTCCATAGTACGTACTAACAAGAGAAAAAAAGATGAGAAGTGCTACTACGTCCACAACATATTCACAACACTTTCCCAATAAATCTATTGTTATTAGTTTTAATTTAAACCCATTACTAAAATTAATTTTTTGTCCATCAATAACAACTAGTAATAATCTGCCATTTAAAAATTATTGTGAAAATGTTGTGAACATATGTTTCTCATATAAGATAAATTATAAATTCACCGCATATTGTTTCTTAATACAATGAACATAGTAATTATTGTTGCTAAGATTAAATCTTGGAAATCATTTTTATTATTTTTAAACACAATAAACATATGAATTATTTTTGTTAAGTGAACTCCAAGCTAGATATAAATACAATCAACTTTTATGCATTAGTTTATTTCAAATTTGTTAAGATCTAAATGAGTTTTTTTTTTTTTTTTTGAAGATTTAAGATGAACAAATTTATAATTTTGTTATTGGGCTTATTATTTTTTTCCTACCATATTTTAGACCAAATTGGTTTTTTTTTTTAATTTTATTTTTAACCAAGATATTATCAGGATGATCATATTTGTTTATTTAAGTTTGACTTAAAAAAAAATAGGTCCAAGGGTTCAAAATATTATTTTTGGAGGACCTTTGGGCCCAGCTCAAAGGTTTCATTTGAACCCCTTACTCCTAGATTGTACCTATAGCCGCCCATGTTTTTTACATGTAATTTTCTATGAAATTTTGGGGTACGGGCATACGGAAAAAATTTCCCCACTTTTTAACTTTTTGTACCATATGAATTACATTGTTTTTAATTTTGACCAAACTACAATTTTCATCTCTGTACATTCGTGATTCGTTTGCTAATTAAATATGGTTTTTGTATCAAGTTCAATTCCTCAGTGTGCGTGGTAGTTTTTCCAAGAGGGTTGTGTCAATACACCCAACTTATGCCCAATCTCATTTCATTCAAATAAATATTTCCTTTAACAAATAAATAAAAAAGAAAATCGATGCATGCTCGAAATGAAATATTCAAATTGAGAATGGGTACAAATACAATTATCTACAAATCATGATTTTTATATACTCTTTAAAAAAAAAAATAATAATGAGAATCATTGAGCTGAGAACATAAGTGATAAGAAAAATAATAATAATGACAGCTCTTCACCTTAAATTATAGGAGTGTGTTATTTTGCAATGTTGATCCTAAATTTTAAAATTTGTAATTATGAATGGTATTACGTTGGGTTTTGTGGGTTTTCCAATCAAACTCAAGGGTTTGAAATTTTATAAATAGGATTGCGGTGAATTTGAGTTCATATTTTTAAACCCATTTTAGTTTGGTAAGGGATTGGATTTTATACCATAGGTGCTCAAAATCGACCCAATTATTAGTTTAAATTACTAAAATACCTCTATTTTAAATTTTCTTTACTCAAAAATATGGTTTCTATAATATAATAAGTGTGTCTCTCTTTATCTCCTAAAACAATAATTAATAGTAAAAGCACTTACTAATGCTTAGATTTTGTTAAATGGTATTTTGGATGATCGATTTTAGGTTAACTCGACTTGATTCAATCCGTTTGACTCATCTCACGATACGATAAACATGCAAGTTTGGTATAAGTTTGGATTTTTTAAATATAAATAAGATGAGCTTGTGATAGTATTCTTAAACTTTATTAGAGTAATTTTGGTATGTAAAATAGTTACAGGATTTGGGTTTAATTGGGAAAGGTTTTTTTTACCTGTACCATTCATATTTGTAATTATCACTATAAGTTGAGAATATTTTTCGAATCTACCCACCATCTAAATTAAACTCCAAAATAGCGGTGTACATTTCAAATGTTATTATATTTTATGGTGTATATTATAAATACCCTCACGATTTAAGATGAACATTGCAACTTCTCTTATAGTTTTAATTATGGTGATTAATTACCCACTAAAATGATAATTTTTGACATTAAGTTAGATGTTGGGCTAGAAATTGCAGATTAACATTAGGGTAGTGGTTGTAAAAAATATGAAGTTATGATACACATTGCAAATATTCATATAGCTTAGGGTGGATAATGTAATCAACCAAAAAAAAAAAAAAAAAAACCTAAATTGTGGAAGGGAACTTGTAAGTTGACATTAAATATTTTCCCCTAATTCATTCACAACCTTCAAATTTTATGGCATTAATTGGAGTACCCAATTTGCACCTGCAACTTGCACACTATTCTAGTGCTTTGATCCAGAATTCATCCAAGCCATATCTGGTATCTTCTCTAGAAATTCTTGACGTACAAATTTCTCTCTTTCAAATCAATTAACAAGCATGCTTAAAATTTAAGAGTTAAAGGGCTCTTACCACATTTGTTAATGGATTATTTTAAGAAAATTTTGACACCATTTTTATCTATACTATTTATAAGAGGATTTCCTTCTTTGAACTGAATTTTTATGTAATTCTGAAATACTCCTAGACCCTAGTTTAATAGGGAAAAAACTTGGGGACAATCTGATAAAAATATATCTCTAACTCCATTTAAAATGCTTACAAAATAAGACATTCTCCTACTAATTCACGTCTTCAAAACAAACTTATCCAAAAATTTCAGTCCACTTTGTATATTTCCTTCAAGACCATGTTCCAACCTTTTTCCTTTGGATAGAACTTATTTTGTTGAAATTGAAAATTGAAAACTGAAAACATTGTAGCAAAATAATTTTTAAATGTGTGAATAGTGCCGTGAGACCCATTTTTAATAAAAAAGTTGTTGAAAAGTGAAGTTTGTGGGTCCTATGAACAGTACACGGGACCCACAAACTGATGAAAAGTGGCTGAAAAGTCAGAAATATACGGCTACTGTTCATGAACAGTAGCCGTTTGTCCTCCTGAAACGCGTGCTGCAGCAAGGGGAAAAAAAAGGGGGGAAAACGCAGGAAACGCCAGACGTAGTAAACACAACGTGTATCCAAACGGATACTAAGAGTCAAGACTCACCAGTTTCTTTTATTTAAAATTTTTTTTTTGGTTGTGTCATAGTCTAAAAATTGAGATGAATAAAAAATTATGACACTAGACAAAAAAAAGAGTCTCATCACACGCACAAAACACATGTGATGAGGCCAGTGAGAAATATAAAAATATTTCAAAATACATTATATCTTAATAGTAAATGGCCACATCCATCCCCTGTGAATGCACAACTTTGTCCCATGTCCCAGGTCAAACTTAAGAGCTAGACTCAAAAAATTAGTTACTTTTATGTGGTTTATTAACAATTGTCTTAAAGGAATCTGTTAACATGACTCATGTAATAATTGAGTGTTAAAATTAAGACCATTGTAAATACACAGTGGCCCCAAAATTTTTAATATACAGGGCACTCAAATTGAGATGAGTTATTGCAAGTTATTTATTTATTTTTTATTTTTATGAAATTCATTGCATGGTATTGATCCGACTTTATAGTAGTATGATATTGAGTATAATCATCAATCTTCAAACGTGAGACATCTCCATTTCCCAATAAAATCTTTATATTGGTATTTTTTGACTAAAAAAATAATTTTGTTACTATTTTTTATTTATAGATTGGGTTTTGGACATTAAATAGGGGTGTTTCCTCACCTCCTCTCTCACGTGAGCATACCCACCATTTAAGAAAGGAAAGTGTGAAACCACATATTTTCTTAGCTAAAATATAATTTCTCGTGTAGTTTGCCCTTTTATAACGCAGAGTATGAGGTTTTGTAAACAACCTTATCCACCTTTTTCTTTTTTTTCTCTTTTCTTTTCATTGGGGTATTGAATAGAGTTAGTCCACCCTTTCTCTGTTCACGTGAAGATACCCACCACTTAAGAAAAGCAAGGTATAAAAAGCTACAGTTTTTTGGTGCTGAAGTATCAGTTTTCTTCTATTGGTTGCTCTTTTATAACTTATTGCAGGAGTTTTCTAAATATCCTTATCCACTTACCTCGATTGCCTGCAACATCACCCACCATTGGCAATGCGACTACTCCACTGCATGTGTCATAATCTATTTTATTTTATTTTATTTTATTTGTGTCCTACCATCTATTGATTTCTATAAACAATAATGCAACCATATTATTATAGAATTTTGGTTAGTAGTACAATTCTATACTACAATATAATATAAATAAATGTTGGGTTTAAGTTACACCTGATGTAACTTTAAACAGTGTTGCACCACCCAATAACTTGTTATTGAATTCATATTTTGAAAATTCAACCGTTGAATTGCATGTTCTATATATTTTTAACATGCATGCCAATCAGATATAATTTACCATTCGATCAATAAATTCATCTTTTATGTATTATTTTAAACTACAAAAACTTGAATTTAAACAATTGTTTGATGACATGACTATCTATCTTTGATCATCTTTAAATTTTGTAAGTATGGAGAATATACAAAGATAATGTAATCCAACGGTGGATTTATCGAAATTTAGATCTAATTAAAAAATATTAAGTGGTGTAACATTACCTAGAATTACGTGAAACTTGAACCCAACCCATAAATAAATAGTCCTTCTATATATATATATATAGTCCATTATGTGGATTTTGAATTCTTTGATCTTAAAAAGATTGCTAATAATAATAGATCAATAGTTGCAATTGACAATAATTATAAGTAAAGACCTTCATACAAATTCCGCACAAATTTTTATTTGTGTTTTGTATAATGCACTCAATGTTTTATGTAAAGACCTGATTTGGGTACCTTAGCCCAAAAGATGGATGAACTCAGGCCCAAAAAGCCAAAAACAATGAATTTGTAGAGAGTGGGTTGAAAAACTGGGTTTTAACAAATTGGACAACAAATATAATGGATTCAGGAGACAGGAAAAGGAAGATAAACTGATTTAAGCTAAATAAAATCGTCCTCGGCATAGTTCGAAGAGATCAGTTCTTATATCTATTTCTTTCAAGTGTGATTACAAAGTCAGTTCTTGATGGCTACCATGTTTTTCTCTTGATTTCTCGATCCCCCCTTTATGAAGGGTCTCTTCCATTATATAGTTTTCTTTAGACAATCTTGGCCCTCCACTTGTTGACCATCCAAACCACTACTTGAGTGCTTGTCCCATCAGACACTCTCTTAGGCCCCCTGCGCGTTGGGGTAGCCAATGCAGCACTGTTCAGGGCTTTCTCCACATTAATGCAGTCAGAAAGTTAGCTGCAGAGCATTCAATGCGGCGGTAGCAATTTTCTCCTTAGATATTTTAGGATTCCTCCCTATCCTGTGTTCCTGTAATGCTTATCCGTATTGACAGAACTTTCCTGGAGTGCTCCCCTGGATGGCATACCAACTCTTCTGACTTCGGCTTTGATTAGCCAATGAGGTATTCATCCTCGGCCCACCCACCTGGGCCTCTATGACCAAAACTAACTTCTCTAATTACTAACACAGACTCCTTGGACAACGTTTATTTCTCCTCGAACAACTTTACGTTCTCGGATTGGGCCCCAGGCCCAATGTATACATAGATAGTGAGCTCCTGGGCCTAATATCCCTACATTTTAAATACCTACCATTATGTTAAGTAACACTGAATTTATGTTGGATTCTTGAGTAGTTGATACTATTGTTGTCCAACAAATGATACTGATATCACACGTCTAACAATGGATAATTATAAGGACAGAATTAGGCTACAACCTTACTCATTAAAACAAACATTACTACATATTTTGAAAATCTAACCGTTGAATTGCATGTTCTTTACACTCTTAATACACATGTCATATTTATGTCAATCAGATATTATATACTATATGATCTATAAGCTTATATTTTATGCATAATTTTAAATTACAAAAACTAGCAATTTAAACAATTTATTGATGATGTAGTTATTGATCTTTAATTTTCTAAAAATTTCGCAAGCATGAAAGATATAAAAAGAAGATGTAATCCAATGATGGAATTCTTAAAATTCACCTCTAATAAAAAGATATTAAGTAATGTTGTAGTCTTAGGTTACAACTAATTTTGTAACTAAACTTTGTTCTAATTATAATGCAATGATTAATAACAATGAATATCAACTTATGTAGAACTTTTTCTGACAACTAATGATTAGAGTAGTTTTTTTTAGAGAGTTTCAACTTATAGTATCTACTCTTAATAATCAGGGACGAACCTACAGTAGGGTGGGGGGGCCATTGCCCGCCCCCCCCCCCCCCAAAAAAAAGCTAGTATATTAAATTTTTGTCCTAATAGCCCCCCCCACCAATTTTTTTTTTAAAAAAAAAACTGGTATACGAATAAATCTGAAAAAATCACCGACAAACTCTCACACAAAAAAAAAAAAAAAAAAAAAAATATGGACTGAAATCTGAAAACCTAAATTACAATTCTCAAATTTTAACCCTAACCTCACTCTTCCTCCACTCAACCTCATCAAGCATCAACGCCTCCTCCATCACTGCTGCTTAGTGCTGCTGCTGTTCTTTTCCTTAGATCAAATCCGGACTGTTGGTCTGTTGCTGCTGCTCCTCCTCAAATGCTTGATCACAGTCACACACGGTAAATCTAAGAAATTTCTCTCTTCTCTCAAGTTCATATTTTTGTTTTTTTGTCTTTGCTTTGTTATATTGCTCTGCCTAGTGCCTTAGCCGGTTAGCCCTCTGCCCTCTACGTTTTTTGATGAACTGTGGTGACTGTGTTGATTGTATTTGTGAGTTGTGGCTTATTGGCTTTTATTGGACTAGTGTGTTCACTGTGTTGTGTCATGTCATGTGCGGATTGTAGACTTAGTTTGTGTTTGTGGCTTTGTATTGAGACTTGAGTATTGACTACTGTGTAATTGTTTGTGGCTTTTTCCTTTTTGTGATTGTGTGGACCGGTTTCATACTTTCAGTGTTTGTAACTTTTTTTTTGTTTTTTTTTTTTTTTTGTTTTGGTTTTAACTATAAAGAAATAAAGTGGGACCAGGACAGTAGGATGTGAGTATGTGATAGTGAATTTGTTATTTGTGAGAGTAGTTTTTGGTAGTCACTGTTTTGTCACTTATGAGTACTGTTAACTGTGAAGACTAGTCTTTGGTAAATCATAAGTGACTTTTTTGTGAGACCAATTGACCAAGTCTTTGGTCAGATTGTTTTGGTTTTATAAAAAATTTTGTCTTTGTCACTTTGTGTGATGTGGCTAATATTATATATATGAACTTGTGAACTTTGTTTTTGTCACTTTGTGTGACGTGGCTAATATTAGTAATATATATAAACTTGTGCTTGTTTGTTTGTGATTATTTTGGTTTTAGATTTTTTTTTTTTTGGTTGAGAAGTCCCTTTTTTTTTAGTTGGTGTATAGAACTACGAAATATGGAAATAAATTTGGACTCTATGATTTTGTACATTGAGAAGGAGATTGCTGCAAAATTTAGTACAGAATCAATCATAGACGACTTTCGAGACTTAAAAGAGCGTCGAGTTCCATTTTGATAAATGTGCTGAAATGTTTAAAAAACACTTATTTTGTATGTTATACTTTGTCGACATTTTTATAATATCAAATGTTTAAGAAACACTTATTTTATATGAAGTATTTTGTTGAATATGAAATAGGTGTTAGTTTTTATTTTCATAAAAAAAAAAAAAATTGTTTTAAGCTTTGGCCCCCCTAGGTTCAAATCCTAGTTCCGTTCCTGTTAATAATAGTTTTTTATTATCAGACCAAGACACTAATCAGTTTTTGGTATAGGCAAGGATTAAATTTCAGATCTCTTATTCAACCACCCAATGATTGGTGTAGTTTTTATTTTTTATTTTTTTATAAACAATGATTAGAGTAGTTGATACTTGATACTAATGTTGTCCAACAGATGATACTGATATCACGCGTGTAATAATGGATAATTATTATTGTTCACAATGCAATGGTTGATAACGATAAATATCAACTTAAATTGAACTTTTTCTAACAACTAATGATTATTCTAGTATGTCTATAGACTATAGATTTGGTAGAATTTCATTATCTTAATGCCGATGATTTATGTTTGATTTTTTATCCATTTATAGACACTACTTTGCTAATAAGAGTTGCAATTGACCCTAATATAAGTAAAGATTTTTGTCCTTCTCAAAAAAAAAATAAAAAAAATAAAAAAATAAAGATCTTTGCTGTCGATAATAATAAAAAATTAGGCACATTAATATTGTATTTTGTATAATGCACTCAATGTTTTAAATTTTCATCATTATGTCAAATAACACCAACTTTGTGTTGGATTTTTTGGGTAGTTGATCTAACAAATAATACCGATACTACATGTTTACAATGGATGATGATCAATGTTCACTATGTAATGATTACTAACGACATATATAATTGTTTCAACCATTTTTTTGACAACTAATGATTATTCTCATATATTTATAGGTATAACAGGATATTATAATCAGAAACACTCATAATTATATATGATTATCGATACATTAAAAAAAACTACTATAAAGTTTATTATCGCATATATGTATGGCTTGTTACCACGTACATGTGAGTAATATATATTATCAATGACTTCTAAGTCGATTGGCAAACTCGCTCTTCCATTGGGTGAGCTAAAACCTATCATGACAACATTTCATTCTATTAAAAAAAAATAAAAACGTTGTCTTTTTGTTTTGATCTGATAATAAAGGGCTATCATTAGGAGCGGACATCATAAATTAAAATTTTCTAAAAAAAGATTTAATAAAAATTAATTAAACTCCATAAAAAAAAAAACGAAAGAATTGAGCATATTTACGACAGCCAAAATTCAAATTTGTTATCATATTGCTGTATGGTGCATACGTTGAGTATGTGCATAAGTTGCAAGTGGTGCATGTTCATAACTTATAATCATTATGTCCATAATAATTAGGAGCATCTTTCATACTATTCAAAAAAATCAATTCAAATTACTCCATATCTTATGAGTTAGATTCATTTGAAATGTACATGGAGAATTGGAGATGACAAAATAGATGTCAATCCGATCAATACAAAATTACAAATAAGTTTACATACACAATTTTTTTTTTTTTTTTATAATTTATTAAAGTGGAATTATGACGAGTATGATGTTACTCATATATGCTATCACTATTAACATTATTCTCAATAGACAATAATTACAAACAGTCATTTCAATAATTATGAAATTAATTAAGCATTTAAAAGTCTTATTGCAAGATAAAGAAAACAAAAATTATATGTCAATTCAAACAGTTGACTAACTGATTTCCAATTGGCCCATCAATCACTATAAAAAAACCATCAAATTGTTAACCACAACTTCGGAGCAAAATTGACTTTAATAGTGCCCAAAACTCAAAACGTTCATATCCCCAACTAACGAAAGCTAGTGGGCTTCTACCAACCAAAATAAAAAATAAAAAACAGCAAGTGGACCGAGTTGTAAATTAACATGTCATTTAATGTAGAAGATTTAATTTTCATAAACTAAAACATTCGTAAGACATCATGTTATTAATTACGAAGTTTTACTTTTGTCAATTTAGTCCATTGATTTTTTTTTTAGTTACCAAATAATCTATAAGGTTTTTTTTTTTAAATTTATAATTTTTATCAGTCAATTTAAAACATTCACAATACGTGGAGTATTTAATAAATATTGTTGTTTGATGAGTATTATTTGAATAATAATAATAATAACAATAATAATAATAAAAAAAAATAAATAAATGTTTGATTGGTTTCATTTGCTAATAAATCTGGATAAAAGGATTATATTGACTCATTTTGATAAAATAAGTAACTTAATTGACAAAAATTATACCATAAGAAAGTATTTTGACAATTAGAATAAAACTAATAAAACTAAATAAAATTTTAGCCTAATTTAATTAAAACAGAAGTTGCACCTTGGATGGGATGGTAATTACCTTTCTTAAATGATGTATCGTGGGTTTAACCGTTTAAGTCCTCTTCAAAGGTAATACTATGTACTTATCAACTATGAATAAAGATCCTATGTCTCAAATTTAGTGTTCCACTTTATACTCTCCTAATTGTAATATGCTACATGTCTTTAGGAAACATTTGTTATTTTATTAGGAAAGTAAAAAAAATATGCGATAGGCTATGATTGATGGAGTATAAAGTAAAACGTATATTTATTAAAAGCCTTAGGTGTCAATTTTTATTTTATTATTCATCTTTTTCCCTTTCTTATCAAAGTGAAAAGAAAAAAGTAATTTAAAGAATGACCACTAAAAAGTTGCACTAAATTATTATTATTATTATTATTATTTCATTGTAATTTGGAATTGTTTCAACCCACCAAGGATAGGTTGGTTAAGAATTTTAATCTTAACTTGCCCAAATCAATTTGTGCCAAATCCTAATACCAAATGTATAAAATTTTCACAACTTATCGAGGTAATTGGCTATGATTGGTGCAATGTCACTTTCATATAGATCTATTATTGATACTACTTTTATTATACACTTATCACAACATATTACGTTAACAATTATGATAAAAAATATGAAAAATTTATTGATATATTAACTAGATGATCCAAAAGGTAGGATTGCATACCAATCAATCTCCTATTATAAAAACAAGTTCATCTCTATTTCAAGATGGAAGAAGTATATTTCACAGTTATGATTTTATTTTTTAAATCTAACCATGAATATAATGCTATATCTCACTAATTTGGGTAGTATTAGTTATAATACCCTCGATTTTTTTTAAGATGTAAATCTCTCATTTCTTCTAGTATTTCTATTTCTCTAGGGTTTCCAAAAACATAAAGCTCTCACTCATTCGGATAGTCTCTATCATAATTCCATCAAGTTTTCTAAGGCACAAATCTCTTGCTCATAAAATTCTAGATATCTGCACTAAAAAAAGAAATTGCAAAAGTTAAAGATGTATTTACTATTTAGTATATATCTTTATTCTTTACTGGAAAAGTAAAAGACAGATACAACCTTTTTTGACAGATAAGGCCAAAACAAATGTTAAAATGTCCAAAATGCCCCCTCTGATCCTCAACGTGTTGCCCTCATCCCTTCTCTGCAAAGACTGTATATCTCTAACTCCCTCGGCGCACGTTAGCCACCACCAACGCTAATTTCACACAGCTCTCTCTCTCTCTCTCTGCGAAGAGAAGAGAGCAAAGAAAACCAAAATTGCCTTATTAGGAAAAGATCTGGTGGGCCCGCCCACACCTTAGCATTGCCTCTTACCCCATTTTTTATTATTATTTATTTATTTTTCAAGGCTCAGTCCGTTACTGAATGTGAACATATACGAAGTCCTATAAATACAACTTCGCAGCACAATTTCACACTCACAAAAATAGAGAGAGAAACCGCAGCTTTAAAAATTCATTCAGACTCTCACTTCGGTAAGTTTCTTCGTTTACTTTTCTCTCTCATTTTCTTATTCGCTGTTTGGCTGCTGAGAAAGTTTTCGAAAATTTTCTTGTGGAAATTGTTTTTGTTGCTTTTAAGCTTAATATTTGTGTCTCGTGTGTGTGTGTGTGTGTTTTTTTTTTTATTTATTTATAAATTTTTAATTTTCTTTTGCTTCATTGTTTGGTACAGAGGAACTGTGGAACTGAGCTAAATGATTGCATTGCGTTGAGCTGAGTTGAGTTGATTTTTGTTTCAGTGAAGGACTTGTTTTGACTTTGTAGTTTTCCATGCATTTTTCTCGGGAAACAAACAGGCTAAAATGTGTCAGATCTTTTGCTTAAATGCTTGATGAGTGCTCATTATCATGTGTTTGTGTGATTTTATGTGTTAGTGTTTGCTAATGTAGGTGTTAGTGAATGATTTACTGAGTTATTACTGTTTTAGTTAGTTGTGACTCTTGTGAGCCATGGTTGATTGTGCTTAGGTTCAACTATTTTTTGGTCCAATATAGTAGCTTTACTTTTCTAGGGGAAAAAAAAAAGTTTTACCTTCTGTTTGGTTCCCGAGAAAATGGAGGAAAAAAGTGTGAATGTTTGTATATTTAAGCAATAATGAGAAAGGAGAATGGTTACCACACACACGCACTAAATGAGCAGTATGCCTGTTTGCATGGATTAATTAATAAAATGATTGTAAAATTAACAAAAAAAATTTATATTAATGAAATTTCCTAAATTTGAATGATTTACTGAGTTACTACTGTTTTAGTTAGGTTAGTTGTGACTTGTGAACTATGGTTGATTGTGGTTAGGTTCAACTATTTTGGTCCAATATAGTTGCTGTACTTTTCTAGGAAAAAAAAAAAAAAAGGAAAGCAAGTTTCACCTTCTGTTTGGTTCCCGAGAAACTTGGGGAAAAAAGTGTGAATGCTTTGCATATTTTAGCAATAGTGAGAAAGGAGAATGGTTACCCCCCACACACACACACTAAATGAGCAGTATGCCTATTTTAATGCATGGATTAATTAATAAAATGATTGTTAAATTAACAATTTATATTAACAAATTTTCCGAAATATGAATTTGTATTGATCTAGAAATCATTATAAATAAAAAGAGAAATATCAATTTGTATTAAATAGAAATTTTTGTAGCAAAAGTTTCTAATGGAATAAAGTAGGATATGTGTGTGTATGTGTCGTATACAAGGAAAATGCTAGAAACAAAATGAAATTTAATTTTTGAGTGCTATGGTTTTTGTTGTTGGTCAATGTTATAGTGTGTATTTGTTTGGGTTTAGTGTTTGATTCTTGTTTTCTTTGTGTCCTAAATTGTATGGCTATGATGTGGGGTATGTGTGAAATAGTTGGAGCTAGTTGACAGTGAAATTGGGTGAGCACAGTTCCATTAAATATCTGCTAAGAGTACTGTTGTCTGTTAAGGCAGAATTAAGAATGCAATTATGAGGTTATTAAGAGACTTTGGTCTTTGTTTTAAATCAAGGGTGCGTTAGTTCACTGATAAAGCTTATTCTAACAGATGGTTGTGAGTTAATGGTCAAATCCAATCATTCCCTAACACAAGTGTGATTATTGTGGGGGAATTAAGATTTGTTCATCAATAGTTTTGTACTTTAGTTTTGGTGATTGTGGGAGTTGAATAATATGGAAGAGTATGAGAACTGAGATGGAACAGGATACGGTGGGCCACTGACTGTAGTGCACAAAACCACCTAGCAGTAGCATTGCTCACCTATTTAACTTATGTAGATTCTGTAGTAAGTCGTAAAATAGATGATTTATACAGGGCTAAAAAGTCCCATAAACTAAATGTCTTTGATTTTACCTTAGGAATGAGAACTCAAATGCCAACTTAAATCATTAATCCCATTACACCAGGCTCTGGAGCTATCTGCATATGGATCTCTGTTTTACTTCATACATATCTGAGTGTCTTCTGCTTTATTGTAAAAGCAGCTTGTCTTTTTTCTGTTGGCACATTCATTTTACTCCTTAAGTTATGGTATTCGAACAGTATTTCTTCTTACGGGTGGAGGATTGGCCTTTTAGATTATCCTGAATTCGTTGCCAAGAGCCTTATAGCTCAACTGACACCTCCTAGTGTTTACAACAAAGACATCCAAAGTACAAATACCCCCACCCTTAGCTATTGAATTATCAAAAAAAAAAAAAAAAAAATTTATACTGGATTCATTTACTTTCTGTGACATGATCTAGAGGACAGATAGTTGTTGGGTTACAGTTGCTGTATTGGATTTATGGCCAAGTAATAATTAACATGAGTTCTTCCATTTATGTTTTATCTTCAAATTAATTTTTCATTCTGTTTCTAGGATCATAGCTGATTTTTCTGGCATGGGCTTGGAGGAAAGACCTACGGATCTACACAAGAAGAATGACAAAACTGACCAAACAGGGACTATATGCATGCATGCCTTTTCTGATCTAACCTATATTTCTCCAGTGGTATTCTTATACCTCCTGAAAGAATGTTATACTCATGGTATGATTTTTCTTCCAATCATCACTAGTTTCATTCAATCATGCAACTGCTTTGGATGCCTATTAGAAATTACACAGTCTCCTTTTCTTTATATTTTTTGTGTTGAAAGTATTTGCTCTGAGCTTCTAACCTTAACAGGTTGTTTGGATGGGGATTATGTTATAAATGGAAATGGTAATCAATTGGGAGATTCTCTTTAAGGAAAAGAAAGGAGGAAATAGTTTTGTTCTTCTCTCCCAAAGGAAAAGCATTCTACCCGTTTTTGGGCGGAATGCTTGATTCGCTTCATTGAATATGGTGAAATTTTATAGGGAAAAATACACAAAATCCCCATGGTTTTTCCTTAAAACATGGAATCCCCTTGAGGTTTTGAGTGTAACACTTATCCCCTTGTGGTATTGTTGTGTAACACTTAACCTCCAGGGCATTTCTGTTCCCTAAGGTTTTTGAGTGTAACACCCAGCCCCTTGTGATATTGTTTTATATGAAAATTTACTTTTTTACATAAAACAAAATCATAGGGGGCTATTGTGTTTCACTCAAAAACTTCAAAAGGGTAAGTGCAATACAATTAACGGTTTACACATAAAACATTACCACATGGTGGTTAAGTGTTGCACTTAAAACTTAGGTGGGTTCGTGTTTTCTTGAGAAACCATAGTGGGCTTTGTGTACTTTTCCCAAATTTATATTTATCCCTCTTTCTTTAAAAGCCATAATAGTCAAATTATTTTTAAAAAAAGTTTAACTTTCAATTCCTTTCTTTATAAGTTCCCAAACACACTAGAAGGAGAATACCACAATCCCTTCTATTCATCTAAATTCATTTTTCCTTATCATCCCTTCAAGCTAGTGTGGTGGTATACTGCAAGACTCATTGTTGGAACACGGCTAAATGTCACCTTGCTTGGATGCTCTTGGTGTCATAAAGTTGGTCTTAGTAGAGTGATTTGAAATATTTTTCCCTACAGAAATGAGGTATAGTCTAATACTTAGGTCTTGTTATTGAACCCAATTTTTAGGTTATATGGTTAGATCAGCTTCATGTAGGTTAAGTTTTTACAACTCACTGCAGTGTCCTCTGGATCTTGCTGGTTTCCTAATATTTCTAGGACAGATGACCTCCACATCGCAATTCATTTTTGGGACCTTGTTTGGTTGGCCTTTTAATGCACGTATTTTGTAGGACTGTTTTTTCAGTATTTCATTCCATGCTTCCTTTTGCATAATTGTTTCTTGTTGATTCCATTTCATAGGCACATTGAAGGCAACTACTAAGTTCCGAGCTCTTCAACATCAAGTTTATCAAGTGCTGCATAATGATCCGCAACCTGGACCATCTACTTTTGTTATTCAATGTCTCTATGTCTTGCCCATATTTGGCATATATTGTGAAGGCTTCAGTCATCTTATAGTATCTGCTCTACGTCGTTACCTTAAATTAGCAACCAACCAAGCAGATTCCTTGGAGGCAAAAGACCTTGCTGGTCAATTATTTCTTGATATTGTAGGGGGCTCTCTCAACCATGATGAGAGGATTGTTGTAAAGATTCTTGAAGTCTTTGATGTCAAATTAATCAACATTGGGAAATTCATGTGCCATGCAAAGGAAACGAATGATTCTAGCGGTGATGCAGCAAAGAAATTTGTTGAGCAATACATTTTTGGATTGGTAGAATCCCAGTCATACATGACAGCGGTCTCACTATTAGAGCAATTTTCCATCCGCCAGTCTGGAAAGTCTTTTCTCTTTACTATGATACAGAGCAAAGAATTCAAAGCTGCAGACAAGTGGGCAACATTTATGGGAAATCAAATGTTATGTGTACTTGTTCAGGAGTACATTGATAGGAACTTGCTAAAGCATGCATACGATATTATAAAGAAAAACAATCTCCGCCAGGAGTTTCCTGATGTATATCACAAGTGTAAAGAAAGGTATCTTAAACAGTTTATATATTCTTCTGACCCATTCAAGTCTTTCTCTTGGTAAAATTCCGTTTGATATATTTTCAATGCCCTTAGTCCCACCCTTACCTGAAAAAAATTAAAAATAAGAATGAATATTCAACATTGCAGCTCACTGAAGAAGCTAGCAGAAAAAGGATGTTGGGAAGTTGCAGAGGCAAAGACAAATGGTGATAGACAACTTCTTGAATATTTGGTTAGTAGCTTTTGACATGAGTAACCATTACATTTTTATATCTTGCTTTTACTTCCTTTTAGCTGAGGTTTGCCAAAACAATGGTGATAAGATCTATAAAAATTGTAGTATTATTGTTTGGAGCTATAGTTACATTTTATTCATTTGATATGCTCCCTTCTTTTATGGGTTATTTTCTCTACATTATATACATTGATTCTATTATATTTTTAAGGTTTATTTGGCAATGGAAGCTGGGTACACAGAGAAGGTCGATGAACTGTGTGATCGATACTCCCTTACCGGTTTTCTGGATGTCAACGGTATATTCTATTTTCCATAGTCATTAACGTCTTTATACTTGGGCATTCTTTAAGTTCATTTGTGCCATCAACAATGGCTGGAGATTAGCCTCTTTTAGATAATTCAAAAATATTTCTTCACATTTAGCCTCAACCAATGCTGCAGCTTTCGGCCTCCTTCTCATTGTTTTTTAATCCTAAAATTTTATATCTTCATTCCTTCTGGTAGTGCATTTGCTGGTTTGCATTGCTCCTAAATGCACCACCTTAAAATTCCTTCCCATTTCCTTAGTTATGCGACCTTTAACTTGTCATGCACATAACAAACTCAAGCTAGGATACCTTCTTTGAATCTTCTTTTCTCTTAAGAAAATCTGTATTTTTGCATCTCATACTTTTGATTAAAGCTCCTTTAATTATAATTGCTATCATCTACCCCTAAAATCAACAAAAGATAAACGCAAACTGGGCTTAAAGCTCTAGTTGAGCTTAAAGCATCTTCATCTTATGAAGAAAAAGAACAAAAAGAATCAAATCATTTTTGATAGTTACAATGGGGAGATGGGATTTAAACCCTGGATCTCTTGGAAAGACTAGGAGGTGACAACCAGTTGAGCTAACAAGGCTCTTTGCCAAAAGGAATCAAATCATTACAAGCATGAAATGTTGTCTTTAACCTTTTATTGTTAAGTCTTACTTATCATTCTTTTTGGAGATGCCTATTATTCTCTGCTCTAGTGAAATTTCTAATCCATCTTAGATATATATCTTTGCTTCTCGGCTTAATATAATAAATGTGTCATTGCTGATACCCAACTTTTTTGATGCAGAGCTGGAAGGGTAGAAAATAGAAATATAAAGATGAAAATAGGGAATGGGTCACAAGACTCTAGGCTTCACCTCCTAAGGTTACTTAGAATCACCACCAAGCTGTAGAGAAATCTCAAATCAGAAAATTCTTATTCAAAATGCACTACTCAAACTATGGCTGGAGCCTCTTTTAAATAGGCTTCAAGGCATCATCAGTGAAGAGAGTCACAATCAAGCCACAATTACATTACATAAAATTCTCAACCACAATAAAGCCCAAATTCAAATTGAAAAAAAATCTGGTATCTCAAATCTAATAAAATAAACATTAATTCTGGTTGCATTTCCTGCATCATTTTGCTCCTTGGAATATAGCTAGTATTTTGCTTCTTTGCAGCAATTGTAAGGCATTGCATAGAATAGCATTCTGTGGTCCTTTATATCTAAAGGAACTTGTTTTACTTTATGTTTGGTCATTTCAATTCTGAAGTATGACTTGTAAATGTGAGCATTGTATCTTGGTTTTCTTTGTTGAATACACGCAAACAGACCCTTATGTGTTACCATTTGATGTTTTACAGTGCCTGAGGCAAGTCTTCTGCAAAATCGTTTTCTGCATCTTAATGAGTTAGCTGTAGAAGAAATCATTTGGGTTGATGAAGTTGATGGTTTGCATAATGCAACGTGCCATATTGAGGGGTGTAAAGTCTTGGGTCTTGATTGTGAATGGAAGCCCAATTATGAAAAAGGGAGCAAACCAAACAAGGTAATCAGCTTGATCTTCTATTTCTCTCTCTCTCTGGGTTTCTGTACTGTATCCTTAATATCTATATATATGTTGTCATGTTACTATTTTATTAGAAAAAAAAGAAAAAGGTGCATATTTTTGAAAAATCAGGGAGTTATTACATTGGAACTTGGAAGTATTTTCACTTACCCATGCATTTTGCACTTTAAAATTACTGAAGTAGTTTTGTGTACTTACAGGTTTTCATATTAATTTTGGGCCTTGAATTTAATCATTCCTTTCTCTTTGTTAAATTTAGCATATATATTATTTTAGTTCTTCATCTTACAATATCTAGTAGTTTAACCTAGGTTAGATTGACATTTGGTGGAAGGCCAATTTTTCTTTAGTTCAGATCTTGCATTAAATTTATGTGTTATTTCACCAATGTATTCTGATATTGAGTAGAAACCTAGATGAGGATGTGTCTTTCTACAAGTGCAGTAGCAGTGGTGTTGGAAGTCTGTTAGTATTGATGTTGTAGCACCTGGGGCTAAATGGGTTTGATTTGATTACTAAAAGTGTGGGTTGTCAGTTATCTAGATTTTTGTTTTAGGTTAATGGTAAGAAAGATTTACAAAAATGATGAATAAAAAAGTGAATTTGAAGTGAAGGACAAAAAGAGTTGACCTTTTACCTCAATTCTTTGTGGGGAAAATCACAAAAATGACCTTGCATGGTTGGGAGATGTTTATTAGTGTGGTATATCTGTTGTCATCCATAATCAGATGGATGGTTATGATGTTTTGTCCCTTGCAAGAATTTGCCCTTGCCCATCATGATACTTGGAGAATGCTGTATTGTTTGATTCTGCTTTTTTGGTTCCCTTTGTTAGTGTTAGAATTGTATGGTTAAATGCTTAAATTTACCAACAGTTAGTAAAAATGACTTTGTTCCATGTTTCAGGTGTCTATCATGCAGATTGCTTCTGATAAGATGGTTTTCATCTTTGATCTGATAAAGTTATTTGAAGATGTGCCTGACGTCTTAGACAACTGTCTGGCCCGCATTTTGCAGTCCCCTAGCATTCTAAAACTTGGTATGAGACATCTAGATGCTTAAGTATGGTAGAATGACTTGTAAAACCATAGCAATGAATGGCACCTCCTCCCTTTACAAGAAAGGGTGGAGAGTAAGGTTGTCAGTTCAAAACCCACTTACCAAAAAAAAAAAGGACTCTGCAAAGCCTTCTAGAAATGTATATCTTCAAAAGAAATTATCTAATCTATGATTTCTGAAACCTTATATGGATATTTTCAAAAGAAATTCTCTCTGCAGGGACAGAAAAAAAATCCTTGTAATCCCTGGAATATAGCTACTTTTAATTGACTGTGTAAACGACTTTTAGGAAAGGTTAATCAAATTATTGGATAGGAAATAGTTGGGGGCATAAGTGTTTCTGTGAGATGTGAGTTTAGACCATTTCGTGTTTGTAATGTTATGGTGTGGTTGGGAATTTCATCTATACTACAATATCTTGTTCTTGTTTTGTCAGCATTTATATGGACATGGCTGATTTTTTATTTATGTACCTTGTAGGCTATAACTTTCAATGTGATGTAAAGCAGCTGGCTCATTCATATGGAGAGTTGGAGTGTTTCAAGCACTTTGAAATGCTACTGGACGTTCAGAATGTGTTTAAAGAACCTCGAGGTGGCCTATCTGGGCTTGCAAAGGTAAATTAAGCAATGAATTCGCTTCAGCTCCTCGTGTAATCTCCTGTAATCATTGGACATAATCTCTTGGTGATTATTGCATACTAGAAAATATTGGGAGCTGGTTTGAACAAGACAAGACGTAATAGCAACTGGGAGCAACGACCTTTGACTCAGAATCAGGTAACTTCATTTTCTTATGTTCTGTAACACTTTTAACTTCCTGTAACTGCATGAGGAAGACCATTAGGAAAGAGATGTACATAAGCCTACTCCTGTAGGGCAAAGTAAAAGATCTCCTTTCCCATCCACTTTCAATCAGCATCTATTCATGCTTGCAGTCAAATAATATCTGGTCTTATTTTTCCAAACTGGACATATGTCATAACATGGGAAAGGAAAAGACTTTCACATATTCCATGCAAAGTAAAAGTTTAGTTAGAATTGTTTGAATCTAAGGTCTTATTACTTTTAAGAAATGGGACCTAGTAAATTGCTGTTTGTGGGCATGCGTGTTTGGTTCTTTCAACTCAAGAGAGCTGATTTTTCTAAGGAGTTGAGTATCTGGTTTTCCTTATAGAATCTATCATGATTGAAGTTTAAGATCCGAATATCATTAATGCTTGAACTATAGATTTATCTATAATAACTCTACGAAACTAAAACAATATCTTGGGTGCAGCTAGAATATGCTGCTCTGGATGCTGTCGTACTGATTCACATATTCCGCCACGTAGGCAGTCATTCTCAACCTGCTACTGGCAACGAGGGGCATGAAAAAATTGAGTGGAAATCCTACATTGTAAGTATAGATGACAGAACTACTGTCTGCTGGCAAACTATTTAACTTACATCTCTCTCCTCTCCCTTCTTGTTGTATCAAGCTTAATGTTTGAAGAGGACGTGTCACGTGTGTTTTGTATGTGCACATGCATTATCCTGTTATGTGTATGTATGTGTGTGATCTCTGTATTCGTGTTTAGATAATTTAGTACCAGGTCAGAGCACAGGTAATCAGTAGGTTTGCATGAAAGCGTGAATATATGCTATGTCACCAACTTTAGGCAGTGTAGAAAAGTTGCATGCATGTGTTTTATTTTGTTAAAGCCTTCTCTATATTCTGGACTAATGACAGGTTTCCCAAATGGATAACATCAAGAAGCCCAAAAAGGGAATGAAAAGTAAAAAGCAGCCAAAAGAAGCTCAGATCGATGAGCATTGTCAATCAAGTTAGTGCAATGCTGCCGAATTTTCAGCCCCATTTGCATTAGTCCATAGTAATCTGTAAATATTTCAATGTAGTTGAAGAAGGCACTGCCATTTAGAACTGTTGCTGTATATATCTGCATGTTTATAATGGGTATTTCTTTATGAAAGAATGAGAGTTCTTCTTCCCTATAAAGTATAATCTGCTATATAACTTTTTCCATGCTTCTCCTTAAGAAAACAAAATACGTTGGTACAAAATATGAAAGGGATGACACTAGTCCTCTGCTGGTTGTGTTTGGGAACTGTTTCCCATGGAAGGAAATACACAGAACTAGGAGGCATTTATCTACTGCCTCCTTATCCCCACTTTTTGAGGGGCACCTATATATACTGCCCTTGTATTTTGTTGAAAGAAAAACTCAAAGCTCGTTGGTTCCTATTCTCAGCAACATGTTAGGAAGTCATTCTGCTAATTTGCGTCACGTTTGGCTCAATTTTATGTTTGTTCTCGCTTAAATTGAACAAATTCCTTGAGTTGGCTTGGGACTGTTACATACTTGTAAAAATGTTTGCTACATTAAAGGGAAAAATGTGAGCTACATTAAAGGGAAAAATGTGAGAATTCGTAGCATTCTATTATATATGAGATGATTTCCGATAGCTGGTGCTCAATCAAGCTCAGGCCTTGTTCCTCAAATTCGCCACTGCTCACTACTAGATCATAGTAGCATAAACTAAAGAGTGAGCTTTTGCTATGTGCTCACAATTTTTTTCAAATATTAAGAGCAAAAACTTAGCTGTTGTTTTTTAGCTTTTGTACCATGTCAAAACTTCTTTAAAACTTCCTTAAGACCATTTAGTAATAACTTTATAGATTGTAACATCTAACTCTGGGTTGATTTTAAGTTTTTCTCCTAATTTTACATTTTTAAAAAATTGATCATTTAACTTTTATTTGTTTTCAATTCTATCTTTTAGCCCACTTCTTTTAGTGGGTTGTCGTCAAGTGTCGTCCCATACATCGTTCTTTGATATATTTAAAATTTTAAATTAAGAAAATAATAAAATGATAAAAAAAATTTGAAAAAAAAGAAGAGTTAATTTGGTTTTCACTAATTCAAAGAATAAAAAGAACTGGCATATAACCCCCCAAAAAATGATAAAATGATATAAAGAGAAAAATTGGATAATTGTATCAATTATATACATAGACCATCTCCAATAGAATAATTAGACCTTTTTTCTCTCCAAATTTTGAAGAACCACAACTTGAAATAGGCTCCAAAAGATTAGCAATCAAATAGTCATTTTTTCTGAATTGATACAGTGGCTCTCCACACCAAGAGAGCCACTGCCATACCCTTTTTTTTTTCCAAAAATAAAATATTCATCTCTCCCTTCTTTCTTTTCCCATTTTTCTAAAAAAAGAATAAATAATTGGTTAAGAAAGAATAATTATAAAATACAAAGAAAGGAAACTTGAAAAGTTTATTGGAGACTGATTTGAAAATGTTATTAACTAAATTAGAGGGGTAAAAAGAATGAGTTATTGGTTAAAAATTGGGTGAAACTGTTAACCTGTTGTTGCACCAGCATGCTACTAGCAAGAGAAAAAGAAAAAAAGTTTAGACAATTGAATCAATTTTATATATATTACTTACAAAACGTACTAGAGAAACAGTTAGATAAATCTTAGAAACACACACATATATATTCAATGAAACTAAAAAGAAAAAAAGAAAATGAAAAAGAAAAATCTAGAATCCAGAACGAATGTTTGATGATTCTTGCATTCAAATTCGATAACTTTATTTTAAACTAATAGTAGTATTATTTAACTGGAAAAATTATTTGATTTCCATCAGCCATTTTATCTTGAAAATTTTGTTTTTGTTTTTCCTCCCTCTATGTTAACTTTTTCTTCGACACTCTTTGTCCTCGTTCAATAGGTCACTTCTTTGAGGAATGAATCTTATGATGGGCCATTAAAGTCATTACCAAATTATTGAATAAAAATATATTTAATTTCTCTCATGTTGACATCTATACTATTTATAAGAGGATTTTTTTTTTTGAATTGGATTTTTACGTGGTTCAGACTTTATAAATATTTTTAAATCTTACATTTAACGGAGAAAAAACTTGAGGACAACCCGGTAAAAATATATCTCTAACTCCGCTTAAAATGCCTACAAAATAAGACACTCTCCTACTAATCCATTTATCCAAGACAAACTTATTCAAATTTTTTTTTTTTTAAAGTAAAATTATGACACTAGACCTTAAAAAAAAAAAACCTCATCGCACCTGCTCGCACGCACGAAAGGCGTGTGACGAGACTAGTGGTAAAAATATTGTAAAACAAGGACCTAAGAAATTGGAGAAGAATTTTGACCAGTAAATGTCATCCCCTGAATTCATGATCTATCTTAAAACCTACAGTGTCTCCTCCAACACAAAAAAAAAAACACATCTTTTTCTCTCCACCTCTCTTTCCCTTTATTAAAGGAATTTTTATTACCAAACCTTTATGCTCTTCCTCTGTCTCTGTCTCTGTCTCTCTTTCTCTCTATGTCCCTTTAACAAACATCCTTGGGGGCATGAAATAGAAGGAAAAGAGGAGAGATAGAGGATAGAGATGGAGCATAGCCGGTACCGATCCAATAGAGCCGGAGGCCGGAACCAAGGGACCCTGACAGTGAGGAACTTAACCGAAAACAAAATTTATGTCGGCTGCCGGCCTCCATTTGATCCTCGCATGATAAATCAACATGGGACTAATAAGTCGTCAAGGACATCCTCTACCTTAGCAGTGAAGAAATGGTGGAATGATCCTGAGTCAAAGAGGAGAAGGAGAGTTGCCAAATATATGCTCTATAGCACTGAATTAGGAAGGATCAAGAGTTCTTGCAAGAAAGGGTACTGTTGCACATCTATTATGTAGTGGATTTGGAGCAAACAGAAATGGCTGCTCGTCCATATCCAAGTTTTTGGTATTCAATGAGTCGTGCCAGGCTCTGTGGTGGGGTTGTTATTTTGTCGGAATCACTGGCTTGGAAATCATAATTCAGATTTTTGGAATTTGATTTCCAGACTGTTCGTCGTTTCTTTGAGGATACTGAGAATACGTTGGTTGAGTTAAAAGATTTGTGCTAGCGTAGTCTTTTTTATTGGTTTCGGTGCCGGTTTTCTAGTATTGTTCCTCTCTTAGAATAGCCTCTTGATTTCTTTTTTTTCTCTGTTATTGCTTTCCTGTGTTCATCATTATGAACACCTTGTATTTTCCTTTCCTTTTTTCATCAATAATATTACTCTTATTACCAATCAAAAAAAGAAAAAAGAAAAAAGAAAAAGAAAAAAGAAATGGCTGCTCGTCATTTGAGAACTTATTAACTTCTTATTTTCCAAACTGTACATATTTCATAAGATGGGAAAGGAAAAGACTTTTCACATATTCCACGCAAAGTAAAAGTTTAGTTAGAATTTTTTGAATCCAAGGTCTTATTACTTTTAAGAAATGGGACCTAGGAAATTGCTGTCTGTGGGCATGTGTGTTTGGTACTTTCAACTCAAGAGAGCTGATTTTTCTAAGGACTTGAGAATTCGGTTTTCCTTATAGATTCTATCATGGTTGAAGTTTAAATTCTGAAAATCATTAATGCTTGATTTAGAGATTTATCCGAAATAACTCTACGAAACTAAAACAATATCTTGGGTGCAGCTAGAATAAGCTGCTCTGGATGCTGTCGTACTGATTCACATATTACCAGGTCAGAGCACTGGTAATCAGAAGGGGTTTGGTTTGCATGAAACTGATGAAAGCGTGAATATACGCCATGTTACCAACTTTAGGCTGTGTAGAAAAGTTGCATGCATGTGTTTTATTTTGTTAAAGCCTTCTCTAAATTCTGGACTAATGACAGGTATCCCAAATGGATAACATCAAGAAGCCCAAAAAGGGAATGAAAAGTAAAACTAAAAAGCAGCCAAAAGAAGCTCAGATCGATGAGCATTTTCAATCAAGTTAGTGCAATGTTGCAGCATTTTCAGCCCCAATTGTATTAGTCCATAGTAATCTGTAAATAAATTCATGTAGTTGAAGAAGGCACTGCCATTTAGAACTGTTGCTGTATATATCTGCATGTTTATAATGGGTATTTCTTTACGAAAGAATGAGAGTTCTTCTTCCCTATACTATTAACAATATATAACCAAAAAAAACAAAAAAACTATATATAATCTGCTATATAATTTTCTCTTTGCTTCTCCTTAAGAAAACAAAATATGTCGGTACAAAATCTGAAGGGGATGACACTTGTCCTACACAGAACTAGGAAGCATTTTCTACTGCCTCCTTATCCCCACCTTTTGAGGGGCACCTATATGTATTAAATACTGCCCTTGTAGGCTTGTATTTTGCTGACAGAAACTCAGAGCTTGTTGGTTCCTATTCTCAGGAACGTGTTAGTAATTCAATCCGCTAATTGCGTCACTGCTCGATTTTATGTTTTTTCTCACTTAAATGGAACAAAATCCTTGAGTTGGCTTGGGACTGTTAGAGCATCCCCAGCCGGCCTTGGAAATGTCAAATGTAAGCAGCATTTGGTATTTAGGCCTAAAATATGCTCAGCAGCTAGAAGGCTAAAAGTGGGAAAGTGCAAATTTTTTTGGCATAGCGCTACAGTACCATCTTACATGTAAGATGGTACTGTAGCGCTATGCCAAAAATAATATTAATATTTTATTCATACTTTTCTCTCTCATCTCTCTCTGTCTTTCTCTGTCTCTCACTCCCTTTCCTCTCTTTCTTTTTCTTGTAAGATGACACTGTAGCACTATGCCAAAAATAATATTAATATTTTATTCATACTTTTCTCTCTCATCTCTCTCAGTCTTTCTCTGTCTCTCACTCCCTTTCCTCTCTTTCTCCTTCTTCTCTATCACACCTTCTCATATACTACATGGCGTTGAGCATCATACACCAGATCAGAGCTCACGCCGAATCGGAGCTCACACTTTCTCTATCACACTTTCTCAGATACGAACTTAGCCGAGACAACCAGGATGGTGAGCGCAGCGTTTGTGTGGAAATCTCCGGTGTTGAGTCTTCGATGCAAGGTCCAAAAACCAGACGTGGATTTCGGTCCATCGCCGCCGTTGAGTTTGTGTAGATCGCCGGTGCTTGGAGCGACACGAGCCAATCTCTCAGTGGCGTGCAAAGCCTTTGCGACGGAGCCAATCTCTCCGTGGCGTGCTGTGGGTGCTGATTGGGTTTGTTTAGATCAGCAGGTGGCTGATGTGGTAGTTTTGCCGTGGGGGTTACGGTGGTGGTGATGTTTAAGACCTAGAGAGACCTTGCTGTTTTTTTTTTTTTTTTTTTTTTCTTATCTGTTCTTGTGCCAGAGGTTGAGGGAGAGAGACGAAAAGGAAAAGAGAGAGAGAGAGAGAGAGAGAGAGAGAGAGAGATAGTAAAAAAAGAATAAAAAAGAATATTTAAATAAAATGGGAAAAAAAATAGAATTTTGGGATATTGGGTGTATTGTAAAATGGTATGGTATAATTGATAAAGTAGCTTTTTGGAATGGTAAAATGGGATGAGATAGCATTTCCGGATGCTGATGCTCTTATATACTTGTAAAAATGTTTGCCACATTAAAGGAAAAATGTAAGAATTCATAGCATTCTATTATATATACTAGTATGTAGCCCCATGCATATGCACGAATACGATTAAAAACAATCGTAATTATATAGTTTAAATTATAATTTTTTTTTTTGTGTAGAAATGGTTCAAATTATACATTGCATTAGTTTACACTTTTTTTAAACCATATATTTCTAAAATATGTAATGGTTTCTCATTATATATATATGATTTAGAATTGAATTGGTTTTAGACTCTTCAGTTTTTGCACTCAATAATTCACTTACCACAAAAATTAAAAACTTAGATAGACACGTTGCGAAAAATTAGACTTCGATTGAAATCCAATTTAGAATCTAAAACGATTTAGACTTTTTGATTTTTACAATCAATAATTCACCAGGTACAAAATTAAAAATTAAATAGGACACGAGTCGCAAAATTGAGAATCTAATTAAATTCTAATTGGATTTTCAACTAATATATACGTGAGGCTTAAAAAGCTTATGCAGCATAATAGTCTTTGATTTTATCAATGGTGAAGCCAGAAAATTTTTTTAGGGAGGCCAAACTATATATATATACATACACATAAAATATGTTTGTAACATGATTTAACATATGTTATTTTCTTACATTTTAAAAGTATTTACATCTTTTTTTTAGATGTAAATATGATTGGTGCTGATAGTCCGTTTATTAGAGACACCATTCCAACAACCAGCTTTTAGAGGTTTGATAATTGAAGTCGTCATTCCGATGGCCTGAGACACCATTCCGACCACCAATGCTAGTTGTTGATTGAAATCCAATTTAGAATCTAAAACGATTTAGATTCTTCGATTTTTACAATCAATAATTCACCAGGTACAAAATTAAAAATTAAATACTCAGTAGAGAGTGTATCAAGGCGAGTATCCATGCGCTGATTGGATTTTCAACTAATATATACGTGAGGCTTAAAAAGCTTATGCAACATAATGGTCTTTGATTTTATCAATGGTGAAGCCATAAATTTTTTTCAAGGAGGCCAAACTATATATATATATATATACACACACACACACATAAAATATGTTTGTAACATGATTTAACATATGTTATTTACTTATATTTTTAAAGTATTTACATCTTTTTTTTAGCTGAAAATATGATTGATGCTGACAGTCCGGTTATCAAAGACACCATTCCAACAACTAGCATCAGAGGTTCGATAATTGAAGTCGTCGTTCCGATGACCTAAGACACCGTTCCGACCACCAATGCTAGTGGTCCAATCATTGGAGACACCACTCCTCGGCGCTCAGAATGAGTTTGCATATGCATTGGCTACTTTGGCCTCCATAGTTGAGATACCCGAGGGAGTATGAACACATCCTTCGGAGATTGAACAAAAGTATCAAAAAAACAAAACCTAAGACATGAAGAAAATAGGAGATATGGCTTTGCATGGAGTGCGATCGATGATGATTTGGTTTATCATTCTGCCCGGAACAGAAGCATCGCGCTTGAGCTGCATGAACCACTATTGAACCCAACAAATTCCTTATCTGTTTGGAAAAAACAAGGGTTGTTCCTTGATAAATTGTTTCTCCTTGCATGCAATTACACATTTGGGAGTCACAAACTATTTTTGGATGGAGAAATAACAATTTCAACGCCTATTATAATCACTAGTTATGACCAATTTGGCGTTAGTGATACCATTGTGACATTGCCTTTGTAATAGAAGAAAAATCATTCAATTTTTCAACATTATATCTTCGAAGTTTGCATAGTTCTAAGATTGTTTTATACACACACACAAGCACGCACATAAAATATGTTTGTAACATAATTTAACATATGTTATTTTCTTACATTTCATAAAGTATTTACATCAAGTGTATATAACATTAATAAAACTTAAAGACTCTTAACCCCTAACAATGAAATCCACATTTATGATTTCTTTTAAAAGGAAAAAAAAAATTGTTTGTATCTCTGATTTTCTAAAAACATTAAAAAATAAATAAAGAAGGTTTTTACTAAAAATATTTATAAACTTTTCTATTTTCTATTATATTATAGATGTTTATATCGGTGATATAACATTTCCATAAACTCTTTGATAAGAAAATAAATAAATAAACATTTGCATAAACATAAATGTTGTGCAAAAAATTGATTCATGATTCAATTAATATTTGAAAATTATTATAATTAGGTTTACGGGTCATTAATCATTGATTTTGGACTTTGCTCCATTGGATCAACCTAAATTGATTTTTTTTTAGTATACTAAATATTTTTAACACAGACACACGGGGAGAGGGGAGAAAGTTTTTTTAAAGAAAATTACAATTGTGTATATCCAAAAGGGCCTAACTCTTGAATACACAGCACAGGCTTAAAGAAGGTTTTTTAAAGAGGTTTAAAGCATGTACTGTGTATTCAAGAGTTAGGCCCTTTTGGATATACACCACTATAAGTTTCTTTAAAAAAACATTCTCCCCTCTCCCCGTGTGTGTGTGTGTTAAAAATATTTAGTATTCTCAAAAGAAAAAAATAGTGGGTTAATCCCACATTGGAAAATGAGTGTGAGTTAAAAAGGTTTAAAGCCTGTGCTGTGTACTCAAGAGTTAGGCCATTTTGGATATATATCACTATAAGTTTCTTTAAAAAAACCTAAATTGATTTGGTTGACTCTATCTTAGACACTTTTTTTTTTTGTAAAATGTCATTTAGAGTCAATTCGTTAAAACTCCTTTAAGACCATTTAGTAATAACATTATATATTGTACCATCTTTAGGCTGATTTTAAGTTTTTCTCCTAATTTTACTCTTTAAAAAAATGAGTAAATTACTAAATTACAAATTACCCACATGTGGTTTGGTCGAAATTTAAGTCTCTTACTTGTGATTTGAAATTTGACATTTTATACACCTGAGGTTAGCTCGATTAGATTTTCGTAACCCACATTTGTTAAAAACATGGCTAAATGTGTAATTTTGCTCTACTTTTATGTGTCTTTCCTCTAAACACATAAAAATACAGGATCAAATAAGATTAAAAAAATTTAGCAGAATACTTGCATCATATGATTTCAAATCACAGGTAGGCAACTTAAATTTTGATCGAACCTTAGGTGGGTAAAGTGTCAAATTTTAAACCACAGGTAGACAATTTAAATTTTAGACAAACTACAGGTGGGTAAATTGTAATTTACCCTAAAAAAATTGATCATTTAACCTTCATTCGTTTTCAATGCTATCTTTTAGCTCACTTCTTTTAGTGGGTTGTCATCAAGTGTTGTCTTATGCATCATACTTTGATATATTTAAAATCTTAAATTAAGAAAATAATAAAATAATAATAATAATTTGAAAAAAAAGGAGTTAATTTGGTTTTCACTAATTCAAAGAAAAATGATAAAATGATATAAAGAGAGAGGTTGGATAATTGTATCTGTGCGTACCCAAAATATGGCTTTGGGATCAACCTCTACTTGGGCTCACAATTTATTTGTATTGTGGGCTTTGGGTTTCCTACTATGGGTGGTCCTATGCTCGGAAACCCAAGTGCACTCCTGTTTCCTCAAACCCTTCTCTTTACCTCACAGAGTCACTCCCCTTCTCTCTTAGAGTGGTTGCTCTTTTCTCTCAATGTTCTCTCCCGAATTTCCAACCCCCATTCCTCATTCTCTTCTCCTATTTATAGGTTAGGATAAGTGGAGGTGTTATGATTACTCCCCCTTACTAGTGCGAAAGGGGGTCCAATTCCATCATCTCAAAGTGGATGCTCTGTCGGGAAAGGTGGAAGTGGCATTGGAACTGATTCCCACATCTAGAAGCTTGCTCGGCAGAGACGTTCTCAAAGGCATTACCGGGCATCCGAGTACAGGGTGTCTCTGAGCAATAACGCTCCTGACCAGGTTAGAAATGATCGCGAGGGGGGGGGGGTTGCTTGAGGTATTCAAGCTAGCGCGGTCTTATTTTAGCTCTTGGGCCCAAATTGGGATATGAGGAGTTTGGGTCGAGGCTAAAGGTCCAAAATGGGGATAGGGTCATATAACGTGTCCCAGCCCCATACAATAGCCCCCCCTTGATTCGTGTTCGGAACTCGGGCATGAATCAAGGAAGGCATGTGCCTGAGATTCCCCGGGAAGCTTAGGCGTCAATCACTGAACATATGGGATGGTCATTAATGCGCTCTAAAAAGGGGCATTATGCCAGGCTATCAAGATCAACTGCTATCATAACTTGACAGTTCGCAAACCGAAGTTACGCGTGTGAGGGTTACAAAAAGATCCAGAAGGGTTTTCCCGCCTTTCTTCTTCATTAAATGCTCCTATCCTATAAATACTTCCTGTTCCTCCTTCAGATCACTTTTCGCTTTCTTACTCTCTAAAATCTTTCTCTGTTGAGCACTCCTCTCTTGTGCACAAATCCTTTGATCAAGATTCTCCACTCCTTAGAGCTCACAGTAAGTTTCTCTACTCTTTTCTTCTTCTTTCAATTTTTCCTTCGCTTTAGAGCATAAGAATGGGGTTTTCCCATCTCCTGTCTTCTGAGGCGTCTCTGGCTAACTTCAGGGAGGTCTTCAATATTCCCGAGGACGTGGAGGTGGCGTATTGTCACGAGGGTGACATTGCCCTTCACCGTCGTTCTGGGTCTAACACAACATTTTTCCCTTTGATGGCTATCCTAGAGGGAGGGTGACATCGCCCCCGTTCAAGTAGTCGAGCCAGCAGCGGCCAAATCAGTCAACTCCTAGGGAGCCGAATCTGACCCTAGTAACGAGATGGTGACTAGGCGGACGATGACCATTGGCCGCTTTGTGCCCGGCGCTCGGCCAACCTCACAACAGCAAGAACCCAGGGGTAGAGACCCGACTCCCCTTCCTCCTGCCCCCAACTGTTCTCGGAAGAGACAGTGTATGGCCGAGCAACCTCTCGCGGGCTCAGGGGATGCGCCCATGAGGACTCCCCCTTAAGTATCTGGAGGAGTCACTGTCTGGGAGCCGCCTACCCAGGTCGGGACAAACGTGGTGTCCTCCTCTCGGTCTGAGGTGAGCTAGTAGCCCACCTTCAAGCTCGGAGACAAGCCCTTGCTTGCATCCGCCAGTGTAAGGACATGGTCCCAAGGTGAAAGGGGGCAGGTTGCCCAGAGTCTAGTGCAGGGCCTCCTATTGCCCGAGGACGTTCATGTTTTCTCAGACACAACCGATGAGTCTCTGGCTAGGCGGTTGTAGTGGCACACCATAGTGGTAATTTCTTATCCCTTTGTTTTCCCATTTGTTTCAATGCGCGTGCATTCCCTCTACTTTCATACTTATCATTGCTACATTATCAGGCCGCGCAGCTGACCTATGTCCTTGATGGGAGGTTGAAGGAGCTCTCTGAGGATGCTGAGCGGGAGAAGGCTCTTAAGGAGGTTGCTGCGGCTACCGCGAAGGAGAAGGTAAAAGCTATTGAAGCTATGGAGAAGAAGGTTGCTGCGTCCGAGAAGGCCAGAGTGTTGGCAGAAAAGAAATTCACAGAGCTAGAGATGAAGTTGGGCGGGACCGAGCTCAAGCTGGCGAAGGCTGAGAGCCTGAACCTTGCACAATCCGACGAGTTAGCTGACCTGAAGGCAGCTCTGGAAGCTTGTGAGAATAAATGGTACAACGAAGGTTTTGCCGATGCAAAAAACTCCGCGGAGCCGGTCGTTTGTCAAGCCCGGAAGCTCGGATTCGAGGAGGGGTGGTTGGCTGTGCTGCAAGATATGGGGGTCCCTGAAAACTCTCCATTAAGGAACCCCGACCAGATCCCCTTTCCGGATCCTTCTCCCGTCGCCCAGAATCCTTCCGGCGTTGTTGATGAAGAAGAGACTCCCAGAATGAGGGAGTTGGTGCGAGCAATTGATTCCACGTGGAGTTAGTTGACTTAGAAGTCACCAGCAACCTCTGTGCTGGTGATCGGCCTGACGAGAATGTACAACTTCAGCCGTCTCCATCAACTCAGCCAACTAGGGATGTAATACAACAGCCATCCAAGGATGCCGCCCTGCTTCAGCCTGCCGATCCTTCAGCCTAATACCTAAATTCAACTTTTGCTTTTTCACTTTTCTTTAGTTTAATTAACTTCTTTATTTTTACTTGGTTTGCCTACCATCACCAGGTTGTGGTGACAGAACAATGATTTGACTCTTATCTTCCTAAGTTTTATTTTCCTACAGTCATCGGGTTGTGGTGACAAAACATTGGTTTAATTTTTATTCGTTTGCTTTATTTGATCTGGGTATGGTGACCGAATGTTTGCTTTAATCACATTTATGAATGTTTGCTACTAAGTTATTCTTTTCGTCAAGTTCTTCCATTTATATATAAATATATATATATATATATATTTATATACTCCTAATGACTAGGTAGTCTAGTCACGGTTTACCTCTGAACAGTGATTGAAATTGTTTTTTCATTTATCTTCAAAAGGATAGGTTATATTTGGGCATGTATGGTGACCGGGACTAGTTTGGAAGAGACCATCTATATCTAGAAAGAATTGGCTCCTCGGCGATAAGAACTAAATTCGACATACATTGACTTATCTAGGAAAATTTAGTGTAGGGTAATCACCTTCCCCATGATTTGGATTGAATCCGAGGGACTGGTTTCAATCCCTCGACGTAATCTTCGTGCGCCCAGTGACTAGAATAGAGCCGAGAAGCTTGTTTCTATTTTTGGAATAACTCAGTGTAAGGTTTTCGTCTGTCCAGTGATAAAGACTTAACCGGGAACCGGTTTCTGTTAGATAAAATTTGAGATTAGGTTTCCACTTGTCCGGTGATGAAGATCGAACCGAGCACAGGTTTCTGACCTTAGATAAAATTCGAGATTAGGTTTTCTCCTGTCCGGTGATGAAGACTTAATCGGGAACCGGTTTTTGTTAGATAAAATTTGAGATTAGGTTTCCATCTGTCCGGTGATGAAAATCGAACTGGGCGCAAGTTTCTAACCTTAGATAAAATTTAAGATTAGGTTTCCTCCTATCCGGTGATGAAGATCGAACTGGGCACAGGTTTCTGACCTTAGGTAAAATTTGAAATTAGGTTTCCACCTGCCCGATGATTGAGATCAAACCGAGAAACAGATTTCTGTCCTTAAAGTAATTTGGTATGAAGTTCCCTCGCGTTTGTTAACCGGGGCTAATGAGTTAATAACAATGGAATTATAAGTACAAATACACCTGTATGGATAAACATCAATGTTGTATTAATTAATAATATGCACATATAACATTACACTCAATCCGTACCCCCGCGTATTGATAATCAGTGGTAAAATTTCTTCAGATTGTGGGCATTCCATAGCCGGGTGAGTGGTCTTTCGCATAAATCTTCCAAGTAGTATGCCCCAGCGCCCGCAATGGCGGCGACTCTATAGGGTCCTTCCCAGGTCGGCGCTAACTTCCCTGCGTTGATATCTCGCGTATTCCCTACAACCTTTCGAAGTACCAGATCTCTCGCTCCGAAGTCCCTTCTCCTTACGTCCCTGTTGTATCTCCGGGCAAGTTTTTGTTGATATTCTGCCAGCCGTATGGTCGCTGATTCCCGACGCTCTTCCAACAAGTTCAACTGTTTCAACATTAATTCTGAATTCTTGGTGGGGTTGAATCCTGAAACTTGGGCACTACACAGGTTTATTTCTGCCAGTATAATTGCTTCCACTCCGTATGTTAGAGAGAACGAAGTTTCTCCAGTGGACCTCTTCGGAGTTGTTCGGTATGCCCACAGTACATTAGGCAACCCCTCTGCCCACCTGCCCTTAGCACCTTCCAATCTCCTCTTCAAACCGTTTACAATAGCTTTGTTGGTAGCCTCGGCTTGGCCGTTGCTCTGCGGATATGCCGGGGTAGAATACCGGTTCGTGATGCCGAGACTGCCACAAAATTCGCGGAAGGCTCTGCTGTCAAACTGTAACTCGTTGTCTAACACTAGGGACTCTGGTACCCCGAACCTCGTCACTATGTTTCTCCATACAAACTTCTTAACATCCACATCCCCGATGTTCGCCAACGCCTCTGCCTCCGCCCACTCGGTGAAATAATCTACGACTACTAGAACAAACCTTCGATTTCCTGTAGCCCGAGGGAATGGACCGACAATATCCAGCCCCCACTGCGCAAAGGGCCAAGGGCTGACAATGGGATTTAAGCTCCCTGCCGGTTGGTGTATCATCGGGGCGTGCTTCTGACACTGCTCACATTTCCGTGCATATTCGGTAGCATTCTTTTGCATTCGCGGCCACCAAAATCTCTGAGTCATTACTCGGTAAGCTAAGGAATGTCCCCCCACATGACTGCCGCACTCCCCATCATATAGCTCGGCCAGGAGTTCCTCAATCTTGCTGGGGTGCAAGCACTGTAGGTAGGGCTCGTCAAAAGATCTTCGATACTGCTTACGATCAGCTGATAACCAGTACCGAGTAGCTGTCCGGCATACTTTTTCTGCTTCCTTCTCATCGGCAGGCACTCGATCCTCTGCTAAAAAGTCGATGATCGGATCCATCCAACATGGCTCAACCGTTGTCACCAGCGAAACACCTACTCCTGCATTGATACTCAGTTCTGCTACCAACTCCACTTTTATTAATCGAGGAATTTCCTCGGTTGATGATGACGCCAATGTGGCCAAAGAGTCAGCGTGCCTGTTCTGCCTCCTGGCTACTTGAACCATTTTGACGTTCAGAATGCGGTCCATAGTTTGTTTCACCAACCGTAAGTACTCCATCATCCGAGGATCCTTGGCCTCAAAGCTTCCCTGTACCTGATTGACCACTAACCGAGAGTCTGAGTAGACCTCTACTTCTCTAGCACCTAGATCTGAAACCACTCTTAATCTGGCCAGTAGGGCCTCATACTCGGCTTCGTTGTTGGAGGCCTTCAAGCCTAACCTAAAGGAATGCTCAAATTTTATTCCTTCTAGGGTGATGACCACAATCCCGGCCCCGGCTCCTAATGCGCTGGACGCACCGTCCATAAATACCTTCCACGGGATTACCTCTACAGGGCAAACCATCTCCCTTCCCCCTCTCAGGGAAAACTCTGCAATGAAATTAGTGAGGACCTGACCCTTCACCGAGCTTCTTGGCCTGTACCTGATATCAAAAGAACCAGCCGAGTTCCCCACTTAGCTATTCTTCCCGTGAAATCAGATCTCTTCAATAATGACTACAAAGGATACTCGGTCAACACATAAACGGTGTGAGTTTGAAAGTAATGGGGTAACTTCCGTATAGCATGCACACCAACTTCTCCAAGGGCAAATACCTTGTCTCGGCAACAACTAGGGTTTTGCTGATGTAGTATACTGGCTGTTGCACTCCTCGGTCCCTCAGAAGCACGGCGCTCACGGCATGTTCTGACACCGAGAGATACATAAATAAATCCTCCCCAGGTTCTGGAGCTGTTAGCATTGGTGCTTGCACCAAATATTCTTTCAACTTCTGAAAAGCCCTTTCACAGTTCACACTCCTCACTCCACTGGAATCTCTTCCACTTCTTCAAAAGCTGGTAAAATGGATGGCAGCGGTCGGCGAACTTGGAAATAAACAGATTAAGGGCAGCTAACATGCCGGTTAGTACTTGGACTTCCTTTGGATTGCTCGGCGGTTTGAGGCGTTTAACTGCTTCAATCTGGTCGGGATTGACTTCTATTCCTCGGTTAGTAATCATATACCCTAGGAACTTGCCAGCCCCCACTTCGAAAGCACACTTATCGGCATTCAGGTGCAACCTGTGCCGTTGAAGTACTTCGAACACCCCTTTGAGATCATCAATGTGCTGCATTTCCCGTTTGCTTTTCACCACCATGTCATTAAATCAATGTACACCTCAATTGTGCACCCAATGTTGTCTCTGAACATTCTCCTCATCATCCGTTGATATGTGGCCCCGACGTTCTTTAACCCAAACGGCATCACGGTATAGTGATAGTTAGCATCAGAGGTTATAAATGCTGTCTTCTCCTGATCCTCGGCGGCCTAGGCAATCTGATGGTAACCCTGAAAAGCATCCAGAAAGCTCATCCTTGGGTGCCCATAGGTGGCATCTACTAACTGATCAATCTTCGGCATGAGAAATAGATCCTTTGGACACGCTCGGTTCAGGTCAGTAAAGTCAACACAGACCCTCCATTTGCCGTTCTTCTTTTTTACCACCACGGTATTCGTGAGCCACTCCAGGAAGAATATCTCCTTTATAGCCCCAGCTTCCTTCAATCTTTTGACCTCTTGCCTGATAGCATCGACGTGCTCCTTAGCCAATCTCCTCGGCTTCTGCTTCTTGGGAAGGTATAAGGGATCCACGTTGAGCTTGTGAACTATGAACTCAGGGTCCACCCCAGGCACCTCATACGGACTCCAAGCGAACACATCTACATTCTACACAAGAAACAGCAACATCTCTACCCTTTCTTTTTCCTTCACACTTACTCCAATCAGATAACTCCTGTCATCATCTGGCAATATCTTTACTCTCACTAAGTCCTCGGCACAACTAGCCCTCGCTTCCTCTTGGGGTCCTTGTAATTGCTATAAGGGAGTCTCCTTGGTTGACTCCTTTTGCTTGATTCTTCGGTCAACTGCGGCTACCAAGCACTGCCTGGCCACTTGTTGATTGCCCCTTACTACGGCAATTCCCTGCTCGGTGCGGAACTTGACCTTTACATGCAGGGTGGACGGTACAACCCCCATTGCATGAATCTACGGCGTTCCAAGGATCGCTGTTTACGGAGAGAAAGAAGCGACCACTATGAACGTTACCATCACCTCCTTACCTTTCATATTCACGGGAAGCGAGATCTGCCCTTCTAGGATCACCATGCGGCCATCAAACCCCATCAGGGGCGTATCATACTTGGAGAGATCTTTATTCTTCAAGCCGAGCCCTTTGAACAGGTCGGGATACATCACCTCGGCACCACTCCCTTGATCTACCAACATTCTCTTTACTATGAAACCATTTATTCGGGCTAAAACCACCAAAGCATCATCATGTGGTTGAATTGTGCCCTCTAAATCATCATCATTGAAGGCAATGGGCTCCCGGGTGTACTTCAACTTCTTCTCTGAGGGCTGCTCACCCGAGCTACTTTCCGCCGATACCACAGCCAGCACCCTCCTCCTCTTGGACACCTGAGAGCCCATTGGGGCCGCGTGGATGACTTCTATTACGACCAATGGGGGTGTGAGAGGATTCCTGCGGGGCCGAGCACCCTACCTAGCTTCTTGATTCCTGGAGTCCACCACAAATTTTTTCAAATACCCCGCCTTCACTAACTGCTCCAGATGATCTTTTAACACTTTACACTGTTCAGTGGTATGCCCCTTATCCCTATGGTAAGTACAGTACATATTCTGATTCCTCCTTGAAGGGTCACCCCCCATCTTGTTTGGCCACCGGAAGTACAGCTCATTCTTGATTCGATCCACAATCCTGTGCATCGGCTCCTTGAAGGCTACATTCACTTCCTCCATCTGTGGCCCCGGCTCTTGAATCCTCAAATCCTTCCGGGGCCTGGACTATAAACCGCTCTACCGAGGATGATTTATGACCGGGGCCTTTCCTTTGCTCTGTAATCGATCATCCTCCAACCGTTTATATTCTTCAATACGCCTCATCAACTGCCTCATATCCTCGGGAGGCCTTCTTGTCAACGAGTCTCGTAATTTGGAATCCTCGAGCAACCCTATTCGAAAAGACTTACCGCGATTTTTTCATTACCTCCGCCAATCTGGTTGTACAGCTCTCAGTACTAGTTAGCGTAGCTGCGGAGGGTTTCTCCAGCCCCCATTTTCATTAATAGCAACGCGTCCACAGGCTGCAGAACCCAGCTGCAGGTCATGAACCGGACACCAAACTCTTGACTCAACTTGGAAAAACTGTGAATCAAGCATTTCCTTAACCCATTGAACCACCTCAATGTAGTGGGACTGAGGCTCGAGGGAAACACCTTACACATCAGTGCATCGTTATGAGTGTGCAAAGACATCATTTGAATATAATGGCTTACATGTTCTACCGGGTCCGTCTTTCCATCGTAAGAATTAAATGACAGCCGTGTAAATCTGCTCGGCATAAGTGCCTTTTCAATGTCCCTCGAGAATGGTGATCGGGCAGCTCGGCGTAATGCGCTGCTCATAGCGTCCATGGCAGCATTCCGTGGTCGTCGCTCCACCAGGGAAATAGAATCCCGGTCTTCATATTCCCGTGAGCGATCCCAGTGCCAATGAGATCTGGATTGATGGGATCCTGCTCCATGGTGACCCCCCACACTAGCCGACCCTTCTCCGACGCCTACCTTTCGCTTCCAACTCTAAATCCCTCACCAGCCTACGTAGACGCTCAAGTTCCTCATCCTTCTGCTCAAGCTCTTCATCCCTTTTATCGAAATGATTATGCCCCGAAGCACCAGACACGGTCCGGTACGTCTTAAACGACCCTTCTCCAAGACCAGACTGCCTTTCCTCATACTCCCTATCTTCGCGTCCCTTCTGCCTTCTTTCCCACTAGGTGGATCCCCGAGAAGATCTCCCAGAGCCGCTTTCAGCATAGCTCCTAGATTGTCTTCCAGACATTTTCCTGTGCGCGTCCTGGCAGAACCACAGCTTCGTAGGAGATTCCCACAGACGGCGCCAATTGTGCATACCCAAAATATGACTATTGGGCTTAACCTCTACTTGGGCTCACAATCTATTTGTATTGTAGGCTTTGGGTTTCCTACTATGGGTGGTCCTATGCTCGGAAACCCAAGTGCACTCCTGTTTCCTCAAACCCTTCTCTTTACCTCACAGAGTCGTTCCCTTTCTCTCTTAGAGTGGTTGCTCTTTTCTCTCAATGTTCTCTCCCGAATTGCCAACCCCCATTCCTCATTCTCTTCTCCTATTTATAGGCTAGGATAAGTGAAGGTGTTATGATTACTCCCCCTTACTAGTGCGAAAAGGGGTCCAATTCCATCATCTTAAAGTGGACGCTCCATTGGGAAAGGTGGAAGTGGCATTGGAACTGATTCCCACCTCCAGAAGCCCGCTCGGCAGAGACGTTCTCAAAGGCATTACCGGGCATCCGAGTACAAGGTGTCTCCAAGCAATAACGCTCCCGACCTGGTTAGAAATGATCGGGGGGGGGGGGGGGGTCTGCTTGAGGTATTCAAGCTAGCGCGGTCTTATTTCAGCTCTTGGGCCCAAATTGGGACCTGAGGTGTTCGGGTCGAGGCTAAAGGTCCAAAACAGGGACAGGGTCATATAACGTGTCGCGAGGCTTAGGCCCGAGGCCCATGGGGCCCGGGGCCCAGCCCCGTATAGTATCAATTATATACTTAGAGCATTCTCCAATAGAAAAATTAAACCTCTTTTCTCTCCAAATTTTGAAGAACCACAACTTGAAAATTGAAATAGGCTCCAAAAGATTATATATAGCGGCTCTCCACACCAAGAGAGCCACTGCAATACTTTTTTTTTTAATAAAACATAAAGACTCTTAACTCCTAACTATGAAATTCGCATTTATGATTTCTTTTAAAAGGAAAAAAAAAATATATATTGTCTGTATCTCTAATTTTCTAAAACATTAAAAAATAAATAAAGAAGGTTTTTACTAAATATATTTATAAACTTTTCTATTTAATATTATATTATAGATGTTTATATTGGTGATATAACATTTCCATAAACTCTTTGATAAGAAAATAAATAAATAAACATTTGCATAAACATAAATGTTATACAATAAAATTGATTCATGATTCAATTAATATTTGACAATTATTATAACTACGTTTACGGGTCTTTAATCACTGATTTTGAACTTTGCTCGATCCGATGAACCTAAATTGATTTGGTTGACTCTATCTTAGATACTTTTTGGTAAAGTGTCATTTGGAGTCAATTCTTTAAAACTTATTTAAGACCATTTAGTAATAACATTATATATTGTACCATCTTATTTTGGGCTGATTTTAAGTTTTTCTCCTAATTTTACTTTTTTAAAAAATTGGTAAATTACTAAATTACAAATTACCCATATGTAGTTTGATCGAAATTTAAATCTCCTATTTGTGGTTTGAAATTTGACATTTTATACACCTGAGGTTAGCTCAGTTAGATTTATGTAACCCACATATGTTAAAAACATGGCTAAATATATAATTTTGCTCATCTTTTATGTGTCTTTCCTCCAAAAACATAAAAATACATGATCAAATAAGATCAAAAAGAATTCAGTGGAACATTTGCATTGTAGGATTTCAAACCATAGGTAGGCAACTTAAATTTTGGTCAAACCACAAGTGGGTAAAGTGTCAAATTTTAAATCACAAATAGGCAACTTACATTTTAGTTAAACCACAGGTGGGTAAATTGTAATTTGCCCTAAAAAAATTGATCATTTAACCTTCATTAATTTTCAATGCTATCTTTCGGCTCACTTCTTTTTGTGGGTTGTTGGCAAGTGCCGTCTTATACATCATACTTTGATATATTTAAAATTTTAAATTGAGAACAATAAAATTTTGAAAAAAAGGAGTTAATTTGGTCTTCACTAATTCAAAGAAAAATGATAAAATGATATAAAGAGAGAGGTTGGATAATTGTATCAATTATATACTTAGAGCATGCTGCAATAGAAAAATTAAACCTCTTTTCTCTTCAAATTTCGAAGAACTACTTGAAAACTGAAATAGGCTCCAAAAGATTAGCAATCAAATAGTTTTTTTTTTTTTTTGAATTGATATATATATATATTTATATATTTAGCGGCTCTCCACACCAAGAGAGCCACTGCAATACTTCTTTTTTTTCCTAAAAATAAAATATTCATCTCTCCCTCCTTTCTTTTCCCATTTTTCTAAAAAAAGAATAAATGAATGGTAACTAAAGAATAATTAAAAAATAGAGAGAATGGAAACTTGGAAAGTTTATATATATATATATATATATATATATATATATATTTATAGGCTCTCCACACCAAGAGAGCCACTGCAATACTTCTTCTTTTTTCCTAAAAATAAAATATGAGAGATGTTACGTCTACAACAATTTTACAACATTTTTACAACAAATCACAGGTGGTTAGTTGTTATTGGTTCAAATTTGAAACTAACACTAAGATTACTTTTTTGCCCCAACAATAACAACTAGTAACAACCTGCCACTTAAAATTTGTTGTAAAAATGTTGTAGACATATCATTTCTCATAAAATATTCATCTCTCCCTCCTTTATTTTCCCATTTTTCTAAAAAAAGAATAAGTAAATGGTAACAAAAGAATAATTAAAAAATAGAGAGAATGGAAACTTGGAAAGTTTATTGGAGACTGATTTGAAAATGTGATTAGCTAAATTAGAGGTAAAAAAAAAAAAGAATGAATTGTTGGTTAAAATTTAGGTGAAACAGCTAATCTGTTGGAGCACCAGCATCCTGCTAGCGAGAGAAATGGAAAAAAGTTTAGACAATTGAATCAATTTCATATATATTATTGCTTAGAGAACATATTAGAGAAATAGTTAGATAAATCTTCGAAACCCACACACATACATTCAGTGAAACTAAAAAGAAAAGAAAAAAAAATCTATAATCCATAACGAATGTTTGATGAATCTTGCAAACAAATTCAACAACTTTATATTTAAACCAACTGTAGTATTATTTAACTGGAAAAATTATTTGATTTCCCATTACCATTTTATCTTGAAATTTTTGTTTTTTCTCCCTTTATGTTAACTTTTTCTTCGAAACTCTTTGTCCTCGTTCAATAGGTCACTTCTTTGAGGAATGAATCTTATGATGGGGTCATTAAAGACATTACCAAATTATTAAATAAAAATATATTTAATTTCTCTGATCATGTTGACATGGTAAAAGTATTGTAAAACAAGGACCTAAGAAATTGGAGAAGAATTTTGACCAATAAATGTCATCCCCTGAATTCGTGATCTATCTTAAAACCTCCACTGTCTCCTCCAACACCCCAAAAAAAAAAAAAAAAAAACACACACACACACATCTTTTATATCCACCTCTCAATTCTCTTGACTAAAGGAATTTATATTACCAAACCCTAACGCTCTTCCTCTCTCTCTCTCTCTCTCTCTCACTTTCTCTCCATGTCCCTTCAACAAACATCCTTAACAAACATCCTTGGGAGCAAGAAATAAAAGGAAAAGAGGAGAAATAGAGGATAGGGATGGAGCATAGCCGGTACCGCTCCAATGGACCCGGAGGCCGGAACCCAGAGATCGTGAGAGCGAGGAACTTAGCCGAAAACAAAATTTATGTAGGCGGCCGGTCTCGCCCTCCATTTGATCCTCGTATGATAAATTACCATGGGACTAATAAGTCGTCAAGGACATCCTCTACCCTAGCATTGAAAAAATGGTGGAATGATCCTGAGTCAAAGAGGAAAAGGAGAGTTGCCAAATATAAGCTCTACAGCGCCGAAGGGAAGATCAAGAGTTCTTTCAAGAAAGGGTACTGTTGGATTAGGAGAACATGCATTATGATGGTACGTAGGCTTTGATGATGATGATGATGAGGAGGAGAGAAAGCAAAATAATTGAGAGGTGGGAGGGTGAGAGAAAGAGAGTTTCTAACTTTGTATGCTTTGTCATGCATAATATGTTAGTTGTTATACATATATATATATATATATATATATATATTATCAAAAGCTTTCTCTCACATCTACTCCACCCCCTTTAGCTTTATTTCATTCTTTGATGCGATTTTTTTGGTTTTGTTTTGGATGAGAGAAAAATAATAAAGAGGGAGAGAGAGAGAGAGTTCTATGTTTTTTCATGCATGGCATGTTGGTTGTTATTATCAGAAGCTTTTTCTCTTATATAGTGCTATCCTTTTGCTTTGTGCTATTCTCCATTGCGATTTTTGGTTTGTTTCTGGACGAGAGATCATCCCAAGCAAAACATGCATTACCGTTTTCTTAATTTGTTTTGTATGATTTAGATATGAGAGGAAAGAGGAAGGGGGGATGGCTTCGAATAGAAAAAGGGTTACTTGTACTTGAAAACAAGTAGTGAAAAAAAGTTTCAATTATTGGTTTTATATATCATATATGAAAGGTTCTGTTTTTCTCTAATATATATATCTGATTCCTGGACAAGAAGAACATGGGGCTTTTCATATATGTGGCATATAATGCGAAAGCATCTACAATTTTTTTGAATGGTTTTCTTTTTGTTGTTGATAATGTCATAGGTTTTTTTTTTTAAGGAAAGTTACAACCATGGGAAGGGGTGATTCAATTTTTGATTCTCCTTATTAAGGAGAACATGCAATGAAATTAAATTATAAGACTCTTAGCACTTCTTTTAAATGGTTAATCATCTATTTGGATGTGGAAAATGTTATGTCTCTCACACCTAGCTAATATGCTTGAAAAATATTTTACTATGATATGTGAAGTTCATAGTAGAACCTAAGGCATCCGCTCCATATCCATAATGATTACTCTTTATTATAAAATCAAGAACTTAATTAATTTTTGGTGTAGACGGGAATTAAATCTCAGCTTTCTTATTCAACAGCAAGATAAACTTTACTAATTGAGCTAAATGAAACTCACCTCCCTAATACATTTTAAGGAACACAGATGGTTAATGGACTTGTAATCTAATACTTTTTAATCTATACATTAACAAATCAAATTCAGTCTAAACCACTTGTGAATAAAGTGTGATTATCTATTTGTTTTTACGTCTGAGCTTGATATTTTCACTGTAACTAAAGACTATTTTTATAACTAACAGATTTCCCAGTTCTCCAAAACACTAACAGATACTATCAGCATCCTCTTGTTTAGTGCTTTGCGGGTTGGTAAAGCATCCCACGCTATTTTCTAGATCAATAACTTTAACCTTTCATGCATCTTTATCTTCCATAAATTTTCCTCTCACTGGGAAGTAGGGGACTAGTTTGAAGAAATCTCGTTCTTTGCTCTAAAAGGTGTATATCTTACAGTGAAACCTTTTGCTTTGGTTATGTACCCAGCTTCATTTACCAATCTAGTGGAATAGCGAAATTCTGATTTTACAAATACAATTAGCTGCTGCCTGGTCAAAAACTCGGTATAGCTTAATTATTTCTATCCCAGGTTCTACCATCTTCAAGTATTAAGTCTTTGACCAAATTCAATTCTGGAGGCCTATCTCCTGGAGGCTTTGGAATGAACCCATATAACAGAGTCATCCATGACCATAGGTCATCCCAAATACAGGTAGATGAGTTCGATCCCACTAATAAGCAACTTCCCTTCTTTAAAGTTTCTTTGCTGAAAAATATTTTTCCACAGCCAATAGCCAGTTTTGGGTGAGGGAGCTTACATGAAGCTTTTTCCTCTAGGGCTGTGTTTGTTTTGGCTTCAAACTAATTTCAGAAATGCTTTTCCGTAAAATAGGTTGTTTGGTTGGTCCGAAAAATTGGTCAAACTGAAAATGATTTCTGTGTTGACCGTAAAATAAGATCAATGGGGCGGAAAATGATTTCTGTCGTTATTTTAACTTCAAACCATTTCCGTTCCAGAGACGCGCAAAGAAAGAAGGGACTCACAGACGCACAAACGCGCAAACACAGAGAGAGAGAGAGAGAGCTCGAGCACGAGCACACCCACAAAACCCAGATCACGCCTCACCTCAGCCAAGCTTCGGCCAGCCCAGCCAAGCTCCGATCACGCCGGCCCACTGCCCAGATCACGCGCCGACCAAACACCTAAGACCCACAAACACCGGTCCACCCAGATTTTAGCCCACCCCTCCCTCATCACCGATCCACCTCTCCGATCGCCAGCCATGCACCGATGAGCTCCGATCTTGACAACCGACCGCAGGCCGTGCTCCACCAGGCTCTCCAACGCACTGGCCGCCACCACCGATCGCCGATCTGGCCGCCATCGACCACCAGCCCACTCCACTCTAACCCCAAACCCACCCGATCTGACCGCCGCCGCCTCCGCCTCCATCCACTCCGATTCTCTCTTTCTCGATCTCTCTTTCCCTCAATCTCTCGCTCTTTCTTCCCCCTCTCAATGAGTTTGTGAAAATGATGTTTTTGTTTTGATTTTTGTTTCTGTGTTGTTTATATATTTTGATTCTATATAATAATATTTGTTTGGATCTTAAGAAAATGTGAGAAACATGATAAAAATGAGTTTTCTAGAGCATTTTCAGCAAAACAACCAAACACTAGAAAATATTTTCCAAAGCATTTTTTAGAATACAACCAAACACTTGAAAATATTTTTCTTTCCCGAAAATAACATTTCCGGAAAATATTTATTTTCCGGAAAATATTTTACACGAACCAAACACAGCCTAGGTAGAATCAGTTTTCACCCATATCTATTCTGAGTTTTGAACCAAATTCCAACTCAATTTTGTGATAAGGGCTCCGTTGAAATCTTGCATTCTTCTTATACCCAAAACACATTCTTTAGGCTTGCACAGTGATGCCTAGCTTTTAAGTGGCAAGCACTTCCCATTTGAATTCTCAACCTAAAAGAAAGATCTACAAGCTGCATTAATTTTAATTAGTACACACCATTTTTGGAATTTCAAGGGACGACATTGTGTATATAGGAGTGGTTATTGCCACTGACTTAATCAAAGTGAGACGACCAGCCTGTGAAAGTACTTTGGCCATCTAGCCATTTAGCATAAATTGATAATTAGAGAAAGGAAAGTGTTTCATTGTTGTAGCCGTGAATGAAATATTCTTCTTCTCAGTAGACTGGAAGGCTAATTGTGGCAGAATGGACGGATGAGTTGACTTTGGTAGAAATAAAAGGGTGTTACTAATGTAGGACATATATTAATAAATTATTTTAGAAAATTTTTTATAAGAAAAAAAAAAGTGACTAATTTTTTAAGTTTTTCAATTTTTCATAATTTTTTTTATAAAATGGATGATTAAGGGCATACATTAACTGAATCCGAGATAAAAATAGAGTTTGAGGGCAATAAATGATAATGAGCCAACTCAATAGTGGGAAAATAGACTTGGCATGTACTTTGTGGTAAACTTGCCTTCATCCTTTTGGTGTCTGTGTGTTTCACTACAAGCACAACAACCAAAAGGTGTGTAAGATTACAAATTTACTACTTCTTTGATTTCTCCTCCCCTTGCTACCAAACCTTACCTCCCTAGGTTTGATGCTGATGGGTTAGGTCCCTTTGTAAGTCTTTATTGTTATTTTGGTTGGACCCCTTTTGATGTGGTCCTTTTTTGTTAAACCATGTTAGGCTCCTTTGTCTGCAGCATGACTTAAGCTAATTTCCCCAAATTTTAGTGGCTCGTGCTTTTGGGTTTTATTGATTTGGGCCTTTAAGGCCTTTGTAACTTAGTTTTTATGGTTTGGGCCTTTTGAGACCTTAGTTAAAATAATAGTAACAATAAATAAGGCTTGAACAAGAGGCCTTAGGTATTTCCTTAATTTAAATTATGGGATAAAATCAATTACAAATAGGTAATCAATCACACCTTAGAAACCCAATAGTTAGTAGCTAGGCTAATTTTTTACAATTTTATGGGCATACTGCTTGGGTTTTTATATTTTGGCATTTTGAGATAATAATAATAATAATCACATCAATATATATATATATATATATATATATATATATATATATAAAAGTAGAGACCTTATGTAGAAGTGCATGAGGTCCTGCTATGTGGTGCTCTAATTTTGTATTTAGCATTTTTTAAATATTTTTTCATTAAGTTTTTTTACTATTACCAAAAAGTTCACATTAACTTATTCTACTATTATCTCATTAATTGTTTGAACTTACACTACACCTTTCTCTTTTCTTCATGTCTTTTAGCGTACCCACCGTTTAATATTAAAAACAAAAGCAAAATAATAATAATTAAGAACTAATAGTAATAATTAACCAGATAAGGCCCTAGAGAGAGATAAAGAAACACGTAAATGTTGTGGATTGTTAAATGAAACACATTATTTCACTAATACCAAAATAAAATACTTGAGATTGACAAAGCATTTGTAAGACAGAGAAAGAGGAATCTGAGGGGCCACCACCACCGTCATACTGGCCTCCCACTACCATCAAGCCGTTGAAACCCCTACGAGTAATTTTTTTCTTTTTAAATTAGGAGATTAAATATGATTTAGGTTTGGTTAATTTAGTTAGATAGTTTTTGTTTTAGGTATATAAGTAGAAAGAACATTTGGTGCACAATGTAAAGCCATATTCTACCATGGATTTAAATCATCTATAAGACACATGCATACTTGCCCACACCATGTCTTAATGTTGCATTATCGATGAGTGGAAGATGGTGAGAGAGTTAGGTATACTTTTATTTCATGGTATGCAATATGTGAACACAACACAAATTAGTTAATTTTTTTTAAAAATTAATCTTACCTTAAGAATGCTACAAATGTGTAGTGAAACTACTAAAATAATTTTTAATATCTCAAAATGTATATGTTTCTTTACTCTAATTTAGTATACTTTTTCTTTATAATATATGTACAACAATTTCCAAAACCGTCTTATATAAAATATTATAAAATTATCTGTGCAATGCATGGTAAACTTGCTAGTAATAATAATAAATAAGGCCTAAACAAGAGCCCTTAGGGATTTTCTTACTTTAAAGTAAGGGATAAAATCAATTACACATAGGTAATCAAACCTTAGAAACTCAATGGTTGGTGACAACTCCTTAAAATGAATAAAAAGACATACACACAATTCTTACCCCCCCCCCCCCCCCCCCCAATCAAAATCATGTTCACATCACTAAGGCTCCAAAAGTTGGATGGGGGTTGGCCAAAATCTAGGGTAAAAAATTAGGTAAATTGTTTAATTGTTGATTACTTCAAACTTATGTCCTTGTCTCACACCTCATTCTCTATTTTTTTTCTACTTTATATCTACTTATGTATAATTTAATTAGTTATTGTTATTGTTATTTTATTTTTATTAATATTGGTATTGTTGTTGTTCTTATTTATGTAGTATACATTTATTTGTGGATCTTTGTTATACTATTTTTTTAACCTTTCTAGAAGGTTGTTTGCACAAAAAAACAGAAGGATGAGCTTGTCACACATGACAAATGTAAACAAGATGAATGTGTCAATTTTTTTTATTTATTAGATTGACGATATGAAAAAAAAAAATCTAACTTTACTTGCTATTTTAATAAATCTTTATGGGGTATCAATTTCTTATTCAAAGGGTATTTTTATTTATTGAGATTTATCATTACATGCAGAAGCAATGACTCATACTATGCCCTATGTAAAAGATTACAAGCCTAATAAGAATGTTAAATATTGGTTTTAAGGCTCATTATCTGGTCTGCCATTATAGTTTAAAAGGGTGATATTAAATTACTAAATTAAACAATCATGTAACTTCCAATATGGTGGCTAAGGTTCTCTGCCAGAGGTTTGAAACAATTGCATTAGCTAATAAAAAGGTTGGCTTCCCTTCCTTTCAACCAAATCATTTAACAATTTTGTTAGTCTTGAACCCAATATGGTTGAAAACAATTTCAACAATACATTTTTTTTACTATTGTTTTCTAAAAACTTGTTCTCACATTTTAGCAGTCAACAAGAAATGCAAGCTTTTCACCATATATTCTTTTAAAGGAAGAAATCAAACGATTGAATTGCATAGCCCATATCATCTTTCTTCTATATCGCTGAACTTTTTCAGCCAAAAATTTAGGGATAATTGCTCACCTTTATTGAAGATTTTCTTCTACATTATATATTGCAGAATTTTCCCAACCCAACCTTAATTGAAGATTTTATTCATTTTTGGCCACTTATTTGTTTATGTATAAGTGATTTCATTTATAAAGGTGAGTTAAGTTTTTATATATGTTTAAGTTTATATATATGTTATGTTTCCTTTCATATTGATTATTTTATAAGTTCTGAACAAGTTGGGAATTAATGCTTGGAGTCTCATATCTATCACGTCATCCAATTATTGCTGATGTTATGTTTATCAAAAACTCCTCATTGGCTATTGAAGGAGGTAAGGTCATTTTTATTTTATTTTATTTTAATTCATAATCACATATTTATTGTATCTATTTTTGAGTATCAAATATCCACTAGTTTGTACGCGGCACGAGTTATCTTTTATTTGAAAAAAAATTATTTACAATATCAATATGCACCTCTTGTGCCCTCTCTTTCATTGTAACTATCAAATTATCAAAACAGAAGATCTTTTTGTTTTTTTTAAAAAAATTGCACCTCTTGTGACAATATTTTTATTATTTTGTCAGTATAACAAAGTTTTTTTTTTCTGCAATTAACAATTGCAGGCTAAACAGAGAAAATCGTCAAAGATCATATATATCATATACACTAAGCAAAAACATCTTCCATTGAACTTATTTTGATTAGTATTAATGAGCCAACCTTGACATTTGCTCAGAAATGCAATTCTCAAATATTCAACCTAAAATGCTTGCTTGAAAAGAAATTAAAGAATTATAGTGAAAATCCTAATAAAGTCACTATCAAACACAAATGCCAGGTACAGAGCCTTAATGGATAGGATCTCTCTGTTCATCTACACTGCCTCTCCTCTTTTATACTAATGGTTTTTTTTATCTTTTTCTTCTTTGAGTTCCAACTCTGATGGAATCTAATTAGTGGGTAACATCACAAAAATTCTGTGGTTCATCACCCATGTTAGAGTCAACATAATAAACATATACATCATTATATACAATAAATCAAATTACTAAAAAGAATTCAAAAAGAAATGAAGAATGCAAAATTACTATGAAAATAAAGCTTCATCTCTGCCAAGAACATATCTTATATTAATAACCTTAATAGGCTAATAGCTGCTACCCAATCTACCACATCAGGTATCTTCATGCCAAAAAACTTCAGTACACTTATGTCTAGTTTGCTTTCCTTCCACACCTCCATCACGTTTGGACTCTAAAATAGTGCATGAATTATAGACTTCAATTCTTTATTGCATTTCTCTCATGGCTGATGGGGTGTTACTTGTTAGCCAAAACATTCCACTAGGCTTGTGTAAATTGTAACCGAAGGTAACTTTTAGTATACTAAAAGGCATGCAATTTAATTTTGTAGATATTATACTTGAATGCTTGTTGTTAGGGGGGGGGGGGGGGGGGGAATGACCGGGGTTTAAATCTCCAGGAAGAAGTTTTACACATGTATACACTTAGATTATGTTAGAGTAAAAATTTCTATCTTGTATTAAAAAAAAAAGGTAATATTAGATAATATTATAAAATCCAAAGGTCTACTCAATATATGGACAATAATTGATTTATTATGTAACTGTATCTCTATAATAATTTTTTTTTTAAGTATCAACATATAATAATATAGAGAGTATCAACATGTTATAGAGGTACTATTATTTACATGAAGAGTGTTATGTTCACAACATTTTCATAACAAATCATAGGTGGTAAGTTGTTAATGATTCTAATTTGAATTTACAATTTAAATTACTTTTTTGCTCACTCATAATAACCAGTAACAACCCAACATTTAGGATTTGTTGTGAAAATGTTGTATACATACCATTTCTCTTATTTACACATTTAAAGAGCTATTTTAAGAGTAATTTAATTATGGTATTAGAAAACTGGCGCATAATTATGGTATTAGACTTTTGACAATGCGCATTATATTAGGAGTTTTTTTTTTCCTTATCAATTGGTCATTAACAAAACAACCAATTTTTATTAAACTAGATCATGATTTATTTGGTTAAGATTTAATTAATTTTCCTACGTTCATACAATATATTTAAATTTCACAGCAATTAACCTATAATTAGTATATATTAAATTAAAACATAGATTTAAGAAATAGTGATTTATAAAAATTAATTGAGTCATATAACTTTGATCAAAGCCACATTAAATGTAACATATACCAAACCATTTAGAAGTAATACATCTAAAAAAATATGGTGTTAATTCAAGAAAAATAAAATTTTACTACATAAAACATTTATATGACAAATTTTAAGCAAGCAAAACAACCTACTGTCAATGAATAGAGATAGAAAAACAAACATATGAACTAAGAAATTATCAATACTTACAATAAGATGAGCCCAATTTTGGCTTCAAAACACACCTAAGCAATAGTCCAAGTTAGCCTCAAGTTTCAGTTTTGTTAAAGTTATGTTCATGTAGAACTCTTCTACAACTTCAAGTATATATAAGATTATTATCCATCATAGCAAAGAAGAAATACCTTCTCCATCTAAAAAGAAAATGAAAGAAAGAAAGAACAAAACAAGCAACTAAGGAAGCATAGATTCTTGCTTGCCAACTTAAATTTACACTTCTCTTTCTCTTTTATTTAATCTTTTTTTTTTAATCCATGACATGACTTCATACTACCATTTCCTTTTTCTCTTTTTCTTTTTTCTTAACATGCCCATACTAAAATGTTTTTTCTCATTCATTTATGATATTTTGTTATGTATCTCTAAGTAGATTATACATGCATGAAATTCTATCTAGTGTGTGATGAATTTTGAGGTGGAATTTACTTATATTACTTTGAAAATTTCTAATATTGATTTCTATTGTTTATGTTGAAAAGAAAAAAAGAAAAGAAATTTAAAATTTCTATAGAATTTAAATATTAGCTTTTTGAAAGTTCAAATTTGAAGTTCAACTTTTTTGAAGGAATGCAACATTTATAAATTCTACCCACGTTACTTTTGTCATACCACCAACCAATTTCAATATTGTGTTTAGGGCATTTTAAAATTTTAAAATGTTTTTTCTCAAATTTTTTTTTATATTTTAAATGTTACACTTTATCCTTAGAGAGTAGGAGAAAGAGAATGGTCTTCATTCTTATACCATTGAAGTAATTGAGTTGGTTGAATGTCTAAAACGACTTGATCACAAAAATGCAAATGCACATTTTTTATTCTTTTTCTTATGCTGCGTAGCTAAAATTATATGATTGTAGCAATTGAATATTCAATGTCAAAGGGAATGTGCACTACTTGCTAAACAAGTTCAATATTCATATTAATTTGACTCTCCTTTCATCCGTTTTCCCCTCATTATCTATTTTCAGTTTCACACATAACCAATCTTGCTTCAAGCTCTTCTTTTTGGGTGTACTACTTGGGGCTTGGCATTTGTTTTACAATGACAAGTTTCAAGGTTTATTTCCAAGAACTACTAAAGTGAAGTGTCTTAGTGGTGCTGGAATGCTTCTTGATGCATAAATATTACCTCTTCATGCTCTTAGAGTTCAAGCAATAATAATGTGAAACATTGTTCATGAACCTAGTTTTTAAAACTTGCAATATACAGATGGTCTAATCTCAGGAATTAGTTCGTATCTTCTCCATGCAGGTACCATGTTGATTTTATACTTCGTCACTCACTACTAAGTATCTTTTGCATATTCCCTGGTTTTAGACTTCACAGACTCACCTATGGCTTAACCACTCTGAAATGTGTTAAGTTTCTATTTTATTGGCAACTCCATTTCAAAACTTTTTTTTATTTTTTTAAATTTTTTTATTTATTTTTTTTATGTATTTTGAGTTGTAAGTTTTAGTGTCTTGAGTGTGGTTGAGAAATTGCATTGAAGACACAAGAGAACAGCCTAAGAATCTTCTCAATAAAGTGAAGTTTTGCTGCTTGGATAGCTGCTTGATCAATTGAGGTTAAGTGAACCTCAACTCCAGGGTCGACCCTAGTTGACTGGTCAAGCTTTGATATACAAACTTTCCAACTTGCGGTCCATGATGACCAAATGACCTAGGACCTTTTTCTAATTATAAACTTGTATATTTTGCAAACCCACCATTTGATTGAATGTCTTTGTAGAGAGGGAAAATTCTCGACCTATTATAAGCTGACACATCATACTACCAAGTGTTAGAAAAATACATGTTTGTATTGCATACAAAACATATGCAGCAGAAAATTAATGTATCTACTTCATTCGCAATTGATAACATGTATTATGTAAATTTCAAAATTCAAGAATAAGAGAGTGTATCTTGGTATGGTGAATTTCAAGACCAAAGATCAGAAGTTCTTAAGAACACTTTCAATTTTCACTCCAATTCCACTTGTGCCCAAGAAGTGTGATCTCTCAATCAGTTTCTATGAATTTGTTCAAGGGAGAATGAGAGAGTGTCTAACCCTCACATACAAACCATTTCATGTTCTTTTCAAAATTCTGTATGTTTTTCTCCTTATAACTGATTATCTAATTGGGCTAGCCTTTTAGGCATTTCCAATTGGGCTTTAGTATGTGGCTTGGAGTGGGACCAAAAGGGAATAAATAAAACACTAGCTCCAACGGGCCTTAGGCTTTTCTGTCAACTCTTGACAAGTCCAAAGTTACCATTAATTATATTTAATACCACTATATAAATATAATTGCATTCTAGGCCTTATTAATAAATTATATCCCAAGACTTTATTGTACATGCAACCCCTTCATAAAATATTCATAGTAATACAAAGTCATAAATGTAGACTGTCACTTTGTAGATTACTATGTCTTAATCCTTGAGTACCCGATTTAATCTTTTAAGTTCTTCATCATATATTTATGAAATCCAATTTCATAAATATATATTTTAGTAACTATTTACTAAAGTAGTTAGGCCTAACATTCTGAATAACAAACCTATTAAACTTATCTCAAGGAAATATTTTATATCTCCGTTAAGATACTATGAATTTCATCTTGAGAATATATGTTCCATCAACACTAAATGTGGCTACCCAACATACTGAGGTTTTGACCGTTACTTTAGATCTCACTCCTAATATATCAAAGCAACCTACATTTCATGATCAGGTCCATTATTCTCTCAGGATTAAGAGTTCATGTAAAAAGAAGTCATTAGATTTATTATTCATTTGACAGTCGTTAGGAGAATAATAAATCTCACAGTGGTCCAGTTCAATATATCTTAACTCTTAAAACATATCAACACATCAACTAAAAGTCTCCACTTTCATGATCAAGACAAATCATCTTAGTTGATATGTTATAGTCTTCGCAGATGAAATGTCCAATTTCATCACCGATTACGAACTAAAATTATGAGTTTACAAAGAACCTGTGATTTATATCTTTTGTGACTTTTCACATAAATAGCATACTATGCATCTCATGGACTATATGATAATGTCCGAATATTCATGTTACTATTATTTTAGATAATAATAATAAAACAACTTTATCAATTACAATATTAAGTCATACATCATGTCATATATAATGTCATACATAATATCATACATAGTATCATACAATAGGATTTAAGGGCACTAATCCTAACACCAAGTCCACAAAGAATGGTCAATTACAAAGCGCCACATACTGCTACTAGGTTTTGCTATCACTATTCAGAACCCAACAGAAATTTGCCAACTGTTGTTGAAATAGGAACATAAAATGCATGCAAGAACCAATCACACATCGACATGTGTAAGCAATGACATAAGCAACCAGGCGCGTGTGAGCGATGACACAGGCAGTCCAATCGGGTGCTGACATATGTCACCTTGAAAATCAAAACATTTTGGCCAATCAAGAGATGCCACGTGTCCTGGAGAAAAAGTCTTAAAGCTCCTCCAATTAGATTGTGACACATGTTACTAATCAAGCTTCGCCACGTGTCGCTCACCCACCCTTTAACTCCTATAAATATAAGCCTTCCTAAGACATTTTTACACACACCAACACATCTTGGAAGACACCAAGGCATCCATGCCACAAGCAGCATCAAGGAAGATTCAGAAATATAGAAGCTCTGCTGGAATCAAGCCCTGAAGCCTCCAGTAACTTCAAAAACTTCAACCTCGAATACGAAGAACATTCGAAGCATAATCATCCAAACTACCTGCCTAGATCTTAAAGTTTGCTAAAATCAAGCCCAAAAGCCTTCAGAAACTTCAAGAAATCACAAATCGGTGAAGCTCTACGGATTCAAGCCTCCAAAGCCCCGAAGAACTTTCGCCACAAAACTTGGAATACGAAGAACATTCGAAGAGAAATCATCTAAATCATCTTCCTAGATCTTAAAGTTCACCGGAATCAAGATCAAAAGCCTCTAGAAACCTCAACAAACCACAAATTAGCGAAGCTCTACGGATTCAAGCCTTTAAAGCACCGAAGAACTTCCACCACAAACCTTCGAAGACAAAGAACACACGAAGAACAAATAATTTCTAACAAGCTCATAGCAAGAGATTCATTGTAATTCTATTTCAAGGGTCTTCGATCCATCCTTCAACCAAATTGATGGATATTTGATGTTCGAATCAAAATCACATTACCACAATTCCAATCAACAAGTCTTTCAAGGAGATCGAATCAGAGGATCACTCTTTTATAATCACAGAGAATTGTACCACACATTCATCAATACAAATTCGCATTTGTGAAACTATTTTACTTGTTCGACTTTATTTCGAACTAGAAATTTAGTCGTCCACAATCTTCCTTATAACAATCATGCTTACCAGTGAGGTCCATCATCCAGAGTATGGACATGTGATACAGGATACTTTTGTTTTAGTCTCTGAGTTTCGGATTTGTAAGTTTACTCATGTTAAGTGTGTAGGCAACTTTGTTGCTCATTTTCTGCTAGACATTCTAAGTCCAGCAATGAGCTACAGGTTTGGATCAAATCCATCCCTGATGATATAGCTCCCCTTGTTACAAGGGATGCATTGTAATTTTTGTCCTTTTTGAAATAAAACTTGGCCTCTGGGTCTGGATTCTCAAAAAAAAAAAAAAAAAAAAAAATAACAATCATGCTTACCAAATATCAAGGTAATTGGATATTAAAAACTTGCTATCTATAAAGAATACAAATTTTTAGCCTTAAATGAAGCTAATTTAGTGCATGTATGGGAACTAGTAGTAAATGAGCAATTTCAGCCATATCTTTAAAATGCTTCTAATATATTCTCCAACAAGAAACATGGTTTTTCACAAATGGTTGACCATATTGATGTGATGTTCTCTACTCCTCTAGGCTTTTTTAACTAGTTCTAAGTTGACTAATCTATTTGGCTCTTATAAAGAGCTGGAGTGTATATAAATTTGTTTCCACGGTTCCTCCTTTGTTTTCCAATTTCTATTCCAAATAATAATCCCTAAGTACTAGTAAGACCAATTAGCAGGCAAGGAAACATTTCATAAATTTTGCCCAAGAGGGTGGAGTGTTAGCCAGGGGACCAACATCCCAATTAGGATGCCCTGGTTCAACCATCCACACACCATCACTTACCCAATACATGTTGTTTTTGGGCAATTGAAGGTGTTTAGGGTTTACTCTCTAGGGGTGAACCAAAGGACACTACTATAAAAATAAATAAAAAGGTTTAAGTCCAAGTTGCATAAATTTCATAAATTTTAATTTTGTTTTTGTTTTGTTTTTTTCTGGGTCTTGATACACTCTAGTCATGAATGGTCCAAGTTGCATTTACAATGGAAAACAGTTTGGTAATGTCTTTTTAGGTACAGTTTCGTAATATCCTTTTTTTTTTTTTTTTTTTGTTGCAAAATATTAAGAAGAGGCAAATGTGGAGTAGTTTCAAATTCCTAAAAAATAAGCTTTCTATTTTCTCGGAAAAAAAAAAAAAACTAAAAATAACAAGGCACACTTCAATTTCAATGAAGCAAAATTATTTATCAAAAAAAAAAATCAATAAAGAAAAATCAGATTTCCAACCAGAAATTTTTTTTCCTTACAAAGCTGAGTTTTCTCTTCTAATTTGTGGATCTCTTTACTTGTCTTTGCAGCTTTAGCTAACACATTTGTAATTCAATAAGTTGCACCTTCATTGTATCGACCTCTTTCTGCGGATTCATCTCTCCCTCTTTTAGTTTAGAAGCTCTGATAATTACCTGAGTCTTCATTCTTTGGTGATTTGATCCAAAAGCTGTCATTGACCTTGTCATGTGACTTTGCTCTAAGAAGATGAATCATGCTGTTATTTTAAAGGGCAAGTGACTTTGCTCTAAGAAGATGAATCATGTGACTTTGCTCTATGGTATTACAGGTTTTTACATACACTTACTTTTCTTCTTCATTCAAGCTAGGGTGTGTGCCTACATAATTAGTCCTAAAAGAATGGCCATTTGCAACTTAAATTTAACTGATTCTATGACTGGTTAAATGTGAGGCTACATGTTCTTAAAGTCTTCTCAATAAAATGCTACGTCCTTCAAATACAACACTGATTGTGCAGGACTAAGCTTTGAAATTTATTTAAGGAGACTAATAGCCACTATGCTTTAAAATGTCCAATAAAAAACACAAATATCATACCACAATAATTCTTTTAATCAAAGTAAATCCCTATTTTATGGTGTTGCAGGTCTCAAACTCTCAGGAGCTCAATTTCCAGATAATATAATCATCATTAGGAATGAAAAAAAAAATTCCATACCCTGAGATACATGCCAAAATTTCATCCTTTGGCATTGCTTCTGCAAGTGACTGAAAAATTCTAGCACTAAGGTTCTCATCCCTTGCAACTAGCATAAGATAACCATCTATATATCTTCCAATAGCAAATATTTTTGGTGCAGATTTGCTTGAAAGAAAATAAACATGAGATTCTACCACCCTAATAAGTAATAACAATGCCCACACCATAACCACTTTCATTGTCTCCATAATTCTTAACCAAGAGATCTAGAACATATCACTGCTCCAACATGGAAGCAAATTTTTCTAGCATATTCTACAGTTCAGAATTAATTTTCATCCATAAAACCAACCATGAGAAGGTGTAGAGAAAATTGCAAAAACTAAAATTTCTGCCACATGGAGCACATCAAACAAGCATTTAGCCATAACTCTTTGTAATTGGGGGTTTAAATGTTTGGGAGCCAAATTGTGAAGCCCAAAAGTGACTCTGGAAAGCTATTTTGCCATCCAATGAGCTCTTCGTGATCCTACAAACTGTGATCCCATCCCTTTACTTTTAATAGTTTGAATGACTTTACTAAATAGATCTATTCAAAGAAATGGACCATCTTTAAACCACCAATTATCAAGTTTGTCTTCAAGTTTTGAGTTCACAGCATTAGATTTCCTTGTTCAAGAACATCACTTATTTCCAAGGAATGAGCAGCACAGTGTAATGGAGCAAAATTGGTGTTAAATCAACCTTCCATCCATAACAAAATTTGATTGCTAATTCAGAAGTTTTGGGTCCACCTGGAAGATTGTCTAGTTAAATAATGGGGCTAGTGTCTCTTTCACCAACTTGGGGTAAGGATGCAGCTAGTGAGGTTCTATTGAATATCTTAAATGACTAGTATGTAAGAATTCATAGCCAAACCAAATTTAATTGGTATTAAGGCTTAGTTGAGTTGATTTGAATATTAAGAAAGGGAAATCAAGATGGATAGTTAAGGTTTTTAAAATTTTAATTTTCAGACTAGTTGAACAACTTCCAGGAGTTTGGGATACAAACAATATATAGCATGGTTTTGAATGCAACAGAGGAGAATGAATGCATTCATCTGCCATGTTTTATTTTTCATTAGATTGAATATAGGACACAATATGGAAGCAAGCTATCTGCATTAGTCAATATTTGTAATGGAGATTCTGAGGGCTTGAAGTCGATTATACATTTGTCACACGAAGAAACATTGATTTTTCATCCTTTGTTAAAAATATAGTAATTGAGTGCACCTTGTGCAAATAGTTATATATGGATGAAACTATAACCACAAGTACATCATTGACATTCCATATAAATGTATGCATAGAGAGGAGGGTGTCCTGAAAGAGAGGTGGGGAGGGGTTTTTTACCAGTCCAGGTTTTTTCTTTCTAGAGCTTCAGTAACCAAGCTGACATTTGCCAGAAACATGACACATCAGTTACGCTTCCCACCAGATGATGACCCACCATTTACTCTATCAAGACTTTTCCTTCCCAATGTAAGCATATCTTGTCCAAGGATGTCAAACTAATATGTCATTCTTTGTCTGAAGCTTCACTTGTATATTTCTTGTTGCTCACACAAACCTGCACATCCATATACAAACACGTTGATTAGACTTATTCCTTATATATAAATTCAGGCATGTGATAGACATGGCACTGTGCTGGCCTCCTTGTTGAGATTGTGACTGTGTAATATTTGGTTTGAAGTGGTTATGTCATTAAGAAGGTCTGCTTCCTTTTTCTGGCTCCTAGCATTTAAAACATAGGTGAAAAGTGTGGATAGAATGAAGCCAGAACCTTGATATTATATATGTGCTACAATCTCATCCACTTATAGAGAAACAATAAACCACCTTTCTCCATTAGTGTTACTCTTATATTGTATTAGAGCAAATCACTCAACCAATGAAAAAAAAAAAACTCTCATTGAAAGAAAGTTGGACTGGCTATTCGATAGTTTCAACTTTTGTTTTTCTTATGTTAATAAATGGTAAGGACCAACCATCACGGGGGTATGATGCCCTTTTATAAATTGCATATAATCTACTATACCAAGTTTGAAAAACCGAGAGAGCTTAGAATATGATTAGGTCCAAAGAAGCATTGACCTTGGTTTAATCTTATCGCTCGCAACAAACATTAAAGACAGTTTTACTGATAAAAGACAGACAACCTTTAAACAAGTATTTATATGAATAATTCATTAATTCTTAAGTTTGATAGGAGAAAGGATTACTAACACGTTTAGAACAGTCCCAGCAAAATCCCACGCTGCACCCTTCAAAAGAGTAGAGGTTCTAATCAGTACACTAAGATGGGATTCTGTAACCATCATTAGCAAATAAGAACTTTCTGTAGGAGGAAATCTAAGCTGATCAAACAACCACCAATTTATATCAACGAAAGAGTACAATTCCCCACAAAAATGCTCACTAACTTTGTGAGACCCCCTTAAAAAACCCAAGATTCATCTATCACATGTTCAAATCTCATATCTCAATTTCCATAGCCAATGACATATAAACATCTCATGGTGTCAGTCACAACACAAATTAGCATGCGCCATCTTATAATGTAATATAAAGTAGAAAAACTCCATCCAAGATCCATAAAACCAAGAGGATAGAAGAATCTCTAAAACTCCCTAGCATATATTTCATATTTGACAATAAATATAGGAGTAGCTAACAGAACACACCTGATAAAAGGACTCCCAAGTGAAGACGCCATAGGTTCCTGTCAAGTGAAGAATGGTTGTGTGAAGGAAGGAGAGCTACTACATCCCTTGCCTTGCAATTCTCTATTCGGCCAAAATACTTTAGCAAGTAGAAGTAGAAGGTTGGGATTTTTCCACTGTGAGAATTAAAGATTGCAAGCCCGACCCATTAAAGGCTGCCTATAGATAAGTAAATTACAATATTATTGATCATAAGGTGCACTAAAAGGGCCCAATATTAACTATATGCAGTGATCACTATCCACTTGGGTCTAACAAATGCTCACTAAAATACACCCAACAAATACATGTTTTATTAAATAATTAAAACAATGACTATGCTAGCCCACAACACAAAAAATGCCAACACCATATGATCTCAGCCTAATTCAAGTATTAGTGTAGAAAAAGGTTACCAACAAAACACTTCCATTAAACTGATCTTTTATTTGTGAATATTTTGACATGCTGACAAAAAAAAAGCTACCACCACCACCATAGAGCCCAAGGACGACATTTCCTCAAATCTTGTCTCCAATAGGTCACCAGGGTTCAAAAATAAAGACGTAAGACCAAATTGGATATCACTCCTTGAGAATTAAATGGCCCACATAATAGTCCGCAGACTATTTCACAAAAGGGAGGAAAAGGGTCCCAATATAAATAAGTATAGCATCTTATAACATGTGTGCATCATTATGACACAATCTAAATACCAAGTCCTTCTAGAATGAACTAACATGAGGAGCTCTTTAACTGACCTCAATTACAGAATTTGGATAACAGAAAAAAAAAAATATATTGTAGTTTAGAAGATCATGGAAATGTGATCTATTTTAATTTGAAATGAAGGTCTAAAGGCCGCTTCTAAAAAACAGGTTTATAGCAAAGTGTGCAAGTAGCATTCTTTTGCTAACATTAGAGAATAGCATAAGATTTCAAGTATCATATGTGTCAAACAACCATAGTATCACTTTCGAAAGTGCTTACTAACAATGTAAATATATGCTCACTTCATTCAATTTGACATTTTTACCAGATACCAAGTCAATCAATACTAGTAAGCTCAATAACTCCATTTTGGATGCTCTACAAACCACTTAAAGCAAAAAAGGAACATACCTCTAATCAAGTTCATCACCAACATCTTCAAATATGATTCTCCATTTTCTTGTCTTATTTGTTAGCATTTACAAACTTGAGTTAAGCCTCCATTCTTAAGCTCTCTCTATTATTTATGATCTCATGCCAAGTCCTCCTATTTGGGTTGTCATTGTCATTTACAATGCCCTTGATTTCTACTAGCATTTGAGGACCATGCCATTCAGTTTATTATTCACTACCACTATAAAATTCTACCCTGACAAGTTTTATTTTGACAGTTTGGGAATTCCAGAAGATGATGACCAAGCCAACTATAAGATCCTACTAACAACACAATATTTGGGAAGTGTGTAGGCAAATATGACCAATCCAAGATGTCATGGCAGATTTTCTGAATGAAGAAGAGGCTTGGAACTTGTTTTTGTAGAATTACTGCAAGAGATATAGTTTGAGCAAGAATATATTACTATTGTTACAAGAGCAATTGCTAAGAAATTTTGTGGTCTGCAATTGGCGATCAAGCCCAAGGTTAAGTCCATGAGGAACAAAATGATAAGTGAGTTGTGGATGAATTTTCTCAACCAACTGCAGGGTCCTGTGCTCACATAAATAGTGGTACTTCCTAAAAAAGGGAGAGAGGGAAAGATTTTAGAACTTGAATTAGTTGATACTTTTGGCAATGAATCATATACAACCCCACTGTAGCAGCTTATAAGCACTCAATCTATTATATCCAACAAATAATCCCTGCTGCACTTATACAAGCTTATTACAATAATTACAATGAATTCTACTACTTATATCTCTACTAACCAACTTGTACTTAGCCATGTGCTCAATTCCAATTAGTCATAAGGCTAATTCAAGTTGTTACAAGTATTACAACTAATAATCTGTAACATCCAACCAACTATCCCTGCTGCACTATTACAACTATTACAAGCTTATAACAATTACAATGAATGCAACTACAATCTTATAACAAAATATAGTGGATCATCCTTGTAGCAGCTGAGATGAACTTCTGCAGCTTAACCTCACTTACTTAGTAGCTAGGATCAATTTCCACAGCTTCTTAGTAGTGATAGCAACTCTACAACAACTCCTTGGCAAAAGACAACACTACACTGAACTCAATATAGCTCCATGGTCTTAATACTTATATTCTTCATTTTAGGAGCTATTTTGATGACCACAAATGCACCTCCATTCAAGCGGTTTTCTCCATACTTAGGATACATGTAAGTTGCTATTTTTGGTATATTGGGTAGTATTATTTAAGCAAAATTGTAGATGTCTTTTAGAAGAAAAGTCCAGACTCACATTTTTACTAACAATTACTTCTAAGAAATTTCATATACCTTTAGAGAATTTGTTATTAAGGTATAACTAATAATTATGATTGCAACATAATAAGCGGTAAATTTACCACACAAAAAAAGAAGGAATTTTTAAGTTATGAGCCTTACCTGGTATGTATAATCGATGCAACTTGAGACTTGATATTTATAAGAACTTCTTGCAGGTAAGATACACCTCAAACTGAAATACCACACACATCCCTACAATGGTCACATCATCACCAGCCGGCAAATGTTCCAACTGCCAACCTTTCATTCACCCACAACCTACTCAAATGTTGTTCAAAACACCCAAATGCACCCACCCAAAACAGATCAGCCACAAACCATCACAAATCCATCGGAAGGAAAAAAAAATTATAAAAAAAAGAGCAAAAAACAAAGGAAATCAGAAAACAAAAATAGAGAGAGAGAGAGAGAGAGAGAGAGAGAGAGAGAGAGAAACTCATCTCGCGTTCCTGAATTTGAAGATTGTTTATTAATTTCACCAATGAGGTTAGCGACTCAGCTCCATTATTGAACTAAAATAGTGGACAGCCCTAATTACACATTAGATTTAACAATAAAAAACTAAGGATCAACATATATAAAAAATAAAACCGTATTTATCATTTCTATAATAGGCTAAGGGGAAAGCATTGGTCATACAAATTAAAATCAGATATCTGCTTGAGAAGGTATTCAATGCAACGTATGTCTACAATGAATTTTATAGAATAGTTTCATGCTTTCACAGTTAATGTTCATAGAAGTGAATATGCATGTGGATTTGTGCAATTGTGCATTGCAACTACCTCCACACTACATGCATCAAAGTGGACACAAATGAGGGATGGTGCCTAACAAGTAGATATGCTTCTGAACTCATTGGATCAGTAGTGAATATAAATTTATAAAACTAAAGGTAACCGCACCAATTCTAACATGGATCAAACTTAACTGATACAACTTTCCCAACTCAGATAAAGAAATAATCCTTAAACATCACAAGCTTTCTAATAGGACAGATCTCAAATATATAGACTGAAATGGCAGTTAATTAAAAGCTGCAGTGTGTAATATTGCCTAGCATCTCATTAACAGGACCCCAATATTAGTACCATATCAAGCCATACATGCTGAGGATTACCAAACACAACATACTAGATATAACATGGCAACACATTACAATACATTTATCTTGAGGAGAAATGATAGTGCCACCAATAAATAGTTCTTGATCATGATACATTGCTCATACAACAGAAGGGTTCAATTTAGAAGTACAACTACTAAAACCAAGTAATCTCTTCTACTATGCAACAACAAACTACTCCACATCATACAATCACTTGGAATGATACTTAGTCAAACTATGAACTCTATTAATAAAACATGAGAAAGATACATCATAAGAGAAGCTTCAGGATATATATGATCTTTTAAAAGATAAAATATGCATCATAACTTTCCATTTCATATGTCTTTGAAACTTATCTTCTTCATTTCAGGAGCTATTTTGATGGCTACAACTGCACCTCCATTTAAGAGGATTTCTCCATTCTTAGGATGCATGAAATTTGCTATTTTGGTATAATGGGTATTATTTAATCAAAATAGTAGACATCTTTAAGAAGAAAAGTTCAGCCTCACATTTTACTAAGAATTACTTTTAAGAAAATTCATATACCATCAGAGAATTTTTAAGTTAGGTATAACTAATAATTATGATTGCAACAAAATAGTAGGTAAATTTACCACACACAAAAAAGAAGAAGGAATTTTTAGAGTTATTAGCCTTACTTGGTTGTATATTATTAATTCAACTTGAGACTTGAGGTCTATAACACCTTTTGTCAAATTGGTAGGATGCACCTCAAATTGAAACACCACCAATAGCCCTACAATGGTCACATTTTCAGCAGCAGGTGAATGTTCCAACTCCCAATCATTCATTCACCCACAATCTACTCAAATGTTGTTCAAAACACCTAAATGCACCCACCCAAAGCAAATTAGCGACAAACCATCACAATTCCACCAAAAAATCAAAAACAAAGGAAATCAGAAAACAAAAATAGAGGGAGAGAGAGAGAGAGAGAGAGAGAGAGAGAAACTTATCTCTGGTTGTTGAATTTGAAGATTGTTTATTAATTTTACTAAAGAGGTCAGCTCTCGGCTTCCATTAGTGAACTACACTAGTGGACAGCCCTAATAACACATTAGATTTAACAATAAAAATCTAAGGCTCAAACCAAAAGGAAAATATAAAAATTAAAATTAAAACCACATTTGGTCTTTCTATAATAAGCTAAAGGGAACACGTTGGTCATACTACTTAAAATCAGATATCTGCTTAAGACATTATTAAAATGCAATGTAGGTCTACAATGGATTTTATAGAATAGGGTTCATCCTTTCATGGTTAATGTTTATAGAAGTGAATATGCATGTGGATTTGTGCATGGCAATCAAAGTGGTCACAAATGAGGGATGGTACCTAACAAGTAGATATGCTTCTAAACTCATTGGATCATTAGTGCATAAAAATTGGAGATCCTTTGAGATGAAATTATAAAACTAAAGGTAACCACACCAGTTCTAACATAGATCAAACTCAACTATTACAACTTTCCCAACTCAGATAAGAAAACAATCCTCAAACATCACAAGCTTTCTAAAATGTCAGATTTGAAATATAAAGATTGAAATGATACTTAATTAAGAGCTGCAGTGTGTAATATTGCCTAACATCTCATTAACAAGACCCCAATATCAGTACCATATCAAGCCATACATGCTGTGGATTACCAAACACAACATACTAGATTCCGGAAAACTCAAGTATAACACGGCAACACATCTCAATACATATATTTTGAGGAGAAATGCCTATGCCACCAATAAATAGTTCTTGATCCTGATGTGTTGCCCATACAACGAAAGGGTTCAATTTACAAGTACAACTCCTAAAACTAAGTAACCTCTTCCCTGCCACAACAACAGACTGCTCCAAATTAAACAATCACTTGGAACAGTACTTAGTCAAACTATGAACTCTATCAATAAAACATGAGAAATATACATCATAGGAAAAGCTTTAGGATATATATGATTTTTTTAAAAGATAAAATTTAAGCGTAGATAAGGAAATTCTAATAAAAGATCTTGTGTAAAATAAAACATAAAATTACAGAGGATCAAATATAACAGTGAAGTTTAGAATGCATGAATGAATGACTTTTGGTTAAATTCAACATTTTCACTCCTACTAGAGCTGCGGATTTTGACTACAAGATGATAGAAAAATCATATGATCAGTCAGTAAAATTCTAGGTTTGATGATATATTGTTATAAATTAAAATTTTGTTCACAATAAGACTCTGAGGTCTTAGTTTTATTTTGTAAACAAAGTTCATGTTATAAGTAATGTCGAGAAATGGAAAGATGACTTGTTTGAATAAAAACAGAAATTCACACTAGCAGTCTCAACTTAATGTTACAAAAGTTGAAAGAGACCCATTTTTTATTGCAGTAATAATTCATTCATTTCAATAATAAAAAACTAACGCTCAACGCAAAAAGAAAATGCAAAAATTAGAATTGAAACCACAATTGTCCTTTCTATACACAATCAAAGTGGATATAGAAGCTACATGACACACATTGATAGATCAACTCTTTGCAAGGACAACTACATTTGTGACATGGAGGGTCATCTTCAGTTTCCTCAATGAAAGTAAGGGGGTGTTGATGACAATCAAATGTGTAAGCGCCTCCAAACTTGAAATTTGGGTATCTCCCAAGAATACATTTGGGATGTGCAAAAGAAGTGCAATCTGCACAGTAATAGAACCAATAGTTTGGGTTTCGTTCTTCTTCATACATATCACAGTAATATTCACCAGAGTCATCTTCAGCTGTGTAACTGAGAGTGAAGGGGTTCTCATGTTGTTTATACCCTATAGTTTGTGGTAGTGTAGCACATTTAAAGTCGAGTGCAAATTCACAAGTGGTACAACGAAATACAAGATTTCTTATATTGCCACAACTACTGCAACTCTGGTTAAAGCTTTTTGTGTAGGAGAGGATAAGTCGGTGCTTATGACCTTTGTGAGTAAGGATGTCTAAGATCAAACTACATTGAACATCAATTTCAAGGTAGCACAACAAACACATGTAGACAAAACCATTGCAATTCTAGCCACAAGTATCACACCAAAACATCTTACTAGTACGAGGGGATTTTGGGAGGAGGGTGAGTGGGTGTCGATGAAGTGGATGTTGTTTTTTCATTGGTAGTCTAGCACAAGATTTATGAAGAATGAAGCTACAATTGGTACAACTATAAAAAGGAGGGAAAATGGCTCTTACACACCCTTCGCATTTTTCGTTATTGTGAACCTCCTCATCAATAAGCTTTAAGTCATGCTCATGACTAAAGTGTTCAATTTCTGTGGCTGTTTCAGTTCCATCCTCCTCCACATTGATATTTTTGACTTTGTAAGTTGCCGCTGACTCAACGGATTGATTGAGCTCTGCATCCTCGTTCTCCTCATCTTTAAGTTCTAGCAATTTTATGTCCTCCTTGTTTCTCATAGCGCAATTGAGGTGGGCAACGAAATCGCATTTGGAGCAATATTAAAGCCTGTAGCGTGTGTCCACGTTTTGAACACAGAGTAGACAAAATCAGGAGTCGGATTCATGGAGTTCAAGAGAAGAGTGGGTGATGTGGAGAGGGTGCTTGTGACGTACAACTTTGAGTCTACGTGGGAAATAAGCACACTTTCTATGAATCAAGAAACCGCATGGATTACACAGATAGGGCATACCTTTGTCTTCTTTGCCACAAAGGTTGCAAGTGAATGTGATCCAATTCCAAAAGGCTGTCAATGGATGGTCATGGAATTCAGCTTCCAAGGTGGGTGGTAAAGAACCATACCTGACGTGAAGGTTGAAGTTGCAACAATAACAGCGATAAGTGTATTCATAACGAGATTCTTTATGATTGTGTGTGATAGAGTGTATTGAATTTTCATTAAAATTATGATGTGGTGTTTATTCATTGGTGGCGTAAAATAGGCCTTTTACGCCAACTCCTGGCCGAAGTTAAGCTCTGATAGAATATGATAATTCTCCATAGCCATTTAAAATTCATGACTTGGAATGCTAATAGCCATCTTCTCTGAGGCAAGAACAATTGGCCAAGTTCAACAAGTTTGTCACCAACTTTGACCCCAATGTCATGAAAATACAGGTGACTCACTTACTTACAATTCGTATACACACTATTTTGTTTCTTTGTGGGAATTCAGAACATTGATAAGATAAATGTAATGGCAAGTGGGTGATCATACGTATATGGACAAATTGATGAATGTGTGGAGTGGATATGGGTGGAATTAATGCCATATTACTATTTGACAATTTGGTCTTTGATGGAAATTGGTGTCAGGGTCTATTAAATTTGATCATTTTAGGCTTGTTTAAAAAGTATTTTATTTATTTACCTTATTGTAAACAGGTTTTTGCACATGATGATTCTAACCTACTAAACAAAACTTTACTTTTTTTTTTTTTTTTGTGTGTGTGTGGTCTTATTCTTCTCCGTTGACAACTAACTAGACATTACTTTTAGGAATTAAGGATGCATGTAGCTGGTATGAAGGGTTCACTTGAAAATTAGAATTAAAATATGATACAATCTCATCATGTGAAGAAAAAGGGAAATCTAATGCTGTGTTGGCATGTCCCTCCTTTATTGGGTTACAAATATCAGATCTCAAAAAAAAAAAAAAAAAACCCCAAAATAATAGAATGATATATTTGTAGAGATAGAAAGTTGGAAAATACTTTTAGAAATAGTTTAATTGTTTAGGAGAACAAGTTATCTTCAATAAATTTTAGATAATAAACTATGAATTATATCATTTTACAAAATATATATATATTCCAACGCATCGCGTGGGTCTACGACTAGTTTGAATAAAAATAGAAATTCACACTAATAGTCTCAAGTTACTATTATAAAAAGCAAATGAGACACATTTTTGATGGTCGTAATAACACATTTGATTCAACCATAAAGAACTAATGTTCAACCCAAAGGGAAAATATAAAAATTAGAATTAAAATCACGTTTGTCCTTTCTATACACATTTCATGTGGATGTGGAAATTACATGGCACACATTGATAGATCAATTTTTTCCAAGGACGACTACATTTGTGACATGGAGGGTCATCTTCAATTTCTTCAATGAAAGTAAGGGGGTGTTGGTGACAATCAAATTTGTAAACGCCTCCAAACTTCAAATTTGGGTATTCTCCAAGTATACATTTAGGATGTGCAGGATAGCTACAATCTTCACAGTAGTAGAACCAATAGTTTGGGTTTCTTTCTTCTTTACAGATATCACAGTAATATTCATTGGAGTCATCTTCAGCAGTATAACAAAGAGTGAATGTATGCTCATGTTGTTTGTACCTTGTGGTTTGTGATAGCGTAGCACATTTAAAGTCTACTGCAAATTCATAAGTGGTGCAACGAAGTACATGGAAATTTTCCCTATCACAACAATTGCATTTCTGATTCCATGGTAGGCTAGAGAAGAATAGTGGGTGCTTATGACCTTTGAGGGTAACGTTCATAAAGGTGTCTGAGAGCAAGTAACATTGAATATCACTAAACATATTACATTCCTGACAAGTGTAGACGAAGCCATTGCAAGACTGGCCACAAACATCACACTTAAACAACTTACTACTAGAAGGTTCCTTTGGGAGGAGGGTGATAACGTGTTGATGAAGTGGGCTTCGATTTTTCCTTGGTAATTCAGTACAAGATTTATGCAGAAAGAAGCTACAATCAACACAACTGTAAAATGGAGAAAGAATAGCTCTTACACACCCATCACATTTTTCATTATTGTGAACCTCCTCATCGGTAAGCTTTAATTCATGCTCATGACTGAAGTGTTCAATTTCTGTGGCTATTTTAGTTCCGTCCTCCCTCACTTTAATATTTTTGACTTTGTAAGCTGGTTCTAAGTCATCGAGCTCTACATCTTTGTTCTCTTCTTTTTTAAGTTCCTATAAATCTATGACCTCCCTGTTTCCAGAATACAAAGCACAATTGAGGTGCGTAACAAAGTTGCATTCGGAGCAATAGTAAAACCCATAGCGTGTGTCCACTTTTTGAACACAGAGTAGACAAAATCGGGAGTCGGATTCACGGAGTTCAAGAGAAGAATGGGTGATGTGGAGAGGGTGCTTGTGACGTACAACTTTGATTCTACGTGGGAAATAAGCACACTTTCTATGAATCGAGAAACCGCATGGATTACACAGATAGGGCATACCTTCGTCCTCTTTTATGCCACAAAGGTCGCAAGTGAACGTGATCCACTTCCAAAAGGGTGTCAATGGATGGTTGTGGAATTCAGCTTCTAAGGTGGGTAGTAAAGAAGCACATGTGACGTGAAGGTTGAAGTCGCAACGGTAACACCGATAAGTGTAATCCCAGTGATATTCTTTGCAGATTTCGCACTCACCTCTTTGGTCAATGAGAATAAGAGGATGGATTGGGTGCAAGGGATGGTGCAACCCAAGGGGTAGTTCGGCACAAGATTTATGATGAAGGTATCTCCCTCCGCATTCTACACAACTGTAGCTAGGACCCAATACTAGTTCCCCGCACCCCCAACAACCATATCCTCTTCTGTCATCTTGATTGAAGACCAAGGGATGCTCCGGATGAGAAAAATGTTGAAGCAGCTCCATCAGATCTTGTATGACATGCACAGTCACAGAAAAAATAACATCCAATTTGTTTAGAAAAAGAAAAAGGAAAAACATGACTTATTAATACAACAAGGGCTGGTACGTACACTGAATCAAAATCTATATCATATAAAGAGGAAAAGAAACAGAGAGAGAGAGAATTAGAGTTTTATCAAAATCCAACAATACCAATTAGATTTAAAGAATATCGCACTTCTCCCGCTAAGCTTTAAAATGATGATGATGATGATGATGGTCGCTGGTTGGGGTTGTTCAATTTGGATCGATTTTGAATGTTTAGTTGTAAGATTGATGAGTTGGGGATTCTAAGCAAAATGTGTGTATTTTCAATTTGTGGGCGAGTGAGCGAAGAGTGAGAGAGTGACAATTTACTTGTTTGGGTCTAACAAGCAAAGTGGTGATGTCAATTTTGGACTGAAAATTGGAAAGTGATTGTTTGAAAGGTATGGAAACTATGGAGGTGGCGCAATTTTTTGTTGGGTAATATATGGAGTTGGTGCTTTGGTATCCCTAAATTATAGTAGTAATGTTTATTTAAATTTAAATTAATTATATATCATAAAAACATACTATATCATTGTTTTAAAAAAAAAAAAAATTAAAAGGAGGAAGCCAAGATTAGAAAGTTAAAAATATTGAGATAGATAGCAGTTTTTTTTTTTTTTTTTTTTTTTTTTTTTTTTTTTTTTTTTTTTTTTTCCAAATAATACTTGTGTAACTTTTGCCAAATAATGTAAACTTTCTATAGGATAAAATTAATGTTTGATAGGGATCTAGTTGTTCAAGTTAGATTTTGGGTAAGTTTTACAAAACTTTTTTTTTTCTTCATAACAATGGTTTGCTAAACCCACTATTGAATTATATTTCTTTTCTACAATCATCATTCTCACCAAATATTTAGATGATCTATCATTCTTGTCAAATATCAAGATAATTAGGCATTAAAAATTCACTCATTTATGAAGAGCTCTTATACTCTTCTTCTTTTTCTCCTTTTTTTTTTTTGTATTTTTTAAATATACTAAATGAATAACCTTATAGATTTAACAATATATAGCAACCCATTGTAGTGAAATTTTGTATGTGATTAGCCAATAATAGATATTTGATACAAATGTTTGTAAAAAAATAAATAAATAAAAAGATTGGTAAAATTTGTGAACTAATGCAAACTATCTCACTTTTAATATGAGACAAAATGGATATTTGATAGAGATTAGGTTCAAGTTAGACTTTGGGTAGCTTTTACAAAATGTTATATTACTCAATACTTTGTGTGTGTGTGTGTGTGTGTGTGTGTGTGTGGGGGGGGGGGGGGGTACATGATAATGGTTTGCTAAAGCTACTGTTGGAAAAATTCCTTTCCAACAATTATCATACTAACCAAATACTAAGGTGGTTTATTCTTATTTAATACCAACGTGATTAGGCATTAGCAACTCACTTGCTCTTTAGCTTTTTGTTTTTGTGTTCTTAAATATACTAAAGGGCTGACCTTATAGATTTAACATTAGGGAACAACTTAGGTATAATACCCTAAGTGCGATTCATTAGGTTCTCTAATTAAATTCAAACACAAGTCATATTAACCAATAAAATACAATCAATTATTATTATTTTCGACGACAATTAAATTCAATGCAGCAATGTGTTTGAATTTAATTGGGGAATTTAATGTAAAACACCTAAGGTAATATATATAAGTTTTACACTTAATAATAAATGACAATTGATTATTTTGAAATTTTGCATGTAAGTAAACTATAATTGATATTACATGGATTAAAGAAAAGGGGAGTTATAAAAAGTAATTGAGTGATGTAACTTTAATCAAAGCTACAAAAAATTTAACATATACCAAACAATTTAGCAGTAATTTATCTCAAAAAATATGATATTAACTTAAGTACAATAAAAGTTTACTATATTTAACATCTATATGACAATTTTTAAGCAAGCAAAAAAACCTATTTATGAATAGCAATAGAAAAACACATATATGAACAAATTTTTTGAAACAATTAATAATACTTACAGTAAGAAGAATCCAATTTAACTTAAAAAGACACCTAGGCAAGCCTCCAAGTTAGCCTCAAGTTTCAATTTTTTTAAAACTATGTTAATGTGGAATACATCTACAACTTCCACTATATATAGCATTATCAATCATACCAAAAAAGAAATGCATTCTCTATCTCCAAAGAAAACAAGGCAAGGAAAGAACAAAATAAAGCAATAAGCAAAGTATTTATTCTTGTTTGCCATAATTTCAAAAAATTGATTATTCTAAACTTGAAACTTATCTTTCATGTGCCCAAATCTATTCAAACGTCATCTATAAAAACCGTCAATCTTTATATGCTCAAACTTTACTAATAAATTCTAATACCTTCAACAATTTACTATTATATATTGAGTATACCAACAATTTTTGTTATTAAATGAAACAAAGTGGGTCTCAATGTTCCAAACAAAGTGAAACATCTGGCTTGGAGAGCTTGCAAAGACTCTCTACCCACTAAAGTGAACCTGGTCCGCCGTAAGATCACTACCACAGGCACCTGTGATCGATGTAAAATGCACCAAGAAGATGCTGTGCATGCTTTGTTGCACTGCCCAGAATTGAAGCCCCTGTGGTGCACACGGCCAAAGTGGAACCATGGCACGTTCTCTGCGTGCTCCTCTTTTATTGACGTGTTTGATTTCATTTTTGCAGGAAACAAAGAGCCGGAGCTGTTTGCAGCAGTAATTTGGACACTTTGGAATAGGCGTAACAGCCTTCGCCTCTGCAAACCTGCCTTACCACTTGACAAAGTGTTGGAGTTTGCCCAGGAACGCATGATGGGGTCTGAAACTACCAACGTGCCACCTTCGCACCCCCATGGACGATTAACAACTCATTGGACAGCACCTGAGGCTAACGGGTTCAAGATAAACTTTGACGGCGCGACATTTGCAGACAGAGATAGTGCTGGGGTAGGCGTGGTCATCCGAAATGATGCCGGGCTGATTATGGCATCCATGACTCAACAAATACCCCTGCTAGTATCAGTCATCGAGGTGGAAGCACCAGCGGTAAGAAGAGCTTTAGAATTTGCTTTGGAACTTGGCTTTGACGATATTACTCTTGAAGGTGATTCAGAACTCCTTATAAAGAACTTGATTAATGGAGGCAGCAAGCTGACCCACTATGGAAACATAGCAGCTGATATTCTTTTCCTATTGTCTCATTTCTCTAAAGCGAAATTATCCTTCGTCAAGAGACATTGTAATAAGTTAGCACATTCACTAGTAAGGAGAGCAATTATACCTCCTATTATGTCTGTCTGGATGGAAGAAATACCACCAGACCTTGCATCTGTATTTTTGGCTGACCTTGAGAGCCTTCCTTAATGAAGTTTCACAGTTCATTAGACTTGAGATAGTCCATCTCGCAAAACTTTTACCTATTTTAGTTAGAAAATCTTGTTAATTAGTTATGAGTTATCAGTAAGAGTGAGTGTTATTGTTGCGATAATACTTGTAAAAGTTATTTATTGTAAGCTGTGGGGACAAAGGTCCAAAACTATATACCTTGGGCTTTGGGCTTGATCCGAGGACGTCCATGATCCGGGTATGGATGTATTTACTAGGTGTTCTATTTTAAAGTCTCATAAAGAGGAATTGAAAGGAAAGTTAGTCCGAGGAGAACTTCATCCTCGGACGTGAAGAATACAATACAAATAGGTATCCCCATAGGTGGAGTGACCTTCCAAGAAGCTCTAAACGATGGGTACGTGTCTCACGAACACACGGGAAGGAAAAAGATCTAGAAATGTCTGAGGAATAGCTGCTACCACCGCATTTAATGCACTGCAGCTACTTTCCTGGCCACATTTATGTGGAGAGGACCTCTGAACAGTGCCATTGAAGCTACCACAGCTCACAGAAGGGTGAAAGAAGGTGTTGGATGGGACAAGTACTCAAGTAATGTCCTAGATGATCAACAAGTGTAAGGTCAAGATGACCAAAGGGGAGCTATATAATGAAAAAGATCTTCCATGAAGTGGGAGAGAGATTTTGTAATTAAGAAACTTTATTGATATTGAATTGAATCTCCTCGGACTGGGCCGAGAGCAAATTTATTTATTACTATTTCCTTTTTCTGCTTCTTGTTATCTCTTAACCTGGTCTTAAGGTCATGTTAAACGTTGTCTTTTTCACTAAAACACGATTCTTTAACCCACTCTTTACAAATTTATTGTATTGGGCTTATTGGGCCAAGTTCATCCATACGTTGGGCTTGGGTCGTAAATTGTGACCCTACATAAGCCTATATCTTAATTGTGAATCATGCTTTGCCAACCTTCCATTTGCATTGAGCCACCAAATCTAGACAAAAATTGTAAATATATAATTTTAAGAATTTTCTTTTATCTCTGCATATGATGCAATAGATAAAATAACATAATTTTCATTCATTCTAATTATCATGTGCCTTTAGTGCAAGATAACTTTCATTTGCTCTAAATAAGTTGTTTTGTTCCCAAGGTTCACTAGCACACTAATGGCCTCTTAATAAAAATCTGATAATAAGAAAGTAATTGAGTGATCATAGATCAATGCTAATTATGGCATATTTTTAATAGATAAAATTCATATTATATTATGAGATTAAATTCATATTATATTGTGAGAAATGTGTAAAATTAGTCAACCTCACATTTCAAGGGTGTAATTTGCAATTTACCCTTGTTTATTTGAAGAAGTATACTGTTCTTTCTTCTGTAAGGAGGTTTGCACGATTCAAATGCCAAGCAAAGCATAAAGAGATTCAATGTCCTTATCTGTAATAATAATTAAATAATGTGTATTGTTTTAAATGATTGAGAATAAAGGAACTTCTTTTTCTTTATGTAGATCGACTCAATCAAATTTAAAAATTATGTATACTTTGATTGTTTGAAGAAGTATATTGCTCTTTCTTTTGTAAAGGGGTTTGCATAATTCAAATGCCAAGCAAAGCATAAAGAGATTCAGAGTCTGTTTGGCATTAGTTTCAGCTTTTAGCTTTTATCTTTTATGTACAACTTTTTAAAACCTCATTTTCTTCCCATCTTGATCCAAGTTATAGAGAATGAACCTCTTATTTGGAGCATATATGCTTTTAATGCTACAAGCACCAAGCAATGCTAGCCAAACATCTATACCAGGGTTCTCTGGTAATGCATCAATAAACCTTTTTGCTTCAATAACAAGACATGGTAACGTTTTGAGAGTCATGTATCAGTAAAACTTTAGGGTATTACCTATCACGTCAACTTACCCATTTAATAAAATCTTTATTTCTCTCTGATTACAATTGTCAAAACGTGAACTTAAATTGTCAGAAACGTTACTTCATCAAAAAAAATTTGTCAAAACGTTACTTCATCAAAAAAAAATTGTCAAAACGTTTTTATAACTGTTGTTTTAAGAACAAAGTCCAGCAAGCCAATGATTCAAAATGGTTTGTTCCCCCAGTTATACTTCCTAGTGACTATTGGTTTTTTCTCCTTTTTTTTTTTTTTTTTCCCTATGAAGTTACTCCTTAGACCTTACTGTTCAGTTTCTCAAAAAAAAAAAAAAATTCATCCTTACTTTTTTTTTTTAAGAAGACCATAACTTTTATTAAGAAGAAGATAAAAACAATACATCTTGAGCCACAACAAACTCAATCATATAAGGAATTTCCTCTATCCAAGTTATAAAACCAACAATATGAGAAGCATACCGAGCTAAAATATGAGCAGGGTGATTACCCTGTTGACAAATATGAGAAACTTTGGTCCTACGGAAGTCCTGCAGCTTTTGCCAAATGCTGTCTATAATATTACCAATAGCAGTAGGTGGCTCACAAATATCATTTACTGCATCAACAACAATTCAGGAGTCACATTCAAATATCACATCTCTAACACCCACATCCCATGAAAAAATACACTTTCCTCCAAAGCCTTAGCTTCAGCCTCTAACGGTCCCAACGGAATGGGGATGGACTTGCTAATAGCAGCTTCGACACATCCCTCATGATCTTGGATCAGAGCTCCTATTCCGATTGAATTTGTGCTGGAAAAGCATCCACATTAACCTTGTACCACGGATCATTTGGAAGTGCCCATTGAATCTCATCCTTCGACATGGTCTGGGACAGCTTAATAAGGTTAGTCGTCTGGAACTCATCTAGTAAGTACCAGGCTTTGCTCAGAATAGCAGACCTCGATTGTCGAGCCTTACCTTGCCTCACTTCACTGCGGTTAAACCATAAACACCATTCCACCATAACCACTAACTCTAGCAATTCATCCCCCATCTTCTGCCTAAACTTTAGATGCCAAAGAAAGTCCACAAAATCCGGAGCAAGGAGCTCCGATGGATCAAAAGGAATGCCTGACAATACCCAAACTTCTTGTGCTTTCTTACATTCCCAAAAGACATGTCCCGTACTCTCTGCACCAGAGCCACAAGCCTCACACGTAGGAATATCAATCACCTTCCTTCGGCATAAGTTATCTTTTGTGGGTAAGATGTTTTTGCACGCATGCCAAGCAAAAGACTTAATCTTGTTGGGGACATTTAGGTCCCAAGCGGAAGACTCAATCGTCCTTACTCTTCGTTTCATATGGTTGGCACTTTATCTCAAAAAATATTATTGGTTATGTTAAAAAAGATGAATAATATTAGAATACTACAAATTTTACAAATTAACATGTTAATTTTTAAAACCAAAATAAAATAAAAAATAATATTTTATCTATTATGTTATTAATATGACATCAATCACCCTGATATATATAGTAAAATGGACAATAAATTTAACATTTTCATTTTGAAAAATAATGTTTCAAAAGAACATTACTGTCTTTCAAATAGAAACATCCAATTTTTTTAAAATTAAACTCCTTTATTTAAACTATATTGAAAGAGAAATGTTGACTTTTAATATAAAAAAAATATTAAGTTGAAAATATTTTTGAAAAATTATTAATTGACTTTTCAAATAGTATTAGTATATTTTGGGACATCCTAATAATATAGATTTATAGAATAGAAAAACCAATAATACTATTTTTATTATATATATATATATATAAAAAAACCAATAATATGGGAGGGAGGACATTTTATAGATTCGCTTTATGGGCTTGTTTTTGCTAATTCCTCTCTGGGCCTTTAGTTTGCTAAAGTGATTTGTGATTACTTTTGATCCAATAGTTTCATATTATGGGCTTGTTTTTGCTTCTCTATTTTTGGCCCACTTAGATTTTTTTTTTTTTGGTTAAACAACGCATACTATTAAAAACTAAGGAATAATAAGTCTATTATAAACGTTGCCAGCTTTGTCCAATGCTAGCAGATCAACCACCACAGGCGGTGGGTTATACAAAAAAAGGTATTCAGTATAGAGGTCAGCCCCATCTTTGCTAGGCCCACTTAGATTTTAACATCTTTAGTATTATTTCCCACTTTGCAGGATTTGATTTCTCACAATTATCTCACTAGTTGTTACTGACTGCTCGTTTATCTCTCTTTTTTCTTTTTTCTTTTTCTTTTTGCATTCGTTTATCTCTTGTTTTTACAATAAGTACTAGTATTTATAATAGGAAAAACAATTTTTCATTTTTAGATTTCCTTTCAAACTCTTTTTTTAACCAATTTGCTCTCTAATCTACAAGCATACAGAGAAACAGAGAAAGAGAATCTCTTATTTGCATGCACTTAATGTAATCTCCTTGTTACACTGTATTTAAGCCCCACAGTTGCGGAACAATATTGATATTCAGTTTGTAGCAAATTGCTCAAGTTTTTCTCTCTCACTCTCTTCCATTTCTACTATGAACTTTGGTCATTTTCCACATTGCCAGATTGGTTGCTCTTGTTCAATTGCTTTCAAAGTAAGTATGCAACTAAGTCTTGTTGATAAATGCCCTTTACAGTTTACAATGCCTTGGTTGCACCATGTTTTATTATCTTTGACATGTATGTTCATGAATTTTTCTTCATTTGCTTTCCAACTTCTCTTTTAATTATCATATACTGTTTTTGAGACCTTTTTCAGTAGATTATTATAATTTATAAATAAAAAAAAAATAAAAAAAGTGATCGGTACTAGTTAGCATTTTTCCATTTATTCATTCTCTTGATCATTTTTTAAAGAAATGTAACAATGCAGAAATGTATTTGACATTTTATAGAATCTTAGCAAAGCTTCTATGGAATAAGAAAATGTCTATTTTTTTCTTTTTCACATTCACAATTAAGAGCCAATAGATCCTCAAAAATAACCCAAATTACCTATGCCCTTGATGGCACAGGTAATTTGTCTGTAATCTTCATAGGCATTTTAGGAATACGAAAGATTGAATGGTGCTGATTGTAATTTTGGTGTGTAATTCAGGGTATTTGTCGTTTGGTAATTTTGAATTTTTAAGAAAAAAAAAATTTTTAAAAACCATTTGATGATCATCTACACCTATTTTTAATCATGTAACTTATTTAACAATTATAGTATTTTTTAAACATATATTAATTTGTTATTTGATAGTAATTTATTTGATCATTTTATAATTTTTGGATTTTAAGAAAAGAAAATTTTAAAACCCTTTTAATGATAATTCATGCGTATTTTTTAATCATGTAACATATTTAATAATTAAGTAATTAACATGGGTTATTATTAGAGTTGTAATTTATTTAATGATTATAATGGATCATAATTTGAATCATCAGATGGTTTAGAATAGATTTTTTCCCCCATATATAATGGTTTATCTCGAAATATGTAAAAAAGAGATTAAAAAATAAAGTTACTTTTATTTCCCATATTACCTTTATTTATAAAGGTTTTTTCAGGCTAAAAATTTTCAAATTTTCAAATCTTAATTTCTTATTTTATCTTTTTATTAGAAATAAATAAAGTTTTTATTGAAAAATCATATAGTTTCTTATTTAGTTTTTGTCCCATGGAGAAGGTCAAGGTGGAGACAAGAATAGAGCATGGCAATCCAAGGGATGTTATTTGTCAGATGATAGAGAAGTTGGGTGCTGATGTGTTGGTCATGGGGAGCCATGGTAATGGCCTAATCAGAAGGTGGGTCTTACTTAAAAAAGGAAATTATAGGCATAATTATGTTATTATTCTAATTTTCTTTTGATACATGATAAGTAAATAGGGGAATTTTAACATGTTGAAAACATGAGAAAATGTCATTTGATTTAAATGTTATTGACAAACTTTTTATATATTCTTTCTAAAAAAAATAAAAATTTTATTTATTCCATCTGGGGTGTATACACGTGAATGATTTGAGGGTTTTTTTCTTAGCTAGTGAATGATTTGAGTTAGTATAACCTAGTTTTATATAATGTTGATTTTTAAATTTTTACTCTCTTATTTGAAATTAGGTAAACATAATATACTATGTGAAAAAGCTTTTGGTTTGTTCATGGTTGAAAGATGAAAATTTGGCACCATGAAATAAGATGGACAATTACCTTCAATTTCTAAAATAGTATGAATAAAATGATCACCCCACGGCCAGAACATAAAAGCCAGAGTATCCATCACATTGGTTTTCTTTTCTTAATTTGGATAGAAAAATCGTTGACAAATTTAATACAATCTTCCGCACACAGAAATTTAATGATACAATTTAATGGACTAGTCTTGGAGACACCAAGTCACCAACAAAGAGTTCTGTAGAATAATGTAATCATCATAAGGAATATGACAGAAATAACTAGGCCATGGTGCTGAAAATTTCCTTTTTTACACTGCAACCAGCAAAATATTAATAGGCAAATATAAAGTTTCAAATTCCTTCCAAATTACTTTTCTATTTTGTTGGAAAAAAAATCATTAAAAATAACGAGGCACACTTCCATTCAATTACAATGAAGCAAAATTATTTATATTAAAAAAAATCAATAAAGCAAAATCAGATTTCCAACCAGAAATTTTTTTTTTCCCCTTTACAAAGCTGAGTTTTCCCTTCTAATTGGTGGATCTCTTTACTTGCCTTTGCAGCTTTAGCTAACACATTTATAATTCAATCAGTTGCAGCTTCATTAATTACCTGAGTATTCGTTCTTTGGTCATTTGATCCAAAAGCTGTCATTGACCTTGTCATGTTACCTTGCTCTAGGAAGATGAATCGTGTAGTTATTTACAAGGGCAAGTGGTCATTCTTCATCACATGCTCACGTGCTTCTTGTTATGGTCTATGGTATTCCAGGGTTCTACATACACTTTCTTTTTCTTCTTCATTCAGGCTAGGGTGTGCCTGCATAATTGGTCCCAAAAGAATGGTCATTCGCAACTTAAATTTAACTGCTTCTATGACTGGTCAAAATGTGAGGTTACATGTTCTTAAAGTCTATCAATAAATGCTATATCATTCAAATACAACACTGATTGTGCAGGACTAAGCTTTAAAATTTATTTGACGAGATTAATAGCTACCAAGCTTTATAAAAAAAATCCATACCTTGAGATACATGTCAATGGATCTATAGAGTTTGTTATTACACTACCGATCATCTCCTGGCATTGCTTCTGCAACTGACTGAACTTTTTGCACCAAGGTTCTCATCATCCTTTGCAACTAGCATAAGATAACCATCTATAAATCTTCCAATAGCAAATATTTTTGGTGTGGGTTTGCTTGAAAGAAAAGAAACACTAAATTCAACCACCCTAATAACAATGCCCACACCATAACCACTTTCATTGTCTCCATAATTCCTAACTAAGTGATCTGGAAGATGACACTGCTCCAACATGGAATCAATTCTTTCTAGCATATTCAATAATTCAGAATTAATTTTCATCCTTAAAACCAGCATTGAAAAGGTGTAGAAAAAATTGCCAAAAAAAAAAAAAAAAAAAAACTAAATTTTCTGCAACATGGACCAAATTAAACAAGCATTCAGTTGTAATTCTTTGTAATTGGGGGCTTAGATGTTTGGAAGCCAAAATGTGAACCCCAAAAGTGATTTGGGAAAGTCATTTTGCAGTCCAATGAGCTCTTCATGATCCTACAAACTCTAATCTCATCCCTTTACTTTTAATAGTTTGAATGACTTTATTAAATTGATCTACTCAAAGAAATGAATCATCTACAAACCACCAATGATCAACTTTGTCTTCAACTTTTGAGTTCACAACATTATTTGCTAGAACATTCAAGCCCTGCACATAATCATCACAAAAACTAAGTTCTTTTATATTTTTGCAGGCTTTTGAGTATCTTTTCACTAGTTGTAACCCTGTAAAAATTAAAGAAAAGCCTCAGTTTTTGACATTAGATTTCCTTGTCCAAGATGTCACTTATTTCCAAGAATGAGCAGCACAATGTAATGGAGCAACATTGGTGTTAAACCCTACATAAATAAATAAATTGGTGTTAAATCAACCTTCCATCCATAACAAAGTTTGACTACTAAATTAGAAGTTTTGGGTGCACCTGAAAGATTGTCTAGTTAAATAATGGGGCTAGTGTCTCTTCCACCAACTTGGGGTAATGACGCAGCTAGTGAGATTCTATTGGATATCTTGAATGATTAGTTGATAAGAATTCATAGCCAACCCAAATTTAATTGGGATTAAGGTTTTAGTTGAGTTGATTTAAATATTAAGTAAGGTCAATTAAGATGTAATAGTTAAAGTTTTTAAAACTTTATTTTTCAGACTAGTTGAACAACTTTCAGGAGTTTGGGATACAAAAAACATAACACGATTTCAAATGCAAAAACAGAAGAGAATGAATTTATTCATCTTCCATGTTTTTTTTTTCTTCTTCTTTGGACTGAATATAGGACACCATATGGAAGCAAACTACCTACACAAGTCAATATATGTAATGGACATTCTAAAGGGCTTGAAGTTAATTATACATTTTTCATATAAAGAAAGATTGATTCTTCATCCTTTATTAAAAACTAGTAAGTTGTCCAAGCGATGCATAGATAAAATTGTAATGTTTTATGTAAGATGATTTTGGAGAATGTTGTACATATACTATAGCATAATTGTTATAGAATTTTGTTAGTAATAAATTCATCTCAAAAAGCAACAACAAAAAAATTTGCCTATAGGGGTTAGGTTAGCATGACGATGGTGGCTGCCCCTCAAATTCCTCTCTTTCTCTTTCTTACAAATGCTTTGTTAATATTAGGTTTTTTATTTTGGTAATAGTAAAAAAATGTGTTACATTTAATAATCCACAACATTTTCGTCTCTCTATCTCTCCCTAGGGCCTTATTTGGTAAGTTATATTAGTCCTTAAATTTTTTTTCTTTTGCTTTTGTTTTAAAAACTAAAACGGTGGGTATGATAAAAGACACGAAGAAGAGAGAAAGGTATGGTGAAATTTCAAGAAATTAATGAGATAACAGTAAAAATAAGTTAATGTAATCTTTTGGGTAACTATTAAAAAAAAACTTAATGAAAAAAGGTATAAAAAAAAATGCAAAATGCAAAATTAGAGCGCCACCTGGCATAACCTCATGTACTCCTACATAAAAGTATGTTGGTCTTAAGCTTTGCAAAAAAAGTATAATTAAATTATGTTGGCCTGATGGTTGAATAAGAGATTTGGGATTCAATCCCTACCTACACCAAAAACTTATTGGTGTCTTGGTCTGATGATAAAGAGCTATCATTAGGAGCGGACGCCATAGGTTGAAATCTCTAAAAAAAAAAAATTATGTTGGTCTCAAACTAAGACAATAGACTTGGTTCTTATAGGATTCCGATCTTGACTATTTACATCAATAGGAATTGAGTAAGCAAGAAAAGCTTGAAGAGGATTCATAGAAATGAACATCTAAATAAATATAGATTTGCTATAATACGTAAAATTAGTACATATTGTTAGCCATAATATTTTTTTTTTTAATTTTAAAAACTATATAAATTAGGAACTAACAATAATTAAATAAAGTAACATTTATAGTAAAAAGATCACATATGGCATACCCTTGTTGCTCATGGATTTGATTAAATAAACATATCATTGATTTTGCCAATGGAATTCTACTTTAAGTCAAACTATGTAAATACTACACTAAGACTTAAAAAAAAAATAGTATGCATCTAACTAAAAGTTTCTGTAGTCCTCTTTAGTTTCTACCATATGGCATACCAAAATAATATCTGCATCATAGATTATATGCCAAATATTTTTTGCTAGAATCTTATAAATTGTTTAGATTTTCAGAAGGGACAAATGCTATAAGAATCTATGACTACAGTATTTCAATTGTTTATCAATATCTGAATTTTGATCATTTGTTTCTCAAAAAAAAAAAAAAATTTGATAATCTATATGCTTATGATGGACCTACCACTTTCATGCATTTGCTTATAAAAAAAATAAAAACACCTGCAATTCAAAGGCATCACAAACAGTTTGGTCCAACTTGCTATGAATTTGTTAATCGGTTGTAGGAGCATATCAAAAGTCATTGCAACAAATTGGTTTTCATACCTAGTACCATAGCATCACTAATAACTCAAAATTTAATATGAATATAGTTGAATGCAATATGACTATTAGTGACTATGTCATGTTGCATACCATTTGACATTTTCTGTAACACACCAAGAGAAGTAATCGTTATCTTAGAAGACAATCTTTCCAATGTGTAGCCCATTGGTAAAATTGAATACTATCTTCAATTTGGGGAATCCTAATATACCACTCAAAATGAGAGAGAGAGAGAGAGAGAGAGAGAGAGAGAGAGAGAGAGAGAGAAGTTTTGGAAGAGGAAGAGAAAATAAAGTAGTGGGATTGTTGAGGTTAGATTGTACATTTCCTCCTTTTTTTTTTTTTTTTAGAGTGATTGTATATTTTCCTTAACTATACATCTCCATTAGTTTACACAAGATGACTGAATTATGACTTGAAAATTGAGTAGAAACGTTGGTTTTGTTAGACGTGATCACTGAATCTTGATTGCAAACTGTTATTTTCAAAGAAACTGAAGAGTGTGTATAGTCTAAAGGGAAGCTTGTACGGAGGAAGAGAACTTATAAGTGAGTTAGGATCTTGGCTTTTAAGTTTTATCTACACATGGGGGAGGAGAAAGCGAGTTTGTAAATGAATTAGAGTCTTGGCTTTCATCTACACGTGGGAAAGGATAATGCCCGGGTCATAAAATGTAAGGGAATAAGTGAGCTTGGGCTTTTCATAAAGTTTGGTCTAATTTTCAATAGTAGCCCACCTTTTAGATAACAGTAAAAACAAAAATTTAACATGATCTTTTGGGTAACAGTAAAAAAAAAAACTTAACAAAAAGAGGTAAAAAAAAAGACTAAATGAAATATTAGAGCGCTACATGGCAAGACTTCACGCACCCCCGCATGAGGCCTTTGCCATAGCATCACTAACAACTCAAAATTTAATATGAATATAGTTGAATGCAATATGACTATTAGTGATTGTCATATAGCATGCCATTTGACATTTTCTGTAACACACCAAGAGAAGTAATCGTTATCTTTGAAGACAACTTTCCAATGTGTAGCTCATTGGTAAAATTGAATACTATCTTCAATTTGGAGAATCCTAATATACTACTCAAAATTTAATATGAATATAATTAAAGAAAAGCCTCAGTTTTTAACATTAGATTTCCTTGTCCAAGATGTCACTTATTTCCAAGAATGAGCAGCACAATGTAATGGAGCAACATTGGTGTTAAACCCTACATAAATAAATAAATTGGTATTAAATCAACCTTCCATCCATAACAAAGTTTGACTACTAAATTAGAAGTTTTGGGTGCACCTGAAAGATTGTCTAGTTAAATAATGGGGCTAGTGTCTCTTCCACCAACTTGGGGTAATGACGCAGCTAGTGAGATTCTATTGGATATCTTGAATGATTAGTTGATAAGAATTCATAGCCAACCCAAATTTAATTGGGATTAAGGTTTTAGTTGAGTTGATTTAAATATTAAGTAAGGTCAATTAAGATGTAATAGTTAAAGTTTTTAAAACTTTATTTTTCAGACTAGTTGAACAACCTTCAGGAGTTTGGGATACAAAAAACATAACACGGTTTCAAATGCAACAACAGAGGAGAATGAATTTATTCATCTTCCATGTTTTTTTTTTCTTCTTCTTTGGACTGAATATAGGACACCATATGGAAGCAAACTACCTACACAAGTCAATCTATGTAATGGACATTCTAAAGGGCTTGAAGTTAATTATACATTTTTCATATAAAGAAAGATTGATTCTTCATCCTTTATTAAAAACTAGTATGTTGCCCAAGCGATGCACAGATGAAATTGTAATGTTTTATGTAAGATGATTTTGGAGAATGTTGTACATATATTATAGCATAATTGTTATAGAATTTTGTTAGTAATAAATTCATCTCAAAAAGCAACAACAAAAAAATTTGCCTGTAGGGGTTAGGTTAGCATGACAATGGTGGCTGCCCCTCAAATTCCTCTCTCTCTTTCTTACAAATGCTTTGTTAATATTAGGTTTTTTATTTTGGTAATAGTAAAAAAAATGTGTTACATTTAATAATCCACAACATTTTCGTCTCTCTATCTCTCCTTAGGGCCTTTTCTGGTTAGTTATATTAGTCCTTAAATTTTTTTTTCTTTTGCTTTTTTTTTTAAAAAACTAAAATGGTGGGTATGTGAAAAGACACGAAGAAGAGAGAAAAGTATGGTGAAATTTCAAGAAATTAATGAGATAATAATAAAAATAAGTTAATGTGATCTTTTGGGTAACTATAAAAAAAAACTTAATGAAAAAAGGTAAAAAAAAAAATGCAAAATGCAAAATTAGAGCGCCACCTAGCATAACCTTATGTACTCCTACATAAAAGTTTTTTTTTTTTTTTTTTTTTTTTTTTTTTGAGAAGGTACATAAAAGTATGTTGGTCTCAAGTTTTGCATAAAAAGTATAATTAAATTATGTTGGCCAGATGATTGAATAAGAGATCTGGGATTCAATCCCTACCTACACCAAAAACTTATTGATGTCTTGGTCTGATGATAAAGAGCTATCATCAGGAGCGGGCGCCATAAGTTGAAATCTCTCAAAAAAAATTTATGTTGGTCTCAAACTGAAACAATAGACTTGGTTCTTATAGGATTCCGATCTTCACTATTTACATCAATAGGAATTAAGTAAGCAAGAAAAGCTTGAAGAGGATTCATAGAAATGAACATCTAAATAAATATAGATTTGCTATAATACGTAAAATTAGTACATATTGTTAGCCGTAATATTTTTTTAATTTTAAAAACTATATAAATCAAGAACTAACAATAATCAAATGAAGTAACATTTACAATAAAAAGATCACTTATGGCATACCCTTGTTGCTCATGGATTTGATTAAATAAACATATCATTGATTTTGCCAATGGAATTCTACTTTAAGTCAAACTATGTAAATACTATAGTAAGACTTAAAAAAAATATATAGTATGCATCTAACTAAAAGTTTCTGTAGTCCTCTCTAGTTTCTACCATATGGTATACCAAAATAATATCTGCATCATAGATTATATGCCAAATATTTTTTGATAGAATCCTATAAATTGTTTAGATTTTCAGAAGGGACAAATGCTATAAGAATCTATGACTACAGTATCTCAATTGTTTGTCAATATCTGAATTTTGATCATCTATATGCTTATGATGGACCTACCACTTTCATGCATTTGCTTATAAAAAAAAAAATAAATAAATAAAAACACCTGCAATTCAAAGGCATCACAAACAATTTGGTCCAACTTGCTATGAATTTGTTAATCAGTTGTAGGAGCATATCAAAAGTCATTGCAACAAATTGGTTTTCATACCTAGTACCATAGCATCACTAACAACTCAAAATTTAATATGAATATAGTTGAATGCAATATGACTATTAGTGACTATGTCATATTGCATACCATTTGACATTTTCTGTAACACACCAAGAGAAGTAATCATTATCTTAGAAGACAATCTTTCCAATGTGTAGCCCATTGGTAAAATTGAATACTATCTTCAATTTGGAGAATCCTAATATACCACTCAAAATGTGAGAGAGAGAGAGAGAGAGAGAGAAGTTTTGGAAGAGGAAGAGAAAATAAAGTAGTGGGATTGTTGAGGTTAGATTGTACATTTCCTCCTTTTTTTCTTTTTTTTTAGAGTGATTGTATATTTTCCTTAACTGTACATCTCCATTAGTTTACACAAGATGGCTGAATTATGACTTGAAAATTGAGTAGAAACGTTGGTTTTGTTAGACGTGATCACTGAATCCTGATTGCAAACTGTTATTTTTAAAGAAACTGAAGAGTGTGTATAGTCTAAAGGGAAGCTTGTACGGAGGAAGAGAACTTATAAGTGAGTTAGGATCTTGGCTTTTAAGTTTTATCTACACATGGGGGAGGAGAAAGCGAGTTTGTAAATGAATTAGAGTCTTGGCTTTCATCTACACGTGGGAAAGGATAATGCTTGGGTCATAATATGTAAGGGAATAAGTGAGCTTGGGCTTTTCATAAAGTTTGGTCTAATTTTCAATAGTAGCCCACCTTTTAGATAACAGTAAAAAAAAAAAAAAATTTAACATGATCTTTTGGGTAATAGTAAAAAAAAACTTAACAAAAAAAGGTAAAAAAAAAAGGCTAAATGAAATATTAGAGCGCCACATGGCAAGACCTCATGCACCCCCGCATGAGGTCTTTGCCATAGCATCACTAACAACTCAAAATTTAATATGAATATAGTTGAATGCGATATGACTATTAGTGACTGTCATATAGCATGCCATTTGACATTTTCTGTAACACACTAAGAGAAGTAATCGTTATCTTTGAAGACAACTTTCCAATGTGTAGCTCATTGGTAAAATTGAATACTATCTTCAATTTGGAGAATCCTAATATACTACTCAAAATGTGAGACAGAGACAAAGACAGAGAGAAAGAGAGACAGAGATAGAGACAGACAGACAGGCAGAGATTGAGAAGTTTTGGAAGAGGAAGATAAAATAAAGTAGTGGGACTGTTGAGGTTAGATTGTACATTTCCTCTTTTTATTTATTTATTTTTTAAGAATGATTGTATATTTTCCTTAATTGTACATCTCCACTAATTTACACAAGATGGCTGAATTAAGACTTGAAATAAAGTAGAAACGTTGGTTTTGTCAGATGTGATCACTAAATCTTGACTGCAAACTGTTGTTTTCAAAGAAGCTGAAGAGTGTGTGTAGTATGAAGGGAAGCTTGTATGGAAGAAGAGAACTTCTAAGTGACTTAGGATCTTGGCTTTTAAGTTTCATCTACACATAGGGGAGGAGAAAGCGGATTTGTAAGTGGGTTAGAGTCTTGGCTTTCATCTGCACGTGGGAAAGGATAATGTTTGGGTCATAATATGTAAGGGAATAAGTGAGTTTGGGTTTTTCATAAAGTTTGGTCTAATTTTCAATAGTAGCCCACCTTTTAGATAACAGTAAAAAAAAAAAAAAATTTAACGTGATCTTTTGGGTAACAATAAAATAAATAAATTAAAAAAAAAAACTTAAAGAAAAGAGGTAAAAAATGGCTAAATGAAATATTAGAGCGCCACATGGCAGGGCCTTATGCACTTTCGCATAAGGCTTTTATATATGTATTGATATAGAGTAATTGAGTGCACCTTGTGCAAATAGGAATCAATGGGACTAGTTGCCATTAAAATGTCATGTGTATGTAACTATGACCACAAGTACATCATTGACATTCCATACAAATGGAATTCTCAAAAAAAGAAAAAAAAAAGACATTCCATACAAATGTATGCATAGAGAGGAGGGTTTTTGAAAGAGAGAGGTGGGGAGGAGATGGTTTACCCTGTTTTAGGTGTATACACCATCTCTCTCATACATGCTTTGAGAGAGATAGTGTATATTTGAGACCCACCTGCTTTGAGAGAGATAGTATATACACTCAAAACAAGATATAATTTTTCGGTGGGGAGGGGAGAGGGGTTTTTTTTACCAGGCTTGGTTTCTTCTTTCTAGAGCTTCAACAACCAAGTTGTCATTTGCTGAGAAAATGACACATTTATAACGCTTCCCACCAGATATTGAACCACAAATGGAATTTACTCTATCAAGAATTTTCTTCCTGTTGTAACCCTATCTTGTCCAAGGATGTCAAACTAATATGTCATTCTTTGTCTGAAGCTTCACTTGTTGTATATGTCCTAATTGTCATGGCACACATGTCAAACATATATGAGGTGGACCAATTATAATTTGCCGTGTAGAACTGTTTGTCCTAAATGTTCTAAAGAATCTATTACATGTCAAGTTTTTAAAGACTTAAACATACACGTGTCACCATTATGTGCATCTTTCAGTTTGAGAATCCAACTTTTGTAATATATTATAGATAGGTCAATTACGACTATACCTATAAATGAGAACTTAATGTATAAGAGAAATTTACTAGGCAAACCCTATGTGTCAAAAGCAGGCAAAATAGACATATTAGTCATTACATTGGTTGTTTAATTGGTGTCTCCTAATATAAAGTCTCTATTTCTCAAATTTCATGCTATATTTTATCATAATTTATACAATTATGATTTAAACACATAGATCGATGTTTAATTATGCATTGATATATTTTATTGTTATTTTGATTAAAAAAATTGATTAATTGTTATTGTCATTATTATTCTTATTCTTGTAATTATAGATAAACTCATAATTTTTTTTTTTTTGGTGATGTTTGAACAAACTATGCATTTAAATCTTACCTTATTAGTTATAAACAAGTTTTAATATCGATCTATGACACATAAGTCAATTGCCTTGTAGCTGAATTGATACCTTCTTATGTACAAAGTGATTGGAAGTCTAGGGAAAAATGTTCGAGCTGCGATATTAACAACATATCATAATTCTCTCTCTCAAAAAAAAAAAAAAAAATCTTTGACACAAAAAAAAGGTACAGATTTTTAGGTTAAGAACGTAGTTACTTAACTTAGTCTCAATATGCTCTTTTTTTTTTTTTTTTTGAGAAACTCAATATGCTCTTTAATGCGATACTTTTTTATTTTCTTTTCATGATTAATGTCATCCTTGTTACATGTTTGTGCTTGGTAATATCATTTTAATGTTACATTTTTTAGAAGTTTGTTCAAGTGATTGATTTGGATTGAACAAAATGGAGGGGATTCACGACTAAAGGATAAGATAGGGAGCTCTCGTGCTGTTCTCACAATAAAAAGAGCTCCATACATATTGCGGTCCTTATATATATCCTAGGGTCCATCTAGATGGCAACTGCAATAGCTCCATCATTAATTGTCTTAAGTCGAGCATTAGCATCTTCAATGACATCTTAGTTATATATTATTGGGCTCCCTGTAACTTTGGACAAGTATTCTCCTTCCTGACTAACTTGCCTATTGAAATGGTGCTAATAGTCTAGTCACTTTCTCAAAATTTCCACTCAAAGATCTTTTGAGACAGCATCTAATTTTGATTAAAGAGGACATTGAAAGATAAGCCATATTTAAAATTTGTCCATAACTACCATTATATTTGTACCGGACACATCTATATATCTATATATATATAATAATAATAATAATAATAATAATAATAATAATAGGTAAAACTGAGAGAAACTCAAATTAAAATTCCAAATTAAAGTTCCAATTTTGCGCCATATGTCCTAAATTATTTATTCTTAAAGAGTTTTATTTCTTAATTTTAGAATCAAATGTGAGACCACATCATAAATATTTATCCAAGTGAGTTATTAAGTACAAAAACCAAAGAGTCTAGAATAAATGAATTGTAAAAAAAAAAAGTGCTTCACAATAATTTTTTTAAAAAAAACATGGAGAATTTACATTTGATACCTAATAATATCTGTAAGATCATTGGCCCATTGCCAGTGAGCCCAAGCATGGGGCAATTGGGTAATAGCCTCACAATGGGCCCAATTCATGTTGCTCGGTAGATTAGGCCGTGGACTGTATCATCCTCAGGGGAAAGCCATACTCGGGACTATTTCAATATTCCGGTAATGCCTTGGGAAATATCGCCGCTGAGCAACACCCGGCGTATATTGTGGGTCCCAAGAATGGCATCTCTATTCCCAACATGGGGCCCCTCACGTCAGGAATAATCCTAACGGCCCCACCCGCACGAAAAACATTAAGGATCATCATTGCCGAACCACCAACAAAAGGCCATAAATAGGGGAAAAACAAAAGGAAGAAGGGTTAGACACTGGGGGGAGAAATAATATAATAGAGAGAGAGAATGAGAGGTCAAGGAAGGGGGAATATAGAAGGAAAGGTGCTCGGTCAGAGTAATCAATCATCCTTATGGGCCATAATCCTCGTCTTAAGGGACTACCCATGGTAGGATATTAGAAAAAACCCACAAAAATAAATAAGTTGTGAGCCCAGTTACAAGGTAAGCCCAATAATCGACTAACTGGGTGTGCACAATATCTATACAAATTTTTTTAAAGAGTTAATAAAATATAAAAATGACTATCAGTAGTATTTAAATTATATATATAAGAAGTCATATTTTTTTGTTACTTCCCCAATTGACATTTTTTAATTTCTTCTACTATTTTTTTTTTTTTTTGTTCTCTTAATTTAGATCAACTCAATCTTTCTTACCAATTCATTACTTGCTTTCCTTTGAACATGACCAAACTATTTTAAGTGATTCTTTTTCGTCTTTTCATCAATAGGGTTATACATTTATTTTAGTAACATTTAAAAAAAAATTCGTGACAAATTCTTCAAATATAACCTTTAATTACTTTTATTTTATTCTGAATTATCTTGTGTAGGTATTTTTATTCCGTCAAATAGCATAAAAGATTTGGCTTCGAGCACAAGCATCTAGCACAAAGAGTCATTTATAAACACCCTATTTCATATCTGGTCATAAATTCAAGACTGAGAGAAAAAGGTTGTTTCACTAGTCTAAGGGTAAAATTAATAAATTATCATTTTATTCCATTAGAGACTTCGAATCCAATCTAAATTCTCACCCTCAAAAAAAAAAAATCCAATCTAAATTCTATCACAATGTTTAATGAACAAAAAGCCATTTCTTGAACAAAGATTAGAGTATCATACTTGAAGATAATGAGAAATCAGATTTCAACATTTGGAGAAACATGATTTAAAATTGAATTGAAGACATAGAATAAAGAATAACTATATTAATCCTTAAAAAATAATTGTGCAATTAAAAATAAACAAAATGTTTAATGAGGGAAATTTTCTGGGTGTATGAAGGATGTAGTTTCTTTTCCAGTGAGATTTTTGGGGGTGACATTAAGGAAGATGAGAAAATGAAGAAGAGCGTCTCTCTCTGGCCTCTGCCCTGCTCTTTATGGATGAGAGGGAGAATTGGAATGTGTTTAATTTCAAGTGGGTTTAGACTTTACAGACTTGGGTTCAGGTCTTAGTGGGCTAGTTTTCAAGAGTCTAATGTGTTGATTGGTGAAGGACCCAGATGGGTTGGGTGTAAATGCTTTGTGTTGTTTGATGTGGACTTGGATTGAACTTTGCTTAAATTGAACTGGGCTTTAGATTTAAGTGCCATTTTTGGCTCAATATTTTTGGATGAGTTCTGTTTGTATATTGATAATTTTTGGGTGGCTAAACTTATGATGAGAATCTCAACATTGTTATATAATTAAGCCTGATGCTCAGGCTCTCTTCAGGCCTTGGTACATGCTATATAGGATCATACATTAGAGCCAGGTTGGGAAGTCAGTAAGCATGATTTTGTGTGTGATATTTAGTCTATCTTGAAGACTTTAAAGAGATAAAGCTACTTTGTTTAGAGTAAGTCCAGTACAATAATTATTTCCACAACTTTGTCACAACTTGTTCACGTAGCGATTTGTGATTGGTGGAATTGTGGACCCACATCGTCCTATCAAAGTTGTGAAAATTATTATGGTAATAGACTTACTCGTTTGTTTAAGTTCTTAATAGATGTTATAATACGACTATTGAGGGTCATTTTTGAGAATCCAAGTAGAAAGAAGAAAGCCCAGCAACAAGGGCAGCAAAGGGTTGGCAAACAGATGACAAAACCATTAGGCCCAACCGGCAAGAATAACGGATCACAGGCCCATGAAATAAACAAATGGGCCTTGAGGAGGCAAATGGGCTTAAAGAAGCCCGGAAAGAGAGAAATAGCATACCCATGGGCAGTATATGATATAAAAAAGTGAGAATGGGCCATTGCAGGCCCAAAGTAATGCAAACAAAGAGAGTAAGGGATTAATGGCAGGGCCATGAACCCCAAGGATGAGAATAAGGTAATTGGGCCAAGGAAGTCCAATGAAGTTAGTAAAAGCCCATGGGAATGCAGAGTTAGTAAAAGGGCCAAGGAAGCCCAAAGAAAGCAAATGGGCCAAGGATGCCCAAGAGAAAAACAAAAGGGGCACAGGAGCCCATAAGTAGGAGAACCAATGGCCATGCTAAGCCACTAGGGGAAAGAGTAAACGGCAGGCCTAAATAGGCTTAGCAGGATTGAGTCATTATAGCAGGAATGACAGAGTAATATGGCAGGAAATAAGGGCAATCAAGAAATGGGCCGAAAGAAATGTAAGGCCCAGTATCAAATAAAGCCCAACCCCTAAGGGGAGCGGGAAATCAAAAAGCAGCTCACATAAAAGGTCAGAAAAACGAATGGCAGATTATGCAGGCAAGCCTCGAAACCACAGCAGACGAATGAGCAACAGGCAGATTTTGGACACACATGGAAGGGAGGCACGCGCAAGGCCCAGGCACCACTAGCCTGTACCCAGCCAATACAGGACATGGTGAGGTCATGGGTCAGAAGTAAGAGGGCATGGTTTGGCAGTGGGGAGAGGGGAAAAATCTATTTTAAGGTTCCTGCTCAGGCTCTTTTGGGGGAAGTGTCCTGCTGGGATGACATACTACCCAAAAGAAACAAGCTGAATTGGAACCACTAGGTGCATGCCATGAGGGATAGGGAGAGAGAAAGAACCCAGACCGTAGCAGGAAAGGGTGCCACGGCAGACAAGCAAACAAAATACTCTTCTTTGTCTGGTGATGGGGGGTGGCACACAGCCGGACCAGTGGTAGTCGACAAGTACACCCAGACCAGACAAAGGTGGTTAAGGGCTAAAACAGTAAAATCTAGTCACGGCAGACACTATAAAAAGAGACCCTTGCCGTAAACAAAAAACAGAGAAGAAGGAGGGGAACCATAACTAAGGAATAGGAATTCGAAAAGAAATAGCAAGAAACAGAAAGAAACGAGTGTGAAGGAAAGAAAGAAAAGATAAAAACCAAAAAAAAAAAAAATAGATGGAGAGTTAGAACGGCAAGCATGCACCAATAGGTTGATTCCCTCTCTCCCTCACAAAGTCCTGCTCTCTGTCAAAACCAAAAGGAGTCCTTTGTGCATCAACCATTCAGGTCTGTTTCCCTCAAGGTAGTTAATTTCCACGGCAGGACTTCCCTGGGAGATTAATTGCGTTGAGAAGAAACGTTCTTTCCTCTCTGGTTTTGCTCCTGCGGACTAAATTTAATCTGACTTCTTTCTCTTCTGATTAACCCACATATATTACCATTTGTTCCCTTTGTTCTTTTTGTAAAAGTAATTATTATTACTGTGATTATGTTTCTTGAATAGGGATCATTTGGTCATTTTCTATTAAGTAGCCAGGATACTTTATTTTGTTATTATTACCATGTCTGTTTGCCACAACTTATCTGAAACAGCTCTGCCTGCTGCAAGCATGTTCCTGGTAAACAAGGCATAGTTTGCGCACAAGCCGGACCAAATTGAGTTGCAGTTGGACCGGTCCCAACTCATTTATACAGAAAACTTAGGCCTAGCGCAGCAGAAAGCAGCCCAACACTACAAGCAAGGCCCACCACCTTACAACGACAACCCACCATTGCTGTAAATGGGCTCTTGTTTAATGTTTCTAATTTTCAAGGTCTCTTGTAGTTTTATTACTCCCTACCAACTTTTCTTGGGAGTTTTCTCATTCTCTAATGTATGATATTAATTTTGCTGATTAATGAAAGTTTCATTTAAATAAATAAAAAAGACTTGGAACTTTTTTTTTTTTTTTTGGCTAAATAAAAGACTTAGGAACTTAAACTTAGGTTGGTAACACTATCTGGATATTTGTAATTTCTGTAGGGTGTAGGTAGTATTTGAGGTGAAAAGGAAATTAAAAATTTGCACTGAGCCCAGAAATTTCAAGAGGACAAAAAGGCTCTCAATATAGGCAGGGTCCATATGTGAAATAAGAGGAAGGCCCAAAAATTAATCTAAATGGTCTGTTATTCTTTATTTTAAAAACAGATCCAATACCAATTCAACAAGCCCAATCTAAAGTCGAAAATGGGTTTACTTGAAAATCAGTTGGCCTATCATAGAAAAGCCCAACTTCAACTTCACGTGAATGAAGTGTATAAAGACAAATTCAACATAGTTGGCCTATCATATGGATAATGTAAATTACTAATTCAATATTGAATATTTATTGACAGATCAAATGTAGCCTAAACCACTTGTAAATGGATTCAGCAAAAAAAAAGAAAAAACCACTTGTAAATGAAGTGTGTGTGTATATATATATTGTTGATGGGAATGAAGAATAATATTTTGGGTTTGGTTACTAACAAATTCTGATGACCTGTGATTATCTATTTGTTTTTACGTCTAAGCTTGATATTTTCACTCTAACTAAGGACTATTTTTATAACAAAAACAGATTTCCCAGTTCTCCAAAACACTAACAGATACTATCAGCATCCTCTTGTTTAGTGCTTTGCGGGTTGGTAAAGTATCCCATGCTATTTTCTAGATCAATAACTTTAACCTTTCATGCATCTTTATCTTCCTTAAATCTTCCTCTCACTAGGAAGTAGGGGACTAGTTTGAAGAAATCTGGTTCTTTGCTCTAAAAGGTGTATATCTTACAGTGAAACCTTTTGCTTTGGTTATGTACCCAATCTAGCGGAAGAGCAAAATTCTAATTTTACAAATACAATTAGCTGTTGCTTGGTCAATAACTTGGTATAGCTTATTTCTATCCCAAGTTCTACCATTTTCAAGTATTAAAGTCTTTGACAAAATTCAATTCTGGAGGCATATCTCCTCGAGGCTTTGGAATGAACCCATATAACAGAGTCATCCATGACCATAGGTCATCCCAAACACAGGTAGATGAGTTCGATCCCACTAATAAGCAACTTCCCTTCTTTAAAGTTTCTTTGCTGCAAAATATTTTTCCACAGCCAATATAGCCAATTTTGGGTGAGCGAGCTTACATGAAGCTTTTTCCTCAAGGTAGAACCAGTTTTCTATCTTATCTGAGTTTTGAACCAAATTCCAACTCAATTTTGTGATAAGGACTCTGTTGAAATCTTGCATTCTTCTTATGCACAAAACACCTTCTTTAGGCTTGCACAATGATGACTAGCTTTTAAGTGGCAAGCACTTCCCATTTGAATTCTCACCCCAAAAGAAAGATCTACAAGCTGCATCAATTTTAATTAGTACACACCATTTTTGGAATCTCAAGGGACGATATTATGTATATAGGAGTGGTTGTTGCCACAAACTTAATCAAAGTGAGACGACCAGCTTGTGAAAGTACTTTGGCCTTCCAAATTTTTAGCATAAATTGCTGATTAGAGAAAGGAGAGTGTTTCATTGTTGTAGCCATGAATGAAATATTCTTCTTTTCAGTAGACTGGAAGGCTGACTATAGCAGAATGCACAAATGAGTCGACTTTTTGGTAGAGATAAAAATGGAGTTCGAGGGCAATAAATGATGGTAAAGGTTTTGTTGCATACAAGATTATGTGGCAGCAAAAAGAAAGCAACATGCGTCCAAGAGTCACGTGCAATGCACATAACCAGGGACACTTGTTCTTTTCTTTTTTGCTACCACATAATCCCTGTATGCAACAATTGTTATATATAAGTATACAGCAAAATTTTCCCATAAATAATAATAGGGCCAACTGAATAGTAATTTGTTCAAAGCTGAGAAAATAGACTTGACATGTAATTTGTGGTAAACTTGCCAAATCTGGGTTGTATTCATTCTAATTTTTTTTTTTTTTTAAATATATCTTGGTTGTGTACATTTATATTAGTTGAATCATTATATGTGATGTGTAGACAAATTTTTGGTTGAACTTATGTAGTTGATTTTTATTTATTTTTAGAATAATATGTATAAAAATTTCATATAAAGATAGCAAATTTTGGAATACTCTATTCTTCCTATTTGAATTTTTTTTTTTTTTCTCTTCGTGATTGGGAAGAACATGAACATTCTGGGTTCTTCATTTTCTTCCCAAAAAAATTAATTTAATTATTTTATTTTATTAAAAAATCAAAAGTTTAAAATTTTGTTTTTATTATTTTGTTCTGATGTGGCTTTTTTTATTATTAAAATATTGACATGACATTTTTTAGATACCAAATAATTTTTTTAATATTATAATATTGGTTACGTTAGCTTTATGCATGTTACGATGTATTTCGTTTACCATGTAAGCTATTTATATCAGAGAGATAACAGTAGGAACCAAGACGTTTTGGAGACTAAAGCGGAAAAATGAAAAAGTAGGGACCAAAATGAAAATCTAGTGCAATGTAGTGACAAAAAATGCATATATGCCTCATCCTTTTGGTGTATGTGTGTTTCCCTGCAAACACAACACCCAAAAGGTGTGGAAGATTACAAATTTATCTCTTTGGATTTCTCCTCCCTAGGTTCAATGGTGATGGGTTAGGTCCCTATGTAGGTTTGGGTTGCTAATAGCCTCCGATCTAAGTTTTTATTATTATTTGAGACCACTAGGTTCTTCGTTGGTTGGACCCCTTTTGATGTGATCCCTTTCTGTTCTACCATGTTATTGTTAGGCTCTTTTGTTTGCAACATGACTTTAGCTAATTTTCCCAAATTTTAGTGTCTCATGGTTTTGGGTTTTATTGATTTGGGCCTCTGAGGCATAAGAAAAATGTTTTTTTGACTACGACATGATCTGGGCTGATATTTCCAAGTTCTTTTGACCCCTAACTTGGTTTTTAAGGTTTGGACCTTTTGAGGCCCAAGAAAAAGGTTCACTTGACAACAGCATGACCTAGGCTTTATATTTGGGAACTTTGAGACCCAATTTAAAATAATAATAATAATAAACAAGGCATGGACAGGAATCCATTCCATAGGGATTTGCTTAGTTTAAATTATGAGATAAAATAAATTACACATCGGTCATCAATCACACTTTACAAACCCAATGGTTAGTGGTTAGGCTAATTTCTCCAAGTTTAATTGGAACATTGCTTGGGTTTTTATGTTTGGGCCTTTTGAGGCACGAGTTAAAATAAAATTATTATAATAACAAATAAAGCCCAAACATGAGCCGTTAGGGATTTCTTTAGTTTAAATTAGGGGATAAAATCAATTACACATAGATGACACCTTAGAAACCCAACGATTGGTAGCAACTTTTTAAAATGAATAAAAATCCATACACACCACCCTAGAATCACACACAATTCCAAAAAAAAAAAAAAAAAAATTCATGCTCACATCACTAAGGCTTCAGAAGTCGGATGTGGCCAAAATCTAGGTTCGAAAATTAGGTATTATTTAATTGTTGATTGCTTCAAACCCATGTCTGTCTCATACCTCATTCTCTTTTTCTTTTTTTTTTCTCTACTTTTTTTTTTTGAGTAAATAATAATACTTATTAGAATACATACGAAAATAATAATAGTATTTTAAACCGGGTTTATAATACATTACATAACCAGAATACAACTATAAAAGGGCCTAACCTTTGTAGTTGTAGACTGTATTTTTTTTTCTCTCTATTTTATGTATAATTATGTATAATCTAATTGGTAATTGTTATTGTTATTGTTATTATTATTGTTATTGGTATTGTTGTTGTTGTTGTTTTATTATTATTTTTGTAGTATATCTTAATTTGTGTGGATCTTTGTAGTAAGATTTTTTATACCTTTCTAGAAGGTTGTTTTCACACACAATGTTAAGTCATGTTGCAAGCCTAACAACAATGTTAAGTATTGGCTTTAAGGCTCATGTTATTTGAGCTGGCATCAAAGTTTAAGAGAATGAAATCAAAGGACTGAATTGCACAGTATAGATAGGTTTTACCATTTGTATCATATCTGTGAATTTTTAGACTTAAAAAAAAAAATACATAACTAATAAAATGGTTGGCTTCCATCCATAAGCGGCACAAAACAAGAAGTGCAAGCACAAAATGAATTTTGGAAAGAATATGGGGAAATGCTTACAATTTTTGTCAGTGACACCGATGGTTATTAAATATTATTTTTATATCGCTAAACTTTCAAAGCCCAAAATTTAGAGAAAATAGCTCATCTATTGTCTCCATGCATTCTATGTTATATATCGCAAAACTTTCCCAACCCAACCTTAATTGAAGATTTTCTTCATTTTTCTCACTTAATTTTGTATGTATTAATTATTTCATTTAAAAAAGGTAAGTTTTTATAAATGTTTTGACTTTATCTATATGTTATGTTAGTCTCATATGATTGTTTTATAGGTCTCGTATCTATCATGTCATCCGGTTAATATTAATGCATGCTATGTTAAAAAATTTTAAAAAAAAATTTTAAAAAAAAAACTCCTTATATATAATAATAGGTAAAACAGAGAGAAAATTTAATTAAATTTCAAATTTGAATTCAATTAGAGTTTAATTTAAGTAACAATAAAGTCTTAACTTTTTTTTTTGGCAGAAATATATCAATTCAGCTGGATTTTCAAGGGAGGTAGAATATTCCATAAGTATTTTAATAGCATTTATTGGAGTTATTTTTAGCGTGTTTGGGACTCTGAAGATATCACGGAAGAAACTCTTGGTAGATAAATTATTTGAATTTAGATAAGTGATGGAATGAGGCTTCCTAGATAGATTAGTATTGTTATTCATTTGTATTCAAATAAATTCTTATGTTTTAGGATTTGTTGGTGAGATTATCTCATCCTTGGTTATTTATGTATGTTGCAGGCATTAATGAGAATTAAGCAGAAAATTAACACACACAAAAAATCTATTTCCTCTCTCAAATTAAGAAAATTGGTCATTTCGAATTGACTACACTATATTTTATTTCTCAATTCACAACATGGGTATAATAAATGTTAACAATTATTATGAAATGGGAACAATACATTTTAATTTTTATAAAATCTATAATAAAAAAAATCATTAAAAAAATTGTTTATAACCATAATTTTTTTAATCATAATTGGTTAAATTTCCTTATTATTCTTCTTGTTTACTTTAGTATGAACAAATAAATCACGTAAATTCTTTTTATCCCGTCTTCAATTGGTATCCTTCCCTGGATAATTGCAAGTGAAATGGGATATGAAGTGCGGAGTGTCTGTTGTGCGGTGTGTGCTAGTTGGCTATAGAAGAACATAAGGTCATTTTTTTTAATTCATAATTCCATATTTATTGTGGCTAATATTGAGTATTAGACAATCATAGGTCAATTACAATTTTTTTTTTTTTTGCTAAATATAGATGAATTAAATTATACCTATAAGGGAGAACTCGATGTATAAGAGAAATTTACTAGGCGAATCTTATGGGTCAAAGGGTAGAATATACATATTTGCCATTACATTGGTGTTTAATTGGTGCTTGCTCCTAATATAAAGTCTCTATTTCTCAAATTTCATGATATATTTTATCATTATATATATATAAAATCATGCATTGATATATTTTATTGTTATTTTTATTAAAATAAAATTTATTATTTATTGTTATTGTTACTGTTATTGTTATTGTTATTGTTGTAATTACAAATAAGCTCATAATAATAAAAAACCTTTTTGTGATGTTTGAATAAACTATGCTTTCAAATCTTACCTTATTAGTTTTAAACCAGTTTTAATATCTTTCTTTGACACACGCACAAAAAAAAGTATAAATTTTAGGTTAAGAAAATAGTTACTTTACTTAGTCTCAATATGCTATTTAATGCAGTACTTTTTTTTATTTTCTTTTAATGATTAATGTCATCCTGGTTACATGCTTGTGCTTGGTAATATCATTTTAATGTTACCTTTTTCAAGAAGTTAGTTCAAGTGATTGATTTGGATTGAACAAAATGGAAGGGGTTCACAACTAAAGGATAAGATAGGGAGCATTCGTGCCTTTCTCACAATAAAAATAGCTACATACTTATTGTGGTACTTATATATATCTTAGGGTCCATCTAGATGGCAACTGCACCAGCTCCATCATTAATTAATGCCTTAGGTTCAACATTAGCATCTTCAATGACATCTTAGTTATATATTAGCAAAAGTATAAACCCTTCGATATGTAATCCTTGTTTTCAAGAGAAAAAAAGTCATGTGAACACTTTGATATAATTCATCTTTTTAATTCATCCTCAATTTTAGAACTTGCTCCAATCATATTCATACATAAAGAACAACATTTAGACTGAATAAAAATTTAATATGCAATAGGACTCAGAATGCTAATTATAGAACTCATTCACAATATGTTATTTGCTAAAAAAAAGTTTATACATTTTATATATTCATCAAGACAAGATTAACTACTACATAAAGATGCAACAACTTGCTTTGTGATTTGATTATACAATAGCAACAATAAAAGGCAAAAACAATGTCATAGTCATGACTTGTGACAAGTCTGTTCCATAGTCCATACTTCAACATTTTTTTTTCCTAGGGTCAAAATTGATTCTTGCATTCCCCAAGGCAAAAACTGCAATTAGACATGGTGTAGGCGGGTTTGGGAGGGCATAGTCCAAGAGCTCCCTGACTTATTATTTTCAATTGGGGGGAAATCGAAGAAAATGGTTTCATTTTCAATTGGAATCTGCCGAATAGGAAATTTCAGTTCAGATTTCACAAATTTCCCAATGTTAGTTCTCCAAAATTCCTAGATGAAAGAAAATCTCTCAAATAGACCCAACATAAATAATAGAGAAAAAAATGGTTAAACCCACCATTCAAAAGCACAAACCTATAGGATAAAATTCAGGAAAAATGATGGAAAATGGTTACCTAAGAGTTTGGGGCAAATGTGGTGAAGATCGGTGGATAAAATTTAGGAAAGAGGATGAAAAATTGTTACCCCGGATTTGGGGCAGACGTGGTGAAGATCAGAGAAGAGGAGCAGAGTTTTTTCTTTTTTGATAGGAAAAGAGGAGCAGAGTTTTTTTTAAAAATAAAAAATAGAGGAGCAAAGTTGAGAGTGAAAGAATTTTTATTTATTTTTACTTATACCCTAACCTATTCTTCCGGTAAATGGTAACCTACTTAAATTATTTAAATGGTCAAGATTAAAAGCATTAGAATGTATGGTTCAGATTTAGGTGATTACCATACCCCTAAAATAAATACGGGGTACCGTAGAATGACCCATAAAGAATAACTATATTAGTCCTTAAAAAACATTGGAGCAATTAAAAATAAACAAAATAAACAAGATTTTTGGGGGGTGATATTAAGGAAGATGAGAAAATGAAGGAGAGTGTCTCTCTCTGCCCAGCTTGTATGGATGAGAGGGAGAATTGGAACGTGTTTAATTTCAAGTGGGTTAGACTTTACAGACTTGGGTTCAGGTCTTAGTGGGCTGGTTTTCAAGAGTCTAATGTGTTGATTGGTGAAGGACCCCAGATGGGTTGGGTTTAAATGCTTTGTGTTGTTTGATGTGGACTTGGGTTGAGCTTTGCTTAATTTGAACTGAGCTTTATATTTAAGTGCCATTAGGCTCAATATTTTTGGATGAGTTGTGTTTGTATATTGATAATTTTTGGATGGCTAAGAATTAGGAACTTAAAACTTAGGTCGAGAATCTCAACAGCGTTATATAATTGAGCCTGATGCTCTCTTCAGGCCGTGATACATGCTTTAGAGGATCATAAATTGGAGCCAGGTTGGGAAAACAGTAAGCATGATTTTGTGTGTGATATCTAGTCTATCTTGAAGACCTAAAAGAGATAAAGCTATTTTGTTTAGGGTAAGTCCAGTACCACAATCACTTCTACAACTTTGTCACAACCTATTCACGTGACGACTTGTAAGTGATGAAATTGTGAACCCACATCGTTCTACTAAAGTTGTAAAAATTGTTGTGGTAGTAGACTTACTCATTTGTTTAAGTTCTTAACAAATGTTATAATATGACAGCCCTTCATTGCCGTAAATGGGCTCTGTGATGTTTCTAATTTTCAAGGTCTTTTACAGTTTTTTTACTCCCTACCAACTTTCCTTGGGAGGTTTCTCATTCTCTAATGTATGATATTAATTTTGCTAATTAATGAAAGTTCCATTTAAATAAAATAAAAAAGGACTAGGAACTTTTTTTTTTTTTTTTGCTAAATAAAAGATTATGAACTTAAACTTAGGTTGGTAACACTACAGGATTTCCATTTGTAATCTTGTAACTTAATCTGGATATTTGTAATTTCTGTAGAGTGTAGGTAGTGTTTGAGGTGAAAAGGAGATTAAAAATTTGCAGTGAGCCCAGAAATTTCAAGAGGACAAAAATGCTCTCAATACAGGCAGGATCCATATGTGAAATAAGAGGAAGGCCCAAAAATGAATCAAAATGGTCTGTTATTCTTTATTTTAAAAATACGTCCAATACCAATTTAACAAGCCCAATATAACGTTGAAAATGGGTTTACTTGAAAATCAGTTGGCCGAACATAGAAAAAGCCCAACTTCAACTTGACTATGTCACTTGAAAGTGAACTATAGTTAAATCTCATACGGATGGTATAATATTGACAGATAAACTGTAACTTTTTTTTATTTAAATTTTATTTAAGAAGAAGGTCAAATCATCAGATGTAACCTAAACCACTTGTAAATGAAGTGTAATATTTTGAGTTTGGTTACTGACAAATTCTAATGACTTATGATCAGGACTAAAAGGTCAGTTGAATTATTTTTTAAGTATAGTTTTATTTTTACTCAATTTATTTTTTAAGCAAAATTCGTCAAGATAAAGACAAATTAACCCAAACATATTAGAAATGAGTTTGGGACTTTCTCTCTTTCTCAAATTATCCTAAATAAATAATAAATAACATAAAAAACTTATTAGTTTCTTCCACCTTATTTCATCATCAACAATGGCAAAAACTCACTATTAATGTGATAACGACTAATTAAAAATCACATAAAAGTTTAAATTTAATTTAATTATATTCACTACTTTTTTATATTGAGAACTTCTTTTTAAGATTGTGGGGGGTCAAAAACACAAATCAGCAAGAACATGGCTTGCTTTCTTGATGTGCACAACTAATTTGTTATCAGAAAGGGATATAATTCCACAATGGGAAGATTAGACAGATAATTGAAGGCAAAGAATGAATAAATAAAAACTTTGATTGATGGAAAATCGGTTTTCCAAGGTACAAACGAAGATTCTAAGGAAGAAAACAAGTTTTTTTCTCTCACTATTCTTCTTCTCTTGTTCTTCCTCCTTAATTTTTTCTGGATCCTCTTCCCTACAGGCATTCTCCTCCTTTTATCATCCCTTGCCCCTACCTTTTCCAACTGTGTTCTTCTTTGTTGGATTTAGAGGATACTTGTCCCATCAGATACCTTTCCTGCCATTTCTTGATCATTAAAGTAGACTTTTGGGGGTGTATTAATTGTTCAGGCTAGTCATTCAGCATTTAATGAGGCTAACATTAGGTATGAATAACTCATTAATGTGGAGGTGACTATTACATTGGGTTCTGCGTCGTCTTCCTTGCGTTCCTTAGGGATGGGAACCGGGATGGAGTCCTTAGTGAATGGTTTGCGCTCCTCGGCTAGGTTACTACACCTCGAGATAAGCTTGTTTCTCGGATTACCTTGGTAGCTAATCTATATGGCCCCGTTTTCTCTAAGACTTGGGCCATTCTATATTTGCATTTGGACCGAGTCTTTACCTTGAGAATATCTCTTCAGTTCAAGGTCCATGGGGCAGCTTCGGTTCAAGCCCCCCACCCCCTACCAAGATAATTACAATATGTTTCAAATCCCGCAACTTGAACTCCTTTTTCCTCCATAAACCTCCAAAGAACTTTATGCAGAGGAAAATGTCATTTATTACTTTTATGAGCTCTTGTCTTATTGAGAATTAAATAATTGTAGTAATTTTATAAAATTATTCATTTAATTTTGTGAAACAAGTAAAAAATGTTGTCTAAAACTAAATGACTTATTAAACAATCATTTATGACATTATCCAAGTCTTTACCAAAAAAAAAAAAAATTAATAGTAATTTCAATTTTAAAATTATATTAAATTACAAATTACTTCCTTTAAATCTCTTTAATATATATATTTTTTCATTTCAATTCATTAATTTACATATGTCTTAAATACAATCCTCTTACTTCATACTTTTTTAGACACAAATGCACATATAGAATTGCTTGTTTAGTAGTTATTAGCTTTTATGTACAATTTTTTAAAATCTTACTTTTTTTTACCTTTTCAATACAAGTATACTTTAGAACACATAACAGAAGCCTTTTGCATTGGATACAACATTTATTGTTCATAATGCATATTTCAATATCATATTCATGCATTCTTCATTTTGTGGCTACAACTTTCACAGAAAATTGTCTATTCTATTTTAGAAACCTATATGTTTGGAATGCAGGCATCATGTGGTTTGAAAGTAATCTTATTGTTTTCTTTTCTGAACTTCATTTCAAATGGGTGATGATAAAATTGTTAAGTTGACTAGGATATCTTACTTCATACTTTTTTAGACACAAATGCATATGTAGAATTGCTTGATTAGCCGTTATTTTTTATGACTTTGTAGGTCATCTCTTCCCGGGAGAGGCTTAAATAGATTCTGGTCTAATATTGGAGGATACAAAGGTCCATTGCTAATGTTGGTGTCTGCAAGTAAAGAAGATGCTCATGGGGGTAGCACCAATTTTAAAAAATGGATCATTGGTGCACTTACAGAGAATGGTTTTGAAAATAAGGATCTGTTCTATGGAAGCTCAGGAAGTCTATATGCTATAAGTACTGTCTTCCATGTGTTTCCGTCTGCTGGTATATAACATAGGTCCATTTCCTTTCTAGTATTTTGCCAGAAAAATTGAGCAAGTCCAGCGACATATGTAATCATTGACAGGGAAAGAAAAGAACTTTGTGTATAGCCACTTGCATCCTACTGGTAAAGTATATGAACAACAGCATAAGCCTGTCGGAATTGCATTTGGAGGAACTATGGGAAATGAGAGAGTCTTTGGCAATGAAGATTTTTCTAGCTAGAGTTACTATTCGCCATCATGCCACTGACAAAACTTACCAACCTGGTTCCCTCTTCCCAGATCAGGTACAATTGTAAGGTTTGAAAGTTTTGAGACCAATATTTCAATGGATTCAAATGCTGGTTTTTAAGTTATTACAGAAAAAGCTCTGGATCTAAAATTGTTAAGTTTTGTCTGTTATTTCTCACATTTTAATATTTATAAATAAAGGCTCCTAAAGATAACTTGGTTTTAGTTGAAGTAGAACGAGAAGTAGATATGGCTTCATTTGACAAAATTGATATGTTTTTATCAAAATTAGAGTATTCGTGTCATTAATATTGTATTATTTGCTCTGTATTTTATATGTAATGCATTTATTTATTTATTATTGGTGAGAAAATACATGCACTCTGGGGGTTCAAAACTCACTAGCCCTACCCTATACCCTTTATTTATTATTAATATTTCTTTTTTTTTTTTGGGGGGGGGGGGGGGGGGTGTGGGGGGAGGAGAAGGTGCCATTGAGCTGGAGCTCTTTGGCTATATATGTTATGCATTGTAATCTGTTATATTCCTTGATAAAATCGCAAGTTATTATCCTCCATGGGCTATTAACTGGGCTTTTGTCCTATGAAAGGTTTGTATGTGCAGAACTTGACAGTTATGCAATCATTACATCTCTCATCTGTTTCATAAAAATATAATACTGTTTACTAAAAAATGGTATAATGTGCATATATTTGTGAGCCACCATGCAACTTAAATTTTCTCTCTCTAGAAGTCCTTTCTGAATATGCTTGTTTCTACACCTTATCCATGCCGGTTTCTAAGAGCTGAATCCATACTAGTGCAACATGATTTCTCTTCAATCCAAAGGAGATGTTAACCTCTATTTGTTCAAAGAACTTGATAGGTTGCTTTTCTGTAATTAAAGTTAAGTGCCTGTGCTCATTGCAGGTGTAGCCTTGTGGACTTGATGGTGGAGATGGATCGAATTTTGCGTCCACAGGGAACAGTTGTGGTTAGAGATTCCCCTGAAGTTATTGATAAAGTAGGTCCAAATGTGAATTAATGTATTTCAGGGGTTCCTACCTGTTGAAGCTTTAATTTCGGAAATTGAAGTTTGGGGATTAGGTGGGAAAGCAGCTAAGGAAGTGCAGAGTTCATACAAGAAGAGAGAGGAGCTTTTCACAGAGCAAAGACGAAAGGTAACCTGCCTTAGCCTAGATCAGATTAAGGCATCTTGTATGCTTTTGAATTTTGCATTTGAAAGTTACGTATAGATGACATAAATCTTATGTTTATTCGCTCCTCTTGCAGGTTGACTTGAAAACATTTGGAAGCTGGGATGAATCGCCCGAAAAGATGATGATGGACATGATCTCTGATCCCAACGCAGTTCAGCGAGAAGATCGTTAAGACTGCATAGATTTAAGATAGTACAAATGCCATATTATGCTTTAGCTGCTCAGGTGTATTAGTATTTAGAAAGTGTAAATTATGCAAATGACTCTTTGAGAGTCTTGTTAGGCTGGGAAGTTGCTGTAAAGAAAACTAGAGAAGCGTAAAAGTGACCAAACATTTGAAGCTTTTCTACATATAGCAATCTTCTCGATACATATCTACCGCTGCAACTGTGCTGTATTGTGCTTATATCAATCGGCCTTGTACAGCTAAATAGAATTTTAGGAAACAAATAGCTATTATTTATCATTTTGGAAGACCAAGGTAGCTCTTTGTAAACGAGGGTAGATAATATTGGCAAATTCACACGGTTTTTGAACTCATGAATTCACCTTCAGCCTTTTATTACGAGAGAAAAAAAATGCCATTAAGATGGGCTCATTTGCATAGGGTGGTTCATGTCGCATAATCTAAATAGGACTCGAATTGGCCGTGTTAAATGTAGGTCTCAGTCCAGGCTTAAAGATCTGCTTAAGGCAAAGTGATATTTGAACTCTTATTTAGTATGGCCATCAACTTGTATCAATTCTAAAGCAAGTTTCTTGTGTTTGAGGGGCAAAAAGAAACATATTTTTGGCATGAGAGACACCGAGAAATTATTCACCCTTCTAGGACAATCATCACGTTAGCAATACTTACTAGTTCTCTCACTCAATATTATTGTGTCATGAGTGACAATTTATTCACTCTACTAGGAGAATCACATCAGCAATACTTAGTGGTCTTTCCACTCAATAAAATTGTGACCATATGTGACAATTTATTGAGTCAAATCCTAGTCACCATCCCAATTATAATGATTTTTTTATATTTTTTTTTTTTGAAAATGTATGATTGGGTTAATGATTAGAATCTGACTCAACAAATTGTCACACATAGCACAATATTATTGAGTGGAAGGATTACTAAACATTATTGATATGGTCGAATAATTTCTCAAAACACACCAGTTACAAAACTTATTCAAAACTTATTCGTATGAATTAATTTAGAACTTGAAAACCAACAACAATATAACACATTCAAAGCCACTATCACTACCATCAGGAACAACCGCCAAACGATAAAAACTTTTCTATACAGTAACAACTGTACTTTTCTATGTAGTGCTGGTGTATTAGAATTTTATCCCTTTTTGTAAAGAAATATTTTACTTTTATTATGCGAAAGTAGAAGGGATTAGGGAGTCAAAATAAAAACTTCCTCTCAACTCAACTGGAAAGAGATGCAAATTCCTTGCTTGGTTGATACTTGGGGGATGGCTATGCCAAAGTAGCGTATATGGAAGAGATTATATATTTTCGCAAAGATGTTAGAGCTCGCATTTTTCTTTCTTTCTTTTTGCTAAAAACAACAATTTTATTTGTAAAAAAAATGAAAAATTGAGTGACTCACATTACAATAACAAGGCTTTAAATAGTTTTTTTTTTTTTTTTTTTTTTTTTACAACAACTAAAAAAAGCTATTTTATTACAAAAACCATTGATTGGGCCTGGACAACCACACAATCTCACTCACCCTCCACGCTCATCACCTTGGGAGAACCAGCTTAATATTGCAAGCCATCCCAAAGGCAAAGTATTGGTCCTTCGCTACCTTGTGTCAATATATAAATTCAAATTGGTGCATGCGAAATGCAGACTAGCTTTTCTTTGTTATCTAGTATAGGCATTTTTCAAGTAAGAACTTTTAATGTGCCCATACCGAGCCCTTATTATGCACATAAATCTTTCTTTTATGACCATAATAAAAGGATGAATCAAAGGAGCAAAAGACTTCCAAACATCCACAACTCATACAGCGAGGATTCAATTAAATCACAGTGATTCACCCGATGCATCCACGGTGAAGCAGAACAAACATGCTAGCAGCACAAACCAAAAGAATGGTTCAACATCATGTCTGACATGGCATTTTCTTTCCAAAAATGAAATGTTCTGTGAAGCAAAATCTGACTACCCACCATCCATAATGATCCCAAGCTATATGTATATCAGATAAGATACATTTACTGCTTCTTCTCTTCTGCTTTCCTCGGCTGCAAAAAGGGCACATTTGTAGCATTAGAAGATATAATTAATTATTAAAGTTCTTGCAAGCCGTGAGCAGAAACAGCATCCAGTCTCATGAATTACCAAATGTGAATTCTAACTTACCCACAAACATAGCATGCACACAACAACAAGAGAAAACAAAGGTCTACCCTATGCTATATACATATGCTGCAGATGCAATTCTCGCCACAGTACCACCAATCAGAATTCACATAGCCACACAACAAAGCATTATCTCCAACATAGAAGTATGCACTTTCTGCTTATTCAAAGGATTATGGTTTCTCCATTCAAGAAGCATCCAGCACAGCCCTTAGCCTTCAGTTAACAGTGATTCTAATTTCTAACATCCACAAAAGATAGCAACTTGTAGAGGATTACATAATTTCTATAATCATCAGAAGATATTGTAGAGGATTACATACTTTCTACAATCATCAGAAGATATGATAAATGAGAAGATTGCAAACATTTGATGTGAGAGATTTTTCTTCATCCAGAGGCAGAACATAATTATAATTGACATTAAATTCAAACACAACTCCTTCCTCTTTTTCCAACTCCTTCCTTCCTCTTTAACCTAGATAGAAGTTTACCCAGGATACAGACAGGAAAAGACATGCAATGCACAGACTAAACCTCTCACATAATATGATATTTAAAAAGCACAGCACCGACTATTTGTAGGATACTTAGAGTTGAATGGCATAACAAACATGTGAGGACATGATGACCATCAACAACAGTTTTGGACATTTACCAGAAGAATACATAAGCAGAGCAATGAGGGTATTATGCATTTTTGACACCACAACCCATACATGGTTGTTATTCTCCTAATCCATTTTACTACCTACTGTCCTCTTGCATACAAACAAACACTACATATAAAAACATACATATTTGACAACATAAATTTAAAATGATACGCATATCTAACCAAGCCCTCAAGCCTTGATTTTGGGAGTTGGCCATGTCCAACACCCTATGATCATCTCTATACCAACAATTTTTGAGAAATTATATAAAAAGGAGGATTCAACTTGGCTCTGAAAAGAACAAAGTCTAACAGTTGAATGCGAAACCCATCAGGGTTAAGGTGTGGCTCATGAGAGCCACAATTCATCCATTAAAATGCTAGAGTTCTATTTAGTGGATTGATGCGGTACACACCCCACCACATGTGTAAATACTTCAGGTGGTTTCTGCTGCCATGATTTAAGGAGGGATGACATTTAGCTGGGACTTTTAGGGCATCGAGAGTCCAACCCATCATTTGACAAAATGCCTGAGCCAAACTGAATGTAGGGGGGTGGGGGCCTTGGGCTTGGACCCAAGGATTTGAGGTAGGTGTATATCATCCACCATTAGATGAAAGAAATTTATATTTTCTTGTTATCTAAATAATGATAACAGACTTTAAAGATTATTCTGATATGAATCAATCTTAGTATTAGTTACATCTGCCTAGAAAGATTATCAGCAGGTTAATTGAAAGTCTTCAATTCTATAGTTTGATTGATCCAATAGTACTATTCTTAATCATTACTTTCTTGTTATCTAAGTAGTTGCTTTTTCCCATGTAAAAGCAGGGATCAGTCCCTAGCCATTGTACAACCGCCTAGAAATTTTATTTTGAAGATTAATTGGAACTTTTGAACGTCAATGTTTGATCACTCCCTTATAATCTTTATTGCTATTGGACAGTATAAGGAAATAATGGGCAATCAAGAGATAAGGGGAAATATTAGGTGTGAATTCCCAACAAATTTTTGATATCAGTGAAAAAATAAATAAAAAGATAGAAATCCCATTTAAAGATGCCTGGAAGTCCTTGGCCATTTAAATCATTTTCTTCATAGAAGACCATAAAGTAATAAGCTAAAAATTAAGCAAGCATCTCAACACAGCTATAGAATTAAATGGAAAATCAAACATAAAACACTTACTAGCTCTCTTTACTGATAAAACCTTATCTTGATGTAAATAATAATAACTTTTCTTATTGTACTTTATAGAAACTTAGTGGTATTTTACTGTATGGCACAATTCTACCAATCAAGCATTAGGTACCAGATACTCTGGAAGTGACATATACAGCCAATGATATTTTCCCTAAGTGTTGTAATGTGCTAAGCATTACATTTTACTTATATGCTTAGGTTTCTTGGTTTTTGGTTTCTTATGGCTGTTTGATCACAATCCACACACATGTTAGTTGCAATTTTCAATTCTAATCCTCTGCCACTGTGGGTAGAACCCTATGATCCTTCCTTATTTTATCAGCTTAGTTGCACACTTTCACAATGCTCTATATTGCTTACTTTTGACTATCTAGAAACGGAAAGAAAACAATTTTGTGTTCAAGGAGAATACACCAAAAAGAACAAAAAATAAAGGACCTCTATTACATGAAAATCTGTGCGCTTCTCATTCAAACTTGCACAATTTATTTCAGGGACATAGAGTATATTTCCATTATTATAGTTGTTTAGAAAACTAGCCCCCCTATAGATTTGATTCATTTTATCTTTTGACTATTGTTTTGTAGAGACCTATAGTAGCTCAACTAGTGGGGAGTTCAGAAAGTGAGTTTGAAAATTCCTAGAAATCTGATGGTTACTAGGACCACTATGATTTTGGAACCTCCACATTTATCACTACTCAACTGATATGCCAATACATCCTAATACTCAAGCAATGGCTTCTTCATCAAATTGTAACACGAACTCAGGTCAGACAGGACCAGTTCATGCAATGGTTAATGATATGTTAATCCTAAGTAAACAAGATTAACCTGTATCCTATCAATAATACTAATGTTGTACTCTCCAAAACATTTGGGATCTCGCATTTTTATTGCTTCTTATTAGAATGATGAAATTGCTACAATTTCGTAATCACTTAGAGCTTTTTATTAATGTATTTTAGTCTACCACACGAGTTTGTGATTATTTAACAAATAAAATTAATGCACACTAACTATTCCACAAAATGCCTCAACCAAAACCCACATCAAAAACCCAGAAACGAAACACAACCCATTAATCGGAAAACACAATTACGCACCTTGGTACCAGGCGCGTGCTGGCGGAGCTCCTCTTCGGGGATAAAAACAGGCCAAGCCTCACCAGCTTCACGGAACATTTGCTCGGTCTCGAGGAATTGACCCTTATCGAGAATCATAGTCCTTATGGTCTGGGCCGGTGTGGATGTGGCGTCAAAAACCTCTTCCACTCCGTTGACGAAAGCGACGGTGATTTGGGGAGGGTGGTCGTCGGTTCGGCGTTTGACTTGGATTTGACAAGCAGGGTTGGACTCTTTGGCCTTGGGAGCGTTGCACTGTGCCAAGAATTCCATGCACGAGGCTGTGCGTGGGTCCAAGGCATTGAACTCGATCCGAACCCTTGATAGGAACTTCAGCATTCTTACTCAACACTCACACTCACACTCTCCCCTGCTCAAGATTTCTTGAAAGTAAAGATTCTTAGCGAAAGTAATTTCTGTAGGGTGTAGGTAGCGTTTCAGGGAAATGGAGAGGATCCAAATCCTACAAAAAGAGAGGCACAAAAAACAGCCAGGAAATTCACAAAAAGGGTTCTCAAGAACCCCAACAACTCAGATTTTTGAAAATCAAAAATTCATCTGCCTCACCCTAAAAAGCCAGTGTATATCAACAGCCAACAACCAGTAAACATAAATCTAGCCATAGGCTGAATGTTTTCTTTAACAGTTCATCATCAAAATACAATTATGTGCATTTCATTCCTACAACGGAAAATTTACACACACCCAATTCTGCAATCAGTAGCATGACAAGGAAACAAAGAAACATTCACAATACATTCCCTAAAACCCCATAAACCCTGCAAAGCTTAAACACCCACCAACTGTTTTGTTTTCAAACAATCCCAAAGGTCAAAATCCAAAAAAAAAAAAAATAGCAGCATACTAATTTATTTTCCTTTGTTTTCCAAGCAACCAAACAGAGCTTATAAAGAAGAAATAAGATTGAGAAAATTTACCGAGCAGTGGGTTCGATGATGTTAGGCTGGTGTGAGACGTGGTCGAAGAAACAACGGTGGCTTGGCACACGTTGGTGATTGTGGCAGCGGCGACGGCAAGGTTGAGAGAGACGGCAATGGAGAAGAGAGATTGAGTTTGAGAGAGAGCGAGAAATTAGATGGTGTATGTTGTAATTTAGCTTAAATTAAAAAGAAAAAAAAAAAAAAAAAGTAAAAGGACTAAAGCAAAACGACAGCGTTTCACAGGGTTCTAATCCTCGCTCTATATAAACCGAACTTCTTCAGCTACATGCTTTTTATAGGTTACATTTTCAAAGCAATTTGGCGCGGGAGAAAATCTCAATTCACATTCGCAGTCAAATTCTTCAGAACAAAATGGATGACCACGATTTGGAATTGGAGAAAACTCGGTTGATAAGCTTGGCTCTTGATTTTGGGTTCGATGAAGAATCAGCAAAGAAGTGCTTGGATCGTATGGTTCAACTCTATGGTATATACCCATTTCTACACCCAAAAAAAACCCGCAAACTTTAAAACCCCATTCTCCATAAATGTTTGTACTTTATGTGATTTTATGTGTGTATGTGTTAGTGGCCTCAACTTACGAAATGGGTTTTGGGTTTTTATTTATTTTTTGTTTGTTTTTGGTTTTGTTCTTTTTTACAAACATAAATGTGTGTACTGTAAGTGATTTTATGGGTGTATGTGTTAGTGACTTGAAATTATGAACTGTGTTTTGGTTTTGTTTTTGTTATGTTAATTTTTTTTGGGGATTTGTAATAGTGGGTGTTTGTGTTAGAATAGCGGTTTAATGATTAAAATCACAACTGTTTAAGCTTTTGGGACAAACCTTAGTTTATTATGCTATAAAAGTAGGTGTCTTTGAGCTCAAAACCTGTCTCAACTCTACCTCACATTTAAAATTTTTTAAAATTTATGTGCTGGACTCACTTATTATAGCGAAGTTAGAGCCCACAAGTGAGAGGAGGTGTTACAGTAATGGTTAATGATGTAATTTCACTATTTCCTAATAGTTTAAGCTCTTGGGACAAGTGGTGGTTTACTTACAAGTGTTGGTTAAAAAATGATTTTATTTTGGGAATAGGATGGAATGGGTGGCAATTTAAATGGGTTTGTTGGGATTTGTGTGATTTTTGTTGTAGTGTGTTGCAATGTATTTGGGTACTTAGAATGAAGGCTTTTGTGTTGGGATTTTTGTGTTGTTGTATGCTGGTGTTTTGAGCTGTTTTACTGAAATGTGATTGTATTTGAGGTTGTAATTGGATTGAGTTTATGTATGCAAGGAGTTCTGTGTGTGTGTGTGATGTGGGTAGTATTGAGTTTTGGAGACGATATCCATGTTTGACAGTATGTGTATTGTACAAACTAAATTCTTATTTTATTTTACTGTGATTGGTGCAGTTGCTTATTTGGTCCTCTATTCAGCTGTAGGTATTGATGTTTTCATAATTATTTAGCTGTTTCATGTAATGCTAAATGTTGTTTAGGTGAAGATGGCCGTGATTTTATCACTGTGGAGCACTGTGGTGATGATTTCCTTGCGGCCTTAGCTGAATCGATGCAAGACACTGAGGAATGGGACGATTTACAAGCCATTGAGTCAGAAGCTTGTGGAAATTTGAATAACTTGTTTGACAAAGATGTTCTCAATAGTCATGAAGTGGATAATGACAGCAATGGAAGAAACTACATCAATGTTATAGATGATTCACCCGAAAAGCATCCAAATTTTATGGAGTTGGATTCTTCGAGTGACAGTGAGGACTTAGACTTTGGAATTCGAAAGGAAAAAACTGTCAAATCTACCCCTTCTTTTACTGATTGGAGCAGTCCTGTTCTCAACGAAGGTTCAAGTAAAACTTCTTCAAAATCTGTGGTATGTATTTTAGCCCCAAAGGTTTTATTCTCATCTTATTTCCACTGCAGCTCTGAAGCCTGCTAATTGTTGTGCATATGCTGCACTTGCCTCTTAATTTCCTGGTAGTTATCTTCAGTAGTTATAGTTTTAGCTATTGTCTATTTCTGCAAATTATTGAAGGAAACAAGCTGATGTATTCCAGTTATGAACTTACCTAAGCATATGACTGTAAATGATTGCATGTTGCAATTAGCATAAAATACCTTTCTTTTCAGACACTGAAGTAGTTTGTCTGTTGAAGGATTGTAGGAGCAGCATCACTCAAGGTTCAATCCCATCAGTTTCTCATAAAAAACATTGCTCCCGAACATCAAAAGTGGAACATGAGACTCTCAGTTATGAAGTATTACAGGCTTTGGATGATTTTGAATTGGCAAATGTTGTAATATTTGGTAACAGGACATTCCGCCCATTGCAGCATCAGGCTTGTAAAGCAGCTGTAGCAAAGAGAGATTGCTTTATTCTTATGCCTACTGGAGGTGGTAAAAGTCTATGTTACCAGGTCATGTTCTTGTCCTCAAATTTTGGAATGTCTGTCCTGTATGTTCTCATGGATTAACAGTAAATCAACAACATAGCTAAAATTTATCAAGATATAGCTTCTACAGCTAATCTTGATGACATTTTCCATTTTACTTTTCTAACATTGCAATTGTTAATCAGATATATAATAGCCTAGTCTTTTACTAATGCCATAAAATTAGAGGTGTTCTGCCAAAACTTCCTCCTGTCCTTAAATTTTGGGGGCTGTTGGGGAACCTAAAATTTGGTGTATTATTTCTTGTTGGCCTACAATAGATACTAATTCTACTGCTATGAACCTTGGTCTTTTTTCTTTTGCTAGAGTTTATTTAAGTCTAATCTAAAGCTCTGACAGTTGGTTAAGCTGTTTCTGTTCAAATTTATTTTCCAGATTTTAGTGGCCCTTTAAACTATGAATCTAGTTTGGAGATGAAATCATTCTAGGAGATTTAGAATTAGATAATTTTCTTTTTGCTTAATTTTTTTCCGTTCATTTTATTTGTGATGTTGGCCCAAATAAAATTTGGCAGACAATGAAATGATTTCCAAGATAGTCTGTAGTTGTTACTTATGTTAATGAAACCCAGTTCACTATCAAATTTCTTTCACCAAAGGGTTCATTAAGATGTGAAATGTACAGAAATCCCTTCATCCTGTTGGGGATTTTAGCTGTCAGTGGTAAATGCCCCTGGCTGACCAGGCAATTGGTTTTGGCGGGTGGTCAATTGCCCATAGGTTTTACTCACTAGAGGCGAGTCCAAAGGGCTCTTCTTTAGAAAGATTCCCTATGTTATCAAAAATATATATACACTTTTAAAACCTGATGTCCATGATGTATCACATTCATAGGGAATAGCAACCAGGGCTCCTGCTGTCAAGGCTATATAAATATAATCTTCTAAAATTTTGCTAAGTTGAGTTGTTTCTGATCTGGACTTATAGTGGCCCTAAAAACCCTAACAAGTAGTCTATTTGACATTTTATCAGATATCTATTCTCCTGAACATTGAGCAGTAATATGAATATCTGACCTTTGTTTGAGTAGTTGAATGTGTAAAGCTATCAACTTAATTTTTACATTATCGTGACTGCATGTTTTGTACAGCTTCCAGCAACTCTGCAACCAGGTGTTACGGTTGTTGTTTCTCCCTTGCTTTCCCTCATTCAGGATCAAATAATTACTCTGAACCTCAAGTATGGAATACCAGCAACTTTTTTAAATTCTCAACAAACTGCTTCCCAAGCAGCAGCTGTCCTCCAAGAGCTAAGGCAAGGTTCATTTCTTCTTTGTACTCATGTCTAATAATCATGCCAATGAGCCCTAGCTCAACTGGCACCTCCTCCCCTTGTAAGTGCTAGGTGGAGGGTGAATCCTGGATTCAATAACCACTCAAAAAATTGTTCAAGAATATTTTTCTATGTGCCATAAGCAGCAATAGATTACCTTTTGATTTTTTCAGCTGTCCTTCACTCTCTACATTAGACTTCCAATTGATTTCTCAACCATGTTTTTTTCCTTGTTTTTAGGAAAGATAAACCATCATGCAAGCTCTTATATGTAACTCCTGAGAGGATTGCTGGGAACTTATCATTTCTTGAGATTCTCAAATGCCTGCGTCGGAAGGTGAAAATTTACAGGTTTCTGACTAATGTTACAAACCAATGTTTACTATTGTAGGATTTTGAAAATTTCTGTTGCACATTGTTGATGCTCCAACATTAATCACAGGGACAACTAGCAGGTTTTGTTGTTGATGAAGCACACTGTGTAAGGTATGCACTTTTCTTGATTGTGTTATGTATTGGTTCTTATTGTATTGGTTCATGTTGATAGCTATAAGTGATACTCAAATATATGACTTAAAGCATGGGCATGCAGCACACCTTCTAAGGAACCCTGTTCCACACCTTTCCCATGGCTGCACAACTGTTTACTGACAGATATACGAACTACATAATTTTAAGTTTTTAACCATAGGCCATTGTTCTTGGTTAAGAATTATGTTTATTGATTCCTTGTCCAAAAGTTGGGAACTTGGTGGCTTGGTTTTGACTGTTGTAATGCTTGTAGAATATGGGAAGAGCTCAGTGTGTGCCTGACCTTGAGTCAAACCTCAGGTGATAAAAAGGGTGTGGAGATAGGGGAAGTTTTTAAGTTCAATTCTACCAAGCAAAGGATAAAAAGCTTCTTTTTTTTTGTATACACATTTTTATGCTAATTAATGTAGGACTTATTAGATGTTGACAATAATTACTATAGATGAATTATGCATGATCAAATTCAATTCCACACTTCCATAGATTCAAATCATCACACTAATCATAAAATGGTCATGTAATGCCTTTTTTTAATTACTCTTTAATCCTGTCATGTTTCTTGTCTGGGTTGGGGCATGAAGAAAAGACTAACAGTTGGAAGACCTTCCTCAGAGCCATGACCAATGCAATATTTAACAAACAACTGGCAGTACTTCAAAATTTTTGTTGGTTTTGAATGATATTTTGCTCTACTAAAAGTTGGACTAGTAATTAGTGACATCTGATCTTGATAAGTAATGGGAAGTTTGCTGAATTTTGGATTAACTGGATGAAAATGCTAAAACAAAGTTGAGTGGGCGAAAGCAACTCTTACCATTATGCTAAAATTCAAATAGTTCTGAAACTGTAGCCTAGCATCAAAGATGTTTTAAATCACTGGTCTCTTAATAAAATTCTGTGACATGCTAAGAACTGGGTCACAGTGTTCTGGAACAAGTGTCAAGCAATGCAACTCTTATCATGTTAGTGAAAAACAAGAGAATCATGTAATTTTTTTTGTTCTAATTTCTGTACTTATTCTTTCCAGTCAATGGGGACATGATTTTCGTCCAGATTACCGGGGGTTAGGATGTCTTAAGCAGAATTTCCCAGATGTCCCTGTGATGGCATTGACTGCCACAGCAACCCATTCAGTTCGTGAGGTAATAAGAATGACAGTGAACTTCTCTATTTTTTTCTCTTTGGAGAAACATAATGTTTCCCATGTCTACAACCTTCTGCAGGACATAATGAAAGCTTTAAGAATCCCTCGCGCTCTGGTTCTCGAAAGGAGCTTTGATAGACCCAACTTGAAGTACGAAGTTATTGGAAAGACCAAGGAGCCATTGAAGCAGCTTGGACAACTACTAATGGATCGCTTCAAGAATCAGTCTGGAATTGTGTACTGCCTTTCAAAAAGTGAATGTGCTGAGGTTTCAAAGTTCTTAAATGAGAAATGTAAGATTAAGACTGAATATTACCATGCTGGTTTGGCACCTCGCCAGAGAGTTGCTGTTCAAAAGAAGTGGCACATGGGAGAGGTCCATATTGTATGTGCTACTATTGCTTTTGGAATGGGAATAGACAAACCAGATGTTGTAAGTCCAGATAAATTCTGCACTTTCTCTATAATGCTTTTTTAAAGAATTTTTGAATAATGCTGTGGTCATGCGCAATTGTACGATCAACTACGGTTAGGAATTCTCTATTGCATGAGGTAAATATTCTCTCTGGTGATTAGTTTATTAGCTGCAAATGACTGCACCTGTCAAATTGTTAAATTACGTTATTTTTTGCTGAAATTATTAAATTACTTAAAGATTATGATATATGCCTGTTATACAATGGCCATTACAGTTTGTTGATGCATTCATTAATTGATTATGGTTATGTTTTAATTATCAAGTTAACAACATTTTAAGGTGTGATAAAAGAGTATTATTAAATTGTTAAGAGGAGGGATCAACTTCCTTTGAGACACCACTCTCTCACTGTATGTTTAGATTTAATCCTTTCTCAAACCAATTGTTGGATTTAATTGTGCATCATATGTGCCAAGTTTTAAGTTGATTGTCTCTATCTATTCTGGCCCAGGGACTTACAGTTTAAGGCTGATTTCAAGAGCTGCAAAGATTGGGATAGCTATAGATGAGTAATTGACTTAAAAGTGGCATGCATGATTTATGTTAGTATAGCATTAGATCCAATAGTTGGGTTGGTCAATTATGGATCACACCAAAACTCTGGATGGAGTAGCAGTTGCTACTCGACTGGGTTGATATATATGACTAAAATAATGTTACAACAATTTTTCTGTTACTTTGGTCTGACTTGTATGATTATACTCTTATCCTTTTAACTCTGGTATTTCAGCATTTGATATCTGTAATATGCTTGCAGCATAGTTGCTTTTGGGTCTGGTTTATTTAAGATATGTAACCTAAATCTCTTTCTCTTAAATGTTCAGCGATTTGTCATCCACAATACAATGTCCAAATCGATTGAAAGCTATTATCAAGAATCAGGTAGGGCAGGAAGAGATGATCACCCTGCAGTATGCATTGCTCTATATCAGAAGAAGGATTTTAGTCGGGTTGTGTGTATGTTGCGGAATGGGCTTAAATACAAAAAAGAAAGCTTTAAGACAGCAATGACTCAAGCTCAGAAAATGCAACAGTATTGTGAACTGAAGGTTAGCAACTGCACATTATTCCATTGACTTCTCCATTCTCTCTCTCTCTCTTCTTAAAAAAAAGGTTCAGCTTTTTTGGTTACAGACAGTCAAGTTTATTGGTACAACCTTGTTTTATCCTTAAAATGCTATTGAGTTTTGCAGGCTGACTGTCGGAGACAAGCCGTACTCAATCACTTTGGAGAGTCTTTTGACCGGAAAGCCTGCAAATATGGTTCTAATCCTTGTGATAACTGTCTCAAGACTTCCTCGTGAGGACCTCCATGTTAATCTTTGTATGCTACTGAGGTATGACACAATTCAGTACCAATTTAATTTACCTTCTTGTTGGGGCCACATCTCAGTATATTGTCCTCATCACATCCCACATGGTTCAATCAAGGACTGTTTCATTCTTGACTTTCTGACTAGACATAAAAATAGACTTAGCTACTGAATTATGCCCTTATTGAAGGTATAAAGCAACTGTGCTGTGTTTTATCTCAATCCTTTTTGTCCTTCCAAATTTTTCTTTACAGTGGAACTGCCGTGCTGTAGCCTTGCTATACCAATGGAGGTACCAAAGCCGACCTACTCTTTGTCAAATGACTAGTAAAAACCACCCATGCCCGCTGTTTGTTTCAGACATCACCCGCCCCATTATCAGATTTTGTGTCGGGTGCATGCATGAGATTGCATGTGTGTGTCATGGGTGTTTGAATGTGAGGGCTCTGTGTAAAGAATGTACTCTTGAATGAGTTGGTTTGGTGTGTATCAGTTGGCCATGTGCTTTCCAGGTTGAAGTGGTTGATGTACTTGGATGACAATTAATGATATGGTCTGCTAATTTCATGTGATTACATGAATGTCTATTAAACTCAAAGTTTTGTAGCAACTACTTGATTCCTTTTGTGGGATTTAGAAGTCAAGACAGGCCTTTGGGCTACATAAGAGAACTCTTTCATTTCTTTTAAAGTTCATTCCCCTAGTGTAAAGGATTCCATCTTTCTTGTGTGACTAGATTTTACTAGTTGATCTAGGTAACACCTACTACTCTTGTCTCTTGCTTTTCTAAAAACAATACATCAGTCATTAAGAAATATGGTTCAATATGGTTTGATGAAAGTTTGAAAAACAATATTTGTTTGACCTTGATTCAAAAATGGCTAATTATTTAAGTCTTAATAGCCAAAAGGGATCTTGATCCAATTCCAAGTTAGGTCTCTCTTGTGCTGATCTCAGAGTGATTCATTCGTTATATTAAAACTTTGTACAATGCATCCTCAAAGATGAAGAATATTGTGTCAAATGGAGATTTTGGCTTTCAACCTTGACTCCTTTAGAGAAACAATTGAATTTAAGTTGAGAAGTTCTTCAATTGAGTACTCCACCTAATCCAATCTTCACCAACTGGCACCATTTGTAGTCTAGTTCCAATATTTGAAGTAGGTATTAAAATTCTGAAACAATACATCCTTGAAAATTAAAATATTGTGTCAGTGTGTTGGTGAGTTTGGCTTCAGCCTTGACTGGCTCCAGCCTTGACTGGCTCCTATAAAAGATACAAATAAATTTAATTTGAGAAGCTCTTCAATTGGGTGCTCCCAACTGATCCAATCTGCTCCAATCTGGCACCATTTGTAGTTTAGTACCAGAATTTCAACCAAGTGTAATGCATGTAGGTTTATTTATTTTTTATATTTAACTAGTTTATTCTAACTCCTTCTTATGACACATTGCATAATGCATTATGATTGCATTGACCTTAGGCATTCTCTGCCAACCATTTATGTTCTATTTATTTATCATATTGCCGGCTTGTAGTCAACAAGGATCCATGGAAGATGTTTTATTATGGATCTAAGATCTACAAGTTACAGAGACTAAAGAGTAACATTTTGACAAGGAGCACATGCAGCACCATGCAATTGTTGTTATGAACATATTTTGTTTTCTACTTGGGGGAAGATTAAGATTTGTAGAATATGACATGTTAACTAACCCCAATAATTGTATTCACGTCATCCACAAATATGAACTAGCGTAAAGCTATTATTATTATACACTGCCCAAATCCAAACATTTCTTGATCACTCGATTTTAGTTGTCTTCAGGAAAATATCTTTTTTAAAATTAAAAATTTATTTATTTTGCCTTGAGCAGTACTTTTGAAACCTGATTTTCTAAATAAATAAAAAACCTCTTTTTTGGTTTTTTTGAGAATCTAAAAAAATGTCTTTAAGAATGTCAATAGATCAGGTTTAAGGCAAGAAACGATTTTTCAAAACCAAAATACCCTCTAAATATAGTACATAGCAAACCCTTATAAATTTTGAAATTTAATCACAAACTCATCTTATTTATATTTGAATATTTAAATTCGTCTAAACTCGCTTGTTTGTCTTACCATGAATCAGTCAAAAGTGTCCGTTCATGTCCACTCAACTTAAAATTGAACATGCAATATATTATTTAACAAATCTTAAGCAGTAGTAAGCACTTTAAGCTACATTAAATAAAATTTTAAGTGAAAAAGAGACCAAACTTTTTTTTTTTTTTTGATATTAGACTTTTTTTTTAATTATAGAAACATGTAAAGAAAATTAATAATGGAGGTATAATCATAGTTAAATATAAATCCAAACCCATCCCAAATCCTCTTAAAAAAAAATCTGGAAACCCACTAAACTGATCCATTACCACTGTTTACAGAAAATGTTCCTCCAAGTGGATGTTTTCAAGTTGCTTTCATGACTTTTTTTTTAGAAAGTAAATTGACAATTCTTATTGTTCATACATTTATTTATGAAAGCAGTTTGGCTACTTCCACATATCAACTATAGTTGCATACGAATGATTTCTTCAATAATAGAGCTAGACAAACTTTTAGCATGTATACCAAGTTGTACTGCAGGGTTGTGCCCACTGAGCCAAGCCCTTATAGTGTTGCTGAAAAAGAGAACCTTATCTGTGCATGGGCAATGTCATGCTTAAAAAACTAGAATTATAGTGAATTTTATAAAAGAAAAGAAGACAAGAATAGTGTTAAGGGTGGTGAGATTTGTTTGCATGAAATGAAATATTGTAAACTTCTACTATTCTTTAAAGAAGTTCACAATTTTGGTTTGTTCCATGAAGATATTCTAAATCTAAACCTCTTGTTTCTTTTTCCTAAATTGTGGTGGGTGTGTGTGTGTTTGTTTGGTATTGGATGTTGTATATAGAAGGAAAGAAAGTAGAGAAGGAAAGTTCCTAGATGTTGAAGAGGACCGCTAGTGTTGCACCTGAATGGTAGTAGGCAATTTTTAATTAATTATTTTATTATTATTTTTTGAGAATGGGAGTAGGCAGATTTGGATGGATGAAAATATGTTTTAACTATTTTAATTTAATTTGATTCTCAAAAAAAAAAAAAACTATTTTAATTTAATTTATTTTTTTTTCCTTCGTGGCTTTAAATTCTAATAGTATGCAGAGAGAGGTCACTTTCTTTCTCTCTCTGCACCTGTCCCCCATAAATATATAGGAGCTTTAAGGTTTAAGCTAACTTCTAACTAAATGAATCTTCTTAATTGATACCTCATGTTAATGTAATGAAAAATAGTTATTTACAAAAGAGAGCTCTTAGACATTCAGTTACTAATCTTCCTCAGTAAATCAAAAGAAAAAAAAAATGTTGATCAATTTATTTTTATATAATTAAAAAAATTACACATTTATATTTATATGCATATATTTTATAGAACATAAACATGATATGCATGCCAAAAGTGAAAACATTATCCTAAACTAAATACTTATTCTAGTAAATTTTAGTATATTTTATGTTAAGTACCCGTGTGGTACACGTAGTATTATTTATTGTTGTTATGTGATATGAGATTGATGAGCCTCATTATTATTTTTATTTAGCAAAAAAAAAAAAAAAAAAAAGTAAATAAGATAAAACTGAAAGATTCTCATTTTAAATTTTCACAAGGTAATGGACCAATTAATTAGTAAAATAGAATAGAGTTAAATACATGATATCCACTTTATAATAATTATTCTTTATTATTACATCAATACACTAATGATTACTTTTTTATTTTTTTATTCTTTATTCAACATTTTTTTTAATTCAATAATTGGGGATGCAAATTTTAAAAACTTGATTACCTTAGGATCCGTTTGATTGGGAGGATAAAAAGTTAGAGGATAGAAAATAGAGAGAGAATAGAAAAGATTTTAATTTTTCTCATTTGTGTTTGGTTGGGAGGGTGAAAAGGTGGAGAGATAGAAAACTTTTTGGTTTAATTGAAAATAAATGTGGTATAAAAACATTCTCTTATTACCGATGATAGCATAAATAAATACAAGAATTCAAAGAAAGATTTTGAATCCTTGTTTACCACTTGATTTACCAAGTGGAGTAGTGGACCCACCAGAAATTAAGGGTCAAAGGGCCCCAATCCAACAATGAATCCCCACGTGGCAACGTAAGAAAAGAAGACATCTTTTTGAGTTCACACTTCACACAAAAGAGGAGCTTGAACATGAATGCCTTCTGATTCCTTAAATATGAAGGGCCAGTACAGTGCAGTGTCTTTTCTATTCCTCAAGAGTGAATATTTATTACTATTCCACACTTCTCTACCTGCTCAGTCTCACAGAACCATATGTTTTTTTTTTTTTTTTTTAATATATTTTTTTAAACTCTTTCAAAACCTTTCTATTGTCTACTTTTTTTACTAAATAACCCTCTTTGACTCAAGGAGACTTTCTTTTACCAGAAACTGAAACTCTCTCTCTCTCTCTGAGCAAATTTCATATCTTTTTTTTCATTCTGATTGGTGCTGTTTATCTCTTTCTTTGTACTTCATTGGGCCTTTTTTTCTTTGGGTTTTTCGGCTAAAGCCAAATTTTGTTGCTTCTTAAGACATTCAGATCCTTTTCCTGTACTGCTCAATGTGCTTGTTTTAGTGGGGTTTTATTTATTTATTTTTTTTTAAAGGAACTTTCTTGGGGTTTGGTATTGTGGATTTATCGGATAGAGAGGATTAAGTCTTTGGTGGGTTTGATGGGAATGGCTCAAAGTTTTTTTTTGTTTTGTTGCTTATTTTGATGGGTACCATTTAAATGAAGTTGGTTGTATACACATCTACATTGTGCTTGCTGGGTATGAAAGTAATGGGATTTGACTGATTTGCTGTTTCTGCATACAAAAGAAGTTGGAGAGTTGCTGTATGGGAAATGGGGTTTTGCAGATGAAGGCATTGTATTTGTAGGTGAGGTTCTGAATCTTCTGTTTGGAATGACTGAAAAATTTTGTGCCTTTCTGTTTATTCTGAAGAGTGCCCATTTGAATATGAAAGTGAAACTCACACACACACACCTTGTGCTTGCTGCTTATGCATATGTAAGATTGGTGTAGTCTGATTCATATGTTCAATAGTTTCTTTAAGAGATTGAGAAATGTTCTCTCTCTCTCTCTCTCACACACACACACACTTAAGAAAATTAGGGGTTTTCTGGAAGTCACCTATCTAAATGAGCAATGTAGTGATATTAAACTTCAACTTTTGTGCTAACCATTTTGTTTACATATAGCTATTTAAACTTCTTTGCACATTTATGAATTGAGGCATGATAAGATTTACTATTATATTTCAAACAGGTTTTGTGAAATATATCTGGGGTTGTTGCAGTAGTTTGCATTTATAGAGGAGAAAATGGAGGTTGAGAAAAGACGCTCAAAGGGAGGCTTCCTTAACTTGTTTGATTGGAATGGTAAATCTCGGAAGAAGCTGTTCTCTAACAATTCTGACTTACCTGGTATGCGTGTGTTGTTCTATTGGCCTTTTTTTAATGATATTGTATACTCTTAAGTTCATGACTGTGCTTGTTATATTGATGTGTATATATATGCCTTATCTTTAAAGTGATTCTATCATTTTATGCCAATCTTTGTTATTTCTAGTTGAGCATAATGTTTGGTTGACTATTCTTAATGTTCCTGCCACTTTGAATGTAGAAGAACTGAAGCAGGGGAAAGAAAGTGTGGAGAATGTGTCAAAATCATGGCCTAATAGGGTAGGCACCACCCCAACCCCTTTTTCCCAATTCATTTTCTTTTCTTTCCCTTTTTTAAAGTGGGATATGACTAGTATAAACGTACTTGCTTTGTCTGCTATGGCTATAATTCCAGGTAGAGGTAAATGAGAATGGAGCAAGTTCAAGTAATAAAGGAAGTAGTGACTATAACTGTTCTTCATCGGTGACTAGTGATGAAGGCAGTGGGACTAGAGCTCCTGGAGTAGTTGCTAGACTCATGGGTTTGGATTCATTGCCAGCTTCAAATGTTCCCGAGCCTTGTTCTACCCCATGTCTTGAGTCTCACTCTTTTAGACCATCTCTTTATGATAGGAGCAACCCTAATTTTTGGAGTGATTATCAACACATGGACTACATAAACATGCCCAATAAGCTGGAGAAGTCTTCCTGGAATCCCATAGAGTCAAGGGCACAAAAGGTGCAGAACCGCCCAATTGAGAGATTTCAAACAGAGATGTTGCCTCCAAAATCAGCTAAATCTATTCCAATTACCCACCATAAGTTGTTGTCTCCTATCAAGAGTCCTGCATTTATCCAAACAAAGAATGTAGCTTACATAATGGAGGCAGCTGCAAAGATAATTGATTCAAGTCCCCGGGCATCTAACAACAATAAAGTGTCATCTTTTGGATCTCCCTCAGTTCCATTGAGGATTCGGGATTTGCAAGAGAAAATGGAAGCTGCACATAGAGCATCCAGGCCTGGAAAACTCAAGGAACCCAGTGTTGTTAAGTATAAGAAAGGTAAGACTAATGACATGAGCCACAGTGGATCAGAATATGCATCAGTATCCAAATCTTCTACAAATTCAGAAAAGAGTGGTTCTGAGAATTCAAGGAATAAGGGAAAATCTGTTTCACTTGCAGTACAAGCACAGGTCAATGTCCAGAGAAAAAATGGATCGACTTCAACTAGTAATGGGAAATTTAGGAGTCAAAAGGAACAGAATGATGTCAAATCAAACCACTTTTTGAAGAATCAGCCAAGTATGCAAAGAACTGCACAGAAGAGAACTTCTGCTAATAGGATTAGCAATGTGCTCAGGCAGAATAATCAGAAGCAGAATTCTGTATCCAATAAAGATATTTCAAGTTCAAAAACTTCAGTTTCCAATCAGCTAGCAAGAAGAAGTAAGTCCATTGATGGTTCTATTGGGCCAAATAGAACTGCAAAGAAGGTTGTTGTGAACTCTGAAACTGGGGCTAAAAAGCCAAGGTCAGTTGCAACTCATACTGACAAGGAGTTTGCATCAGCCAAAACTAAGAATGTGTCTCGGAAGAAAATGTCTGTTAGTGGGGATGTTCAACCTCAAGAAAACATCATTGATGATGCATTAATCAATAATGATGAAAGTTCTAGAAAATGTAATGTTGCGACTGATCAGTGCATGAATTGGGGTACAGATAACATGAAACAAGGAATGGATGTCGTTTCATTTACGTTCATGTCTCCCTTGAGAAGATGCATGCCTGAAGCACAGTCCTCCAGTGAGGTCATGGGAATAAATAACCACTTCAGTAATGATTCTTTTGGTAATGGTGATCGCCATCTTCGAAAAAATCTTGATCTATCATGTCCAGGGTTGAATGTAACTGGGAGTGATGTTTTGAGCGTTCTTTTGGAACAAAAGCTGCAGGAGTTGATATTTAGAGTTGACTCATCCCACTATAACCTGGTCAGAGAAGAGACTTCTGCTAGTTTGGGATCCAGTTTGCAAGATTCAATTCCCAGCATGGTGAGCTCCACATCAAGGGAACAGAATGAAAGGTTTCAATTTGGTATTCATAGAAGTAAATCAGAGAGCAAACATGACTATGATTTCTCTTCAGTTGATGGTCTGTTGCAAAATGTGGACCAGCAGAGGCAGGTCTGTCTTCTTTGTTTATACCTTTCCAGTGAATTTATCATTCTGTTCTGTGTGTTGAATTTTCACCCTTGGTGGTTTTCTATGACCAAATCGATTATGGAGTCACTACCAGGCATAAATTGCTAGTTCAAGGATTTCAGATGATAGTTTTCCCCTACTAGAAATAAACAATAACATCAACTTTTATAGTACTAAAAGAACAAAATTTTATTAGTAAAGTTCTCCCTGGAGCCACAAGCGGTTCATTTCAAAGTGAGCAGCTTTAATTAACCATCTACAAACTTTAAATGTCGATATAGATCCCATTGTTTGCCAAATTTCTGAATTTAATTTTATGGGTTTGTAATTTGTGTCAATTAAGAGGAATTTGAAACACAATAAGCAATAAAATTTCAAGTAAAAAGAATTTACACTTGAAAGAGTGAAAACTTATTTGCATTTAGTGTGATTTGAACAATACAATCTTTGGTGAGTATCCTTGCTCAATCTGACAATGAAAAGCTTTCAAACTAACTGCTACGCCTACACCACTCCTAAGGATAAGATAGAAATGTTCAATGATTTGATCTTTGTGTCTCCTCTGACTTCTTATTTGTCTTCCTTTTATAGTCTTCACCTTTACCGCCACCATTCAAATTCTACAAAACTATCTTGCTTTACATGTTTTATGATGAGCAGAATGCTACATGTGACTTCCTTATTTGCTTTAAACTTCTCCACATGTTGCACACGGAAGTCATACTGACCTGGTTTTAATTTTGAGTATGAACACTCATATCTGTCGAGATGTGAGTAAGTTCCGGTTGTAGCCAACTAATGGAACTTCGCTGATTGTTGTGGGTTTAAGAAGAAATCAAGGGGTTTTGTGATGTAAATATTTTTTAAAGTATTGGGTTTATGTTGATGTAAGGGACCAAGAGGCTAGCTATGTTGTAAGCCCATTTTGGGTTAACCCTAGCTTCTAGTCTCTATATATACCCTGATAAGGGTTCACTATAATTGATGACTTGAGTATATAGTAAAGATGTAGCTGCAAGGGTTATCCCTACATGAGCTTACAATATATTGGGCCTCTTGGGCCATTTTACATTAACATAAATAACATAAACACAATATCTTCAACAAATATGTTGCAATTATTGGAGCAGCAGGAATTGATAATTCTAGTAGTATCCATTAAGATTCAAAACCTTTCTGATTTGTGTATAAAGTAGCACGTAGTTCTCCTGGTTCTGAAAACTAGCTTCTTTTCTTGTTAAATTTAGTGGTCAGTATGTTCTTCAGCAATGTAAATTAATGTTGTTGATGGCAATTGATCAAATATCTTTATGCCAGAACTCATGTCCCTATTATATCCATTAATTTATGAAGTTTTGGCCCATTATGTAAATGGTTGACCCTGATGTTAGGTTTATTAATTGGGTTCTGACTTCATGTCTGTCTTATGTGCAACTACAGCCACTAGCACTTATTCAGTACCAGTCCATACTCCAGAACGAAAGGTTTTCAATTGAAGTTTATGTCAACTAAAGACACCTGTAAATTGCCTCCATATGTATGAAGGAGTTATTCATGATCATAACTAACATAAGTTGGAAATTTCAGATAGTATATTTTTCTTGGATTCCTTTTTTTTTTTGGTTTTCTGGGCATGCCTTTCATCTCTGAGTTATACAGATTATGTATTTCACATGTTGAACATATGTTTGACATATTACTTTCACATGACTCAAGTTCTCTTCAACAGTTTCAGGGATCTGAAGGGATGGAAACACATAGCAGATGCAGCAACGACAGGGCAACTGGAGGAGAACTTGATTGTCTATATCCCAGGCCTGCTTCAAGTTTTGAACACTCTTTTGGGAGTAAAAGTTTATCAGATAATAGCCAGAGTGCCAATGGTAAATTTAGCCTTGTTCTTCTTTCACTACACATGATGAGAATAAATAATGTCAAAAAATAGCCTGGAACCTAGTTGTCATCAGAAATGATATGTCCATTGAAAAAAAAAACTATTCTTTCAGTGATGCAAGGCAATGCTCTATAAATAAAGAATTCAAGCATTGTTGCTCCAGTGGTATATATAAAAGTTAGTGATTTTTGCATGATTCAGGAACATTTGCACATCAGTGGTTTTCTGCTCATGATGTGTGGGTAATTGGTAGTGTACAAATGCATGTGAGAGCTTTTATTTGGTGCCTATTACCATATGCATGTTCTTATCAGATTAATAACCAATACATATACCCTTCTTTTCAGGGAGCACAAAGTATTCATTGGAGCAAGCAGAAGATTTGTCTAACTGGCACTCTACAAATGAATCTCTACTAGTGGGAGGTGAGACAGAATTATCAGACACAGCCTCTTCCATCTCTACATGGGATGTGGGCATAAGGCATATAAGTAGAACATTCAGTTCGAAAAGTTTCAAGGGATCAAGCAACTGGGAACTAGAATATGTGAGGGATATTCTTGACAACGCAGAGTTGTCATCAGAAGATTTTGAATTGGGTCAGGCTGGTAAGGTTATAGCCTCAAATCTCTTTGATCAGTTGGAGTATCAGGGAAGTGGATCAGAAATAAATGAAGAAGAGAACGTCAAGCTTGGTCGAAAGGTTCTGTTTGATTGTGTAACCGAATGCCTTAATTTGAGGTACAGTCACATTCTTGTTGGAAGCTGCAAAGCATGGGCTAAATGGATGACATTGTGTGGTAGGAAGGTGTGGCTAGCAGAGGAGTTTTATAAGGAGATTTTAGGTTGGAAAAACATGGAGGATTTCATGGTGGATGAGCTCGTCGACAAGGACATGAGCACTCAGTATGGGAGATGGATTGACTTTGACATAGAGGCATTTGAAGAAGGTGTGGAGATTGAGAAGGGAATATTGACTTCTTTGGTTGATGAATTGGTTTCTGATATGTTGCATTTCTAGAGCATTGATGGCCTTCTTTTAATTTAGTTTCAATATGTCCAGTTGGAATGGTCCCCTAGTGGATCTTGTACTTTCTTTTTCCTTGTCCCTTCTGGTATATATATTATTCAAAAAATATGCAAAGCATAAAAGATCGTTCATTCAAGTCAATGTTTCTCATATTTCAATGTGTAGCGGCTCCTAGTACCAAATTAAAAAGAATGCTTTGGTTCATTGTTTTTCAATGGCCTCTGGTTTTTACCTCCTAAATCGAGTTAAACTTTTATTCCTGTAGTTCTTACATACAGTGAAAGATGGAGTGGTTATGGCTTGTAAAATTGAGCAACCTTTGTGGTTCTGCAATTGGTACTTGTGGCCAGTGTGGTAAAATAGTTGATATTCTTGGCAACACGGTGCACTGGTTGTGGCATTTATAGAAGAAAAAAAAAATGGTCAACAGTAGTTCTGACGATGTTATGGTATAGGCTTGGCTCACAGCTGTGAGTTGGGTGATAAATGATAATGGTGAGCTAAAGCAATCATTATCTTATGTGTTCTGTATATGCATCCTTCCTCCCATCGCATGTGGGTCTAGCACGGCTTGAAAATGTATATATAAGATGAATGAGATACCCTCTCGAATTAAAAAGTTGGTGACAGCTTCAGTTTGAGCTTGGGGTAATGGTGCTGGCAGCTTGACGAAAATGGCAAAATTACAAAAAGCTTCTTTATTTGCCATTACATGTTAAGGGGGTAATGGTTCTGGGAGCTTGGTGAAAAATGGCAAATTTACAAGAAGCCATTAAAGGTAAAGGGAGTGATGGTTCTGGAAGCTTGGTGAAAATGGCAAATTTACAAGAAGCTTCTTCATTTGCCATTACATGTAAAAATGGGATGTGGATTTGCTCTTAACTTCTTGAGCTTTAGCTAAAGTATACATGTCTATAGGGCCACTGGCTGTCCTTCTGCTAATAGTGACTTATTAGAATTGATTATGAGCTTTACCAGTGCCTACCAATGTTATAGAGAACAGGACTTTGTGCTTATCTTATCTACCCGTTGTTTGGGTGGTTGCCAAAGAGCACTGTCTTCCAGTGTCTCATGCAATAATTGTTTAGAAAGTATACAACTTTTTTCAGGTCCTTGTTATAGAGAGAACAGTATTTGTCATAGTTTTCTTTACCAACGTCAAGGAAAAAAAGGTTCATTTATTTCTTACGCTTAATAGACCATTCTCCCTACTTTGGCCGGCTTAAAGATTAGGTGGGGCTCAATAAGAATGACCAATTTTCAAATCAAAATCATGGTCATGTTTATTTTAATCAATAAGTCTAAAATGTAAAAATACAAAAACAATTAAGAATCTTTCTCACAATTATTGTTGAGTTGGGATATTTGGCCAGCAGTAATAGAAGTTATTTCAATAATGGAATTTGCGAAAATAATATTACTTTAATTATAATTTGTCATATTAGGCCAAGAACTTGCGGTATGGTATGTCTTTATATTAGAATATTGTCCTCTCTTTTTTGTATGTTTTTTTTTTTCTTTTTTTAAGAGCTTGTAGCCCAATTAGCACTTTTTTAGTTTTCCCAATAAAGATTCCAAAATTTAAATTCTAATATCCCCAACTATTAATATATTAAAAAAAATCTTACCACATTAGTAATTATGAAAAAAGATTATGAACATTTTTGTGTTTTTACCATTATTATATTTTAGAAGGAGACCACTAGCATTACCTACTAGGAATAAGAATGTAAACCTAATCACTAATTACCAAGGAATAGAAATTACATAACCTAAGAAGGTCTATCATTTTTTTTTAATGAAGTATATAAGATAAGTAGATAACATTCTATTGAGAACACATTGGAAGCATTTAGTTTATTCTTAATGGTAATGATCATGAGCTTATAGCCTATTAACCAATAGCTACAAAAGTACATTAACAAACACCTAGCCTAAAGATTTCTTCTAGTACCAAATCATTGACTGGGCAATATAAAAAAAGCACATGGTTTTTTGTTGCATTTATAGGACAAGTTTAAGTGTTTAACATTCGTTTGGTATGCTTGTTGATGGGAAAGCAAACTGTGTGTGTTCAATGTGTTAATGATGAACAATGTCAACCCACCTCACATGGCCTAGTATGAAAGACAAATCTAGGAACATATCACGTGGTTTCCTCCTTAAGTATTTCACTTTCTTTTCTCCACCACCAAATTTTATATCAATTTATTTCTCTCTAGTGGTTCCACTGATTGCATCACATCTAACTTTTTATTTTATTTTTTAAGATTCTTGAATCTTGATTAGTAGGGAGCAATTGGAAAATAAGAAGAAAAAAAAGAAATGCCACTATTTTTTTATTAATTTTTTATTTATGAATCCATTCAACTACAAAATGAAAATCTTCCCCCCCCCCCCCAAAAAAAAAAAAAAAAACCCTACAAAATGAAAAGACAAATAATTGTGGATAAAGAACCACACAGATATGTAATCGATAGTTGAGTTAGATTACTGAGAAAATATTGCATTATAAACTTGTTTGTTATACCAGCCGCACAAAAAAAAATTATTTGTCATGAGAAAAAGGGTCTTTCTTAAAAGTATTCATAGTCCTAAACTAATGATTAATGAACATGCATCCTTTTTATTTTCAAATGATTTAATGTGAAAGATAAAAAAGTATATTTCACAGTAAAGATTTTATTTTTTGTCTTAACGATATATATAACTTGAATATTTTTTTTCTTAAACTCCTAAGCACTTTATGTATGAAAATGTACTAATTAAATTATAAAGCTCTTAACAGTTACAAGTTTCTTAGAATTTCTTAATGAGATCTTAATTTTAAAGACTAAAACTTTCTTTTCTTTTTAAGTATTTATAATTGAAAAAAGTTAATAGAATTACATATGCCTCCGTTGGTTTATAGAATATGTTTAGAAATTTTTTATTAGAAAAAGAAAAAGTAACTAACTTTTCTTTTACTATTTTTTTATATTTTACATAAAAATAGTACTATTAAAATTTTCTTAAAATGGTACATTAACAAATGTTGTAATGACATACATTAACCGACCGATTATAATTAGCATAACCAAAAGGGATCAGCTAACCCCATTTCTCTTTATGATTCAAGGGGGTCTGAGTGTGTTGGCCCAAAGATACATGTTACTCTAGCTTACCTGCTTATTTCTGTGTGTTGAGGACCTCACAGTATAAACTGCAACATGTTGGTCCCAAATTCAATAGTATTTTCACTTTTATACTATTAGGGTGTGGACAAAAAATGCACATGTTGAAAGGCCTATGTATCAGTAAGCTTAGCCAAATGTCAGACTTCAATAGGCTGAATCACTCTCTTCCCTACCAAGCAAAGTATGGCTAACACCAATATTCTTCTTTCTTGGGTATAGGGAAAACTGAAAAGAGACTCTGCATTCTATAATGTCTACAGATTAGTATGCTATCTTTATTCTGATTAATCAATTGTTTAATTAATTAGATTATTGTTACAATGATTAATTTATTAATTATTTTATTATCCAAAAAATTAATTAATTAGAGAGGAGGGTATAGATGCAGAACCTCGCAGCCTCGTAGCAGCTGCCCCAAAGTTAGGATCCTATGAAAGAGAGCTACAACTACTTGCTTCCAAGGTGTACCTATTACCTAGGGCCTTGGTTGTATTTACATAGAAATTGTTTTTCCCCTACTTAAATTTCGGACTTTAACACCTTTTTTGAAACAGCACACCTTTTATGAAACATCAAATTTACGATGGAGACACTTTTTGTAAAATATTTTTAATTGTTAAAGTGAAAAATTATTGGTCCCTATTTTCATACAAATTTTATTTTATACTACTTTTATTACATGAGTCCGTTTGGATTGAACTTATTTTTGCTAAAACTGAAAACTGAAACTGAAAACACTGAAGCGAAATAATTTTTAAATATGTAAATAGTGCCATAGAATCCATTTTTAATGAAAAAGTGACTGAAAAGTAGAATTTGTGGGACTCGTAAACAGTGTATTTGTGCATTATTCACGGTTGACTTGGTCAAACAGTGCGGTTGGAACAAAAAAAAAAAAAAATGTCAGAAAACGCAAACTTTAAACGTAGACACCTAATCCAAACCGCACCTATATTAATCATAACAAATCACTTGTGTTGTTATTATAAAAATATTATGTTCTTGATAAAGTTATAATTTTTGACAAATAGATGTCATTCCACGAATGAAACTGTTTCATTTTGCTAGTAAATTTAGGATTTACATGCGAGAATTTTGTGCATTCGATATTACCGTTAATCATTCATTGAATCATAACCATTTACATAAACAGTTAGAAAATTTATGCATTTGTTATTGCCCATGTGCCCTTATTCAAACTAGATCACTCAGAAATTTAATTCGAGCAGAAATAAAACTCTCCAAAATTAAAAGATTGTAGCAGAGAAATCAATAATGGAAGATCTTTATAGAGGTATTTAGGCATAATACACACAATCTATTATTAGTGCAATTAAATGCTGTTAGTAGTACTAGTTCCACACTTCAAAAAATAATTTCAAAAGGCACAATGTATGTATATGGCAAGGCTCACATGTGTAATGGTCTCTCTACACAAATCTCGAGGCAAATCAACCGGCTATGGCATTAATGAAGTTTGTACATTTCATGTGGGAGACATGAGAGCATGAAAATGAAAGTGAAATTTGAGAAATGAGAATGGTGTGCAGAGAAAGAATAGTGGGGTGACATCACAGAGGATCACAAATTTTTTTTTTTTTTTTTGGGGAAATGAACATGCCACCCTCTACTGTGATTTTTTTATACCCAAATATCCAATTGGGTCCTTTTACGTTTTCCCAGTTCGATCCCTACTCTTCTCTCAATGACACCACTTTTAATTCTTTTTAGGTCACATTCTAATGCTAATACAAAGCCTACAACTTGAAAGTTGAAATAATCCAATTTCCCATATACACCCCCCACTTTAGTTATTACCCATAGGAAAGAATTTTTATCTGTGCGGTTTGTGGTTTACTACAAAGCCATTCATTCACTCCCAGATCACAGTACATTACTATACGTCAGTGTGAGGATGTGTGTGATTCTTGTAAAAAAAAAATGACAAAGTTGTTTCTTTCCTTAATTGTATAAAGGTTTGAAGTTCTTGATTTGATGAAATGAAAAAAAAAAAAGAAAAAAAAAAACATAACCATCCTAATAACCCCATCAACAAGAATTAGTTTTCCTTCTGAGATATATATAGTAGAAGTTGACTCTATGTATGGGTAAGACAAAAATGACTCGTCCCTCTTGACTTGTCGCGTGATGAGTTTTTCATCTCAAAGAGGATATGAGATATGAGCAAGTTTTGCTCTTTTCTACCTCCCTATTTTTGCTTTGTCTTATTTTAAGTGTATATTCGCTTTCTACCTAATTTATATTCTATTATTATCCTCAAAACACTCACCTCTCCCTCTCTCATTATTGTCACAATTGTTCTCATTTCTCTTTCATTATTAATGTAGGAATCACCTCATTAAAAATGATAAATACTTCTAACCAATTCCATCTTACCTTAGTTCTACTTTACTCCAATCTTTTTCAGATTTTTCCCTACCCAAAGAGGGAATAAAACAATATGCCCATGATCTTGTTCTGCTCCATTAACATCCTTACCTATAAACAAGAATTAGTTTTCCCTAATTAATTTTTTTTGAGCAATTTACCTTAATTAATTTTCTAATAAATCATCTATTGGAGTAATATGTACAACAAATTTTACTACTATTAAGGCGACAAATTCACATAAAATTATCTTTAACACTATTTTTATTGTACACAAACTATAAACAACTACTCAGATGTAAGTGTACAACCACAAATCTTTTACTTCTTTTAAATTTTTAATCCCCTTTCACATGTAGTAAGGCCAAAAGTATATTTTCATATATCTTTGTAGGTCAGGTAATCTTAGTCATCTCAAATGGTAATAGGTAGCTTCCCTGTGTACTTTAGTGGATTGAAACTTGCTTGGCCATTATAGTGAAATCCCATTCTTGCCACTTCAAAAAAAAAAAAAAAAAAAAATCCCATTCTTGCCATAAAACTGGTTTGGTAGTAATTAGTAAAAGTGTAAAACTCAACTTTTTTACTTTTTTTATTTTATTTTTTTCTCATATGGTAAAAGGCTTTAGCTCCTGTGTGTACTTTTAGGTGGCTTGGAACTTTTTTAATTGGTCACTATAGTGAAATCCCTCTTCTTCTTTTTATTTATTTATTTATTTCTTCGTTATGGCAATAAAACCAAATTAGTTTTTGTTTTATAGGATTGATAATAAAACACTAATCTAGAAAAAGAAAAACATAGAAAAGGATACTTCAGTATTTTCACTTGGAAAATCTGGTACGGACTTGACAAGATAAATTGCACCGATTGAAAAAGAAATGAAAACCCAAAACTTAACAGCAAACAATAGCATTTGCATTTGCATTTGCACTCACACACTCTTCTCTCTCTCTCTCTCTCTCTCACACACACACACACACACAGCTTTCTCTTCTCCTTCTCCTTCTCCTTCTCCACAGAACACAACAATGGATCTCCAAAGTCTCAACCACAACAATAATGGCCAAGACTCAAACTTTGACCCTAACTCAGACCCTCCAAACACCACCAATGCAACAAACGATGAAACCCAAGAACCCAAACTCAGTTTTGAAGACTTTGATAGCACTTGTTCCACTCCATATGTAAGTGCACCCTCTAGTCCAGGGCGTGATGGCCCTGTGATAAGTGGCTTCTTTTATAGTGCCCCAGCAAGCCCAATGCACTACTTTGCACTCAGCTCAGCTTTGTCAGCATCAAAGACACCAACTTCAGCTCAGTCTTCTTCATCAATGGATGATTTTGAGTTCTCAGCAAGGTTTGGTTCAAGTGGGTTTGGTGGAACTGGGTCTATGAGCTCAGCTGATGAGTTATTCTTGAATGGTCAGATCAGACCCATGAAGCTCTCCACACACTTAGAGCAGCCTCAGGTTTTAGCTCCATTGTTGGATCTTGAAGCTGAAGAAGGTGATGATGGTGTGAGAGGCAGAGATCTAAGGCTACGTGATAAGTCTTTGCGTAGAAGAACTAGATCTATGTCACCACTCAGAAACACAGGGTTTGAGTGGTCAGAAAATGAAGACACAGATGCAACTATAAAGAACAAAGATAGTGATGGTTTGGAAGTGGAAGAGGGTGATGAGAGAGAGAAGATTGATTGTTCAGAGGCTACTACTCCTTCAGTTTCAGCTTCATCTTCAAGATCTTCTTCAGCTGGAAGAAGCTCAAAGAGATGGGTTTTCTTGAAAGATTTTCTTAGGAGTAAGAGTGAAGGAAGAAGCAACAACAAGTTCTGGTCTACTATCTCTTTTGTTCCCACAAAAGAAAAGAAATCAGCAAACCAACCAGTACTTCCAAAAGATAAGGATAGCAAGCTGAATAGTACTTCGGCTAATTCTAAAGGAAATGCACAAACTTCAGCTAAAAAATCAGCAGGAAGGTTTGCCAATGGAATTGGTAAAAGGCGTGTGCCACCTTCACCACATGAATTGCATTATACAGCTAATAGAGCTCAAGCTGAGGAGATGAGGAAAAAGACTTTCTTGCCTTATAGGCAAGGGTTACTTGGTTGCTTGGGGTTCAGTTCAAAAGGTTATGGGGCTATGAATGGGTTTGCTAGAGCTCTAAACCCAGTCTCCTCCAGGTAAATCTATCTGTGTTGTTGGGGTTTCAAGATAAAAAGAAATTGTATAGATTTTTTTGTTTTATGTTTAGGATTTTTATGATTATCTATATGTATTTATTGTTGGAGAAGCTGTCCCCAATTAAACGAGGTTGATGAAATTATGGGGTTCCTTTTGTCCCCAATTTGCCTTGTGTAAAGGGTCAAGTAGTGTGGAATATCCACCTATAGTGCACTTCCTATCAGTTTTTGATATGGTACTTTCTCTCATAGGGTTTGTTGTAAAGCTATGAGGAAGATAAATGATCAAAAATCTTGTTCCTTATGGTTACTCAAGTTAACAGCCTATAAAAAGTTAAATCAAAGTTAAATGTAATTATTGTGCTAATAATTAGAGGCTTTTTTTATGTTTTTGAGTATAGTTATTACCCAATTTGCATCATTGTGATAGAGAAGACCTTATCAGATTATTGAACCAATAATGTGATCCACATGGTGGACATGGCCAGACCTGTTAGGTAGTAAAAGGACCCATGCTAACCCACAATTGTATGCCCATAGTACCATACCAACCCACACGCACAAAACGGTGTTCAAGATTTTTGGTTGTTTCTTCATGGATCAAGCTCTTGATGCATTTGCGCAGATTTACATGGCATAGTAGTTGGGATTATTTTTTGGAATAGATGCAATGAGAGCCAATTTGCTTTTGTTATACATATTTTGGGGCCACAAAAAAAGAAGAAGAGCTTCTTGTTTATGTAATGATATTGCCTCGATTACATTCGAGCCAATCAATTTGATAAGATCCAAATGGGAAGTGATAAGGGCGGATTATAATCCAAACTTAAATGGGGCAATGATGTCTCCTAGACATTGACATAAAAGAGAGTGAGATTGTGAAACATTGACTTGTTTTTGTTGAGTTTGTTGTCAATCGAATCCGAAACTACGGAAACATCTCTTTTTGGCTTCTTCTCTTTGGGGTCTTTCTTTTTTTTTCTTTTTTTTTCCCATGAGAACATCATATTGCACTATCTAAATAAAAAAACGTAAAAGAGAAAAGCGCACTAAAAACTTCTTAAGCATCATCACTAAACAAAAATGGTTAAAACAATTGTTTTGTTGCTTCCCTTTTCACCTTTAAAAGTGAAAGTGTCTGGACTTTTGGTCGCATTTGTTAATAAATTGAGCAGAGCCATTAATTATCAGATACAGATATGAAGCCTCAACTTCATTTGTTGTTGGGAGACACTAAAATTTTAACCCCCAGTAGAAAGTGATGCCCAAAATCAAATCATGGTCCCCAGAGCCATTATTGCTCTTTGGTTTATATCCCCAGAATCAATAATAATGATAACATCTAGTTAGGTAGTACTAGAAAGATCCGTGTGAAAATTCCACTGTTCAATAACAATCTCATGGACTCGAAAGTGTTTGGTTGATATAGGACCGGGCATCTCTATAGCAGTTCACTCACCACTCTCTTCTTGAAAACAATTCACAAACTGCTGCCTTGAATATCACCAAGATGGTTCCAAGATGAGGGCCAAATTTGCTAAAATTGCACAATTTTAGCAAAATTTTAGGAGAAATGCATTTTGAAAAAGTTATGTAGCACATTTTTGAATCTAGAGTTTCAACTCAAACTCGAGTTCCAAACAGCTGGCATAGCACGCCAATTACTGAAACTTGAGTTTGAGTTAAAATTTGAGTTTTAAAAATATACTACATAACTAAATAATTTTGTTGAGTTTTTTCCTTCAAATTTTGCTTAAATTGTGCCGGCAAATTTGGCCCAAGATGAGCACTTCTTAATCACCACGAGTAATTCCAATATTAATTTTTTTTTTTGAGAAACAATTCCAATATTAACTTGAACTTATTATGGGCAAAGATTTGTAAAAATGAACTCTTCTACTGACCGAAAAGGCAAAAACAGGAGAAGTGTTGCAGTGCGATTTTACCAAGGTTTGGCAAAAAAAAAGTGGTCTATTTTCTTAGCAATCCTACAACCACGTACACAATTACACATACACAACACAACAATCATGACAATATGGCAGGGTTCCAGTATTTTCTACTGTAAAGAGAATCCAATCCAAAACGAAGAAAGTAAAAAAATTCTCCAGCCAGGCAAAACAGCCCCCAAGGGAAGTCTAATGTTGCAATCACATCCCAATCCCCCATACACATGAGAAGCTCTGGATGTGATGGTGTAAGAGAAAAAACCTTTTGTCTGTTTCCTCATCTGATTAAAGGCTCACATGAATCACGAAAGAGTTTTTTACAGTCCACACTGCACCGTGGGCCTAAAGCTCGCACTACGGTTCTGATGGTATTGCTTTAGGTACCGCATGATCCATGTGAAACTTTTCAGAAGTCCTATACTATTAGGCTGTGGTTGTTTCATATAAAATATTTTTCAGAAAATAAATATTTTTTGAAAAATAAATATTTTTCGAAAATGCTATTTTCAGAAAATGAAAATATTTTCAAGTGTTTAGTTACATTTTAAAAAATGTTTTGAAAAATATTTTCTGGTGTTTAGTTGTGTTCTTGAAAATACATAGAAAACACATTTTCTATTTGTTGCTCACATTTTCTCAGTTGCCAAACAAATATATAATATCATTCCTCAGTACAGAAACACAAACAAAACCCAGAGAAAAAATCATCAAATCGGTCAAATTGAGAGAAGAAGGAAGAGAGAGAGAGGCGACTGGGTTCGACTAGAGGCGAAGGCGAGATTGCGCGGCGCGGTGCTGCGATCGTGATCGGCGTGAAGGCGAGATCGTGATGGCGCGGTGCTGCGATGGAGATCGGCGCGAAGGCGAGATCGCGATCGGCGCGGTTCTGCGACGATCAGACCCGATTCAAAAGGGAGAGGGAGATCGAGAAAGAGAGAGATCGGCGGCGCGAACTCGAAGGCGCGATCTCGCCGCTGTGTTTGGGGTTGGGCCGCTGCTCACTCTCCCTACTCTCTCTTCTTTCTCTCTCTCTCTGCCGTTCCGCTGCGTCTGTGAGTCGTTCTTTCTCCCTTTGCGCGTCTGTGAGCTCCTCTCTTTGCGCGTCTCAGTTCCGGAAGTTATTTGAAGGTAAAATAAAAACAAAAATGCTTTTACAGGATTAGAGGGCATATTTTACAGTCAACGGAAGTTATTTTCCGTTTGACCCAATTTTTCGGACCAACCAAACAGCCTATTTTACTGAAAAGCATTTCTGAAATTAGTTTGAAGTCAAAACAAACACAGCCTTAGCCTTTAGGCAGGCAATGCAAAAAAATTTACGTCCCAATTTCATCCTATTTTACGGTCAAAGTCGTTACCATATCTGCACTATTTTTCTTTTTGATGAGATAAGTTTGCAATTTCAGAACCTCTTGTGCATTAATTTCTTTTGGATTTTTGGCCAATTGGCACTTTCACCAGACTCTTATGTAATCTATACTAAATTCCTGGGATATGAAATGGCATCACAAAATCTAATATGGTACTAAGATGACAATCTGCCAAAACTGAGCACGAATAAATTTTGGGCAGTGAATTTTTAAGAGAATATCGAGAATCTAACCTCATATTTTTACCGTCAGTCCCAGCTCAAATGAACAATCCGATTGTCGGTTTTTAAGCTAGTACTTTTTCTATAGCATCTCTCTCTCATCGCCAGTAATATCACATCAACCTGTCCTACATATACTATGTGCACAGGCATCTATATAGTATTATTGATAAATTACACTCACACCCAATTGGGGACTCAAACACACAACTTTACCCTTATCTCACTCATTTTACAAGGCAAGAAAGTGCCATTGGAGTTAGAACTCATTGGCTACAATTAACTCCATCCAATAAAAAAAGGGAATCATTAAGGACAGGTTATAGTAATTGGACCTTAATCCTCTAGGAGAATTAGTGTAAGTAACGAAGACATGTATCTAATGGTCCCAACCTGATTGTACAAGACACCCTTACAGAGCTGCCTACCTTTTGGACCATAGAAAATGCAAGCTCAAAAAAGTAAACATTGTACAGCAGTCAATATATGCCTCGTTATATGCCAAAGGGGCTTATGAAAATCCGATTCTGAATACAAAAACAAAAACTACATATTAGTGTGAATCATATGCTAGCTAACCTTTCCTTCTCTTCTACCATAATAACTTCAAAAAGTGCAAAATTTGAAGATAAGGATATGCGTTTAGAGTACACTAAAAAAAAGTAAATTTCCCAAGCTCAAAAATTTTGAAAATAGAAACCCCAGGAACTAGGTTGCTGATACCTCCAAGCAAAACTGAAAGATGTGACTCCTCTCTTGGGACTCCTGAGGATCAAGCAAAGGTGGACAGGATATTCTTCTTGAGGGTGAACTCATCTGCCTTTGCTGGGCTGACAGACTGCACCAACAATACACAAAATATGAGCCAACGAGAGCATGTTGAGATTATATGCAGCTTGAGTGGGTGCCAAGAATAAACAGCTTCCATAATAGTCCTCATGAGAATTAATAATAGCCCAATAACATTTCACATTTGTCTATCCACGTATTAATATCTTTTCAACATTGTAATAGTAATTGCCTCGACTGGTGACCACCAGATTTTTCAGACTCAAGTTCTAAAAAGCAGTTAATTTATATACATACAAGGATAATTTTATTGTTCCCCAAGAAGTTGAATTTAAAGTATTTTAGAATTGTTGTGTTGAGATTATTTTGTTACATCTTGTGTCCTATATGGAAGGTAGACAGCAGCTTAGCATGGATGTGATGACCGTTATTTTTCAGCATCTTTAGGTACTAAAAATCCTTTTTATTTTGTAAGTTTTACAAGGTCCAAAAAGACCTTACTAAGGCTGTCCAGAGAAATGCTCTACAATTAGGTGTTGTCAGCCCAGCCCCAGCAGGATGGCAATGTTCTTCATTACAGGAATAAAGTACTGCATGATTGAGGAAAGAAGAAAAGAAAAGATATGCCGATGAGGTAAGGTAGGGGTTGTGGATTAGACCCATGAGGTGCAAGTGTAACTTACCAATCAAAAAATAAAGAAATGAAGATGTGAAAATGTGATATCTAAAGACAATGACAACACACAAAAAAAAAATAAGTGTGTCATGGGATTGTTAAAAGGTATTTGTTGGTTTGCGCAAAGCGACCAGACAATCAAGGGACAGATTACAGGTAGGAATGAGCTAAGGTCTCCATCTCCCATCAACTTCTCTTCTTGTTCTGAAATGCCAAGGGTTATTGAGAAGCACAATTTTTTTCCTGAGCTAATTTATATATAGTCTCCTAAAGATCTGTCTTAAAACTTGTGATATGTGGCAGCTAATAGAACCTGGTCTCATATGGACGTAAACCCAGTTAATTTGGCCCTCAAAGAGGCAGTGAAGCAAAGAACAAGTCTCGCAATAACAGTCAATGTCAATATTCACAATCTCAGTACTTCTATAACTCTCAAAGAAATGAAATAATTTTCAAGTGACAAAACAACTTTAAAGTGTCTTTTGTCAAGATGGATTCATACTCAAAGTGATGTGAAAAAAAGGTCATATATAGTACCTTCTCAAGTATGCGCTCAAGTCGCTGAATTTCATTCTTGGCATAATCTGCTCCTTTCTCCATAAAGTTCTTGGAAGTTTTCAAATAGATCTTGCCATATCTTTGGAGAGAGAAAGGGGGAAAAAAGTAAGTAATCGTGAGAAACAGATAGTCAACTTTAAAAACTCGGGTCTCACAAACTTCAGTTTTTACTAAAAAAATTCCCTGTGGTTCCATTAAGAAAGTGGTGAATGGTGACTGCCACCAATCATTCACATTACAACAGAGGGTTTGACTAAATTTGATGAACAAATATTTCAGAAGTATGAAGTCACCGTTACAACCTGGCAGTTGAACCCTCGAGCTTCTCAACCTCTTCATCTATGCGGGCAAATACTGCCTTCTTCTCTTCATTTCCAGCACTCACAAATTCCTTCACCAGTTCATCCAAACTTGCAACTATACCAGCCTACATCAAGGGAAGAAAAGATTTATAAAAAAAAAATGAAAACATGTCATGTTATGGTCCATTATGAATATACAAATCTCACTTTGGATGTATATTGTCCTTTCCCATCACGACTAGTGCCACATTTCTCGTTGATAAAATTTACAAAGTCATCTAAATCTCGGCCACCATCATAATCTTCACCAGCTTTGTTGCTCTTGGGGAAAAACTTCAATGTGGGATATCCACTCACACCATACCTGCAAAAGCAGCATCTGTGCATCAGGCATATTCACTTTCATAATAGAATTCTTTTATTCATTTTTAATGAATATTAACCAAGTAATTATCCAAAAAGAAATTAACAAGTACATTTAAGTCCACAATTATTAACCACAGAAATCTGAGAGTTGATAGCGCACCCTACAGATAACAATAAAAAATTCATATTGTACTACTGAACTCACTTTTCACCCAAATCCTTGTAGTTATCAGCATCAAGATTAGCAATCACTACATCTTCCTCCAATTTAAATGCTGTTGCAACCTTTTCATAAATCTACAAGACAGACAGCAGAAATAGATCAGTATCAACCATCTTTTAGGCACAAGATAAAGAAGCAAAAGATATGCTTACCGAAGCAAGGGCTTTGCAATGGCCACACCTGCCACACACCCAGAAAAGAAAAGCATAATTAGAGATGCAAAACTTCAACTAAAAAAGTCTTTTCAGCCATATTCAGGCAGACATAGCTTCAAAGACATCATAACATTAATATAGCAGCACAATGAAGTGGTCACAGAAAAATTGAACACCTAAACTTACCAGGGTGCATAGAACTCAACCAGAACATCTTTAGTTTCATCTAGGACAACCTTGTCAAAATTGCCTGCTGTTAGTACCACTACATTGGATGGGATTGCGGCTATCTTCACATTGGTCCCTGGACACAGGCAACACTTCAATGTCAAACTATAAGTTGACTAGTGATATGAGTTGTTTATTAAAGCAACTAAAGTTAACAAGAATGCAGCATGATAGACCATGTAGAAATTAAAAAAAAAAAAAAAAACTAGAGAGAGCCATTAGCTGGAGTCCATAGAACAAGTCATGCTGGGCATCAACCAAAAAGGTAGGCAAGAATCAATGGAATAACTCGAGGCATAATATCTTACAATTAAAGAACAGAATCTAAATTTATTGACTAGAGTTGCCAGAAGTATTTGAGAACAAAGTCCAATTATCAATTTTCAATCTACTGAAAAGTATTGTGATAAGTATTAGAAAACAAGTGTCCAATTATCAGTCAATCAGCTTTGAAGTTGTGACGTACTTTAATTAAGTTGTCTCAATTACTAAAGATAACATGTATGCCATTAAATTTTTTTTGATAAATAACGTAAGAATATTATTAATAATAGAAAAATTGCCAAACCAAGTACATTAGGGATGTACTATGGGGGCACAAATCAGGAAACAAAAGAACAACGGTCAAGAAAAAAAGAAAATGAAGAACAAGAAAAATGAGAAAAGACCACACTCCATTCAAAGAGAGTGTGTAAGAAAAAAGACTTTATCTCCAGCCAAGAGCGTTCATAACCCTCAAAGCTTCTAGCATTCCTTTTGCACCAAATGCACCAAATCAAGCAATGAGGCACTAATTTTCACACATCAATGTGACGATGGCGCCCAAACTTTCCTTGCCAAGCCTCAAACAACTCAAGAACAGTATGAGGCATAACCCAAGGAACACCAAACAAGCAGAAAACCAAAGACCACAACTCCCAAACTATGGAGCAATGAAGTAAGAGATGATCCACCGACTCCCCACACCTCTTACACATATAGCACCAGTCAAGCACTATCACTTGTCTTTTTCGAAGGTTGTCTGTTGTTAAGACCATACCTAAGGAAACAGACCAAGAAAAGAAAGCCACCCTCAGAGGAACCTTCGATTTCCATATCATTCTCCATGGAAAGGAAACGAGAGTAAGACGGTAGAACGAGTTATAATACCCTTTAACCTGAAAACCTCTATTCCTTGCAGGCTTCCAACAAACCTTATCTGGGCCAAACCCCCGCACTGTCGAAGCATAGACCAACCCCATATATGCCATTAAATACTTCACATAAACTCCAGCTTTTTTATTATAATTAATCATCTCGAAGAGATTGATCTTCAAATCTAACAAGAACCATCAATCCCATGTCTACTCAGCAATTAAAGGAGAGAAATTAGATTCTGAACTTCAAGAAGTTGGCTAAAGGCAAAGTCATTGCACAAGAAATATTATGGCCAATCCACTCAAACAAATATAAGATGAACAATATATATTCAATTGAACATTATAAGATAATATGTCTACATGGTCCACTGAAAGTATTAGATTATGCACTTATACAAAAGCTAGAAAAATAAATGTGATAACAAAAACATAATGGGGCAACTTAGGGGGAAAAGAACAGATGGAGCAACAAAAACATCATGCAAGAAATAACAACCTCCTGCTTTGGTGCACACAATTCAACCAAAATTAAAAACATATTATTACCTCCTTCCTTATTCACAAACTCAGCTAGGGCTTCTGCAGTACGAGCACCTTCATACCTAAAACATAGAGAATGTGATCACAAGGTGTCTAGTTAAACATTTGATGCAGATTTGTTAAGGGAGAAGAAAATATTTTAATATTTTATGTTGTTTTCTCTTTCCTAGTGGCATTAGGATTTATTTGTTTTTTCAAGTTCAATTAAAATCCTTTTCCTAGTTGAATAAGGATTTTAATTGTATATTTTAATATTTTCTTCTCCCTTAACCAATTAGCATCAACATTCCTAAACTAAAAGAAGGTGAAAATGTTTTGCGATAGAATTTAGGGGTTCACATGGATTCGGGAAATGTTTTTGAGAGGAAAAGAATAGAGGAGAAGTGGGGGATGGGTGCACTCACTTCTTTGGTTCTAGAGATCCTTTTGGAAACCATTGAATTGTGGGATATCCAGAAACCCCATATTTAGAGCATACGCTCTTGTGTGAATCACAGTCAACCTACACCAGAAACCATCGATGAAGTGAAATAACATATCAATCAATCATCATTGGCGATAACAGTTGCAACCTACTGGAAAAAGCTCATTATTTGATTTAAGATGAGAAAATATTGTTTTTGAGATCAATTATGAGGCCCAAAAGAGCAACAATTTGTAATAAAAACAGACCCATAAATTTGGCAACAAGAATAATGAATCCAAAATCATACATCCAGGAATAAAGCAATAATACAAAATAATAATAAGGATTCAAGGAGCTGACCTTTCCAATCAGTACTGTCTTTGCTTTCTTGAAACTTAAACCAAGCTTCTCATACTCTGGAGCAAGCTTTTTACAATGCCCACACCTGCCAAGGGAAACAAAACCATTATTCCAGCTCCCAAAGCAGTACAAATATGAGAATAACAGAAGTGTTATAAATAAAAAAAAAGAGAATAACATAAGGAAATCATAAAAAACTAATATGTATCTTCTTCTTCTTCTAACTCAATTCATTTCATTATCTCCAAAAAGGGTTCTTAAATCTTAATTTTTTACAACTGATAAAAAAAAAAATATTTTACAACTGACATCCCTGAAATTTTTCAAGAATTTTTTTAAAAATTTCTTTTGATTGGCAAGTTACACACGCATCCAATGGGTCTTGAACCCACAAATTTTAAGAAAACCATATTAAAATGATAGAGTCTAGTCAGGCTTTCTGAATGGAGTGGAGCTCTTAGATCACAGCTAATTAAATCTAGAAAACCAGAAACAAAGTGGGTAGAGCTTCTAAGTGCATTACTGAATTGCAGGAAACGACCTTGCCAATATTCCAAACAGTCTATTTGATTTGGGATCACCCACTTTAGATCTAAATAGACCAAAAGCGATTCAAACAAAGCAATATCAAGCTCAAAACCCATAGATCACCAATCCCACATTCAATATCATCACTTTTCCCACAAATCAATGGTACCCATGACAAGCTCTTCAAACGCTTGCGCCTTGCCCTGATCCACAACACACCAATTACACTATACATATATAAGGCATTCTCAATTGTGTATTTTCTTACTCGAATGAAATTCATTCGAGTTTCAAATCTTGATTACATTTTCCTTTCCTACAGTTCCTCATATCTAAGTAGACCAGTACCAATTCAGATACAGCAAATGTCAAAGCTCAAACTCGCAGATGCCCAATCAAACACGGTCAATATCATCATTTTTCCAACAAATCAACTGTCACCACAATGAGCTCATCAAACACTTGAGCTAATCAATAAAACAAACACGTATCTAGTACAAACCTAATAACACAAACTATATATAACAAAAGCGTATCTAATATGTGTTTCGTTTACGAGAAAACTGATAATGCTAGATTTTCTTAGCAGCCAAACACAGAATCACACAGAGAGAGACTCATATATAGCAATATCGAGCTGAAAAACCACAGATCTCCAATAACACACTGTCAATATCAACGAGATGCTCCGATCACACGCTTGATGAGCTCATCACTAAAAACACGCTGATCGATTACTAAAACGAACCTAAAAATCTCAATAACGCAAAACTATATAGAACTAACACGTATATATATTTTCCGTTTGGTTCCTGAGAAAACTAATTTTTCTAGCAACAAAACAGAGAATTAAAGAGAGAGAGAGTTTGATTCAAATATAGCATTATCGAGCTCAAAATCCACAGATCTCCCATCGCTCACAATCAATCTCATCATTTCTCCAGCAAATCAAAGACGAGCTCATCAAAAACACATACTGCTAAAACGATCATTTATAAAATTAAAAAAAAAAAAATTCAACAACACAATGAAGAGCTCATCAAACACTTTAATCTAGTTTTCTATCTGGTTCTCGAGAAAACTGAATTTTCTATGCAATTTTTTTTCTCGGCAACCAAACAGAGAATTGAGAGAGAGAGAGAGAGAGAGAGAGAGAGTTTTTGGTACCAGGGAGCGTAGAACTCGACGAGAGCGTCGCGATCTTGACCGACCTCCTTGTCGAAGTTGTCCTCGGTGAGCACAACGACGTCGTCTGCGATCACCGACGAGGCAAAGAGGAATACTAAGGACAACGCGATCAAAACAGAGCAAGTCCTTGCGTTCTTCATTTCTGTAGCTCTGTTCAATGCCTTTGAAATTTTCTTGCCTGCTTTTTTTGAAAAATTATCAGAGGTAAAAAGCATATGAAATATGAATATATACTAGTTTATTTATTTATTTTTTAATTCACTTTTTTAATTATACTTTTTTTTAGGCTAAAAATATCATTTTTGTCTGATTTGGTCTTAGTATTTTGATAGTTGACAATTTAGTCCATGTTAATTTTAAGTTCTAGTAAATTTTTGTTAGTGAGTTGAAGATAACACTGACTAAATTTACTAAATTACTAAGTTGGAAATTACCTAGACCAAATCAACTGCTACTAGAATATATGAATCAAATTGATAGCGATACCAAAATGTGTGGACAAAAATTATATTTTCCCATATATTTTATTTATTTATTTAGAAACCATTTTGTAATTATCTAGAGTCATCCATAGTGTATATGAGAAGATAACTCATGATAAGAGACTTCTTCTTTACAATATATGGAACTCGCATTCACATATGCAAAATTTGCATATATTATGAGAGAGATATCTCATGAGAGAGATATCTCATAAGAGAATTTTACGATGATAGCAATGACAATAGGGCAAGATAGGCTCATGGTTTCCTATCACTCTTTTGTGATGAAAAGAATTCACAAGAAACAAGACAACAAGACACGTTGAGTTTGTTTTTTAAGAATCCTAATAAGATAACTTTGATATTGATAAGAGATAAAGATAAATCATTAAAAAAAAAAGAAGACATGTTGAGTTTGTGATAAGTTGATTGTCTTTTACTAATCCTAAGAAGATAACTTCGAATTGATAAGATAAAAATAAAATATAAAGAATCTTAAGAAGATAACTTCGAATTGATAAGATAAAAATAAAATATAAAGAAAAATAGTGAAATCAAGGGTAAAAGAAAAGAGTGATAAAAAATATTTTTTTTGAAGATAATAATACTATAACATGAATTAAAAAAACAAATTATAATTAGACTATGTATAAATTTTTTTTTTTTTTTTTTTACGTAAAAAAAAGGATTAAATTATATGAATAACTAATTTTAATATATATCATATAAATTATGTATATATCGAGGTAGGGTGGGTGCAAGCAAAAATCATCTTCACCCTAACACCTCTTTGTGGTGGGAAGAATTTGCGTGCGGTGGAGCAAGGTCGGGGAGGGCATTTGCCATCCACTGCATTTTGTAACACTTCCTATGTGTTATAATATATAAGAATCAACTTATTATATGTTATTTACTTGCCTTTAAAAAGAGACTATCATTACCCCATCATTCATCCCACGTATGTGTTCGAAAAGTAAAAACTCTCCTCTCTGTAGGAGCGCTTTCTCTGGTCCCTTGCGAGTCTATCCCTCCTTAGGCTAGGCCTAGGGTATTCGTTTTTCTTTTTTTCTTGTAAGTTCCCTTTTCTCTTGTCCTACTGGAGAGTGTTGGTGACAATGGCTGAGGATGTTGTGGCTGGATTGGAAAAAATGAAGCTAACGATGGATGAAGAAGAAACGATACAGATAGCTGATGAAGGCAGAAGAGAGGAGATTGAGAGTTGCTCGCTAAGTTTGATTGGTAAGTTCCTTACATGCAAGCCTTTTAACAAGAAGGCTGCAAAAACAACATTGAAGAAAGCTTGGGGTTTGGAAGATGGAGTGCAGATTGTGGAGGTAGGTTCAAATCTTTTCCAGTTCAAATTTAACACTGAATTTGACTTGGAAAGGATTCTCAAAGGTGGGCCCTGGACGTTTGACAACCAAATGCTACTGCTCACGAAATGGAGGAAAGGTATGAAGGCAGATAACGTTAGGCTCAACCAAGCTTCTCTTTGGGTCCAGATATGGGGCGCCCTTTTCGACATGATCTCACCTCGAGTGGCCACCGAGGTAGGAAGCCGGTTGGGTGAAGTGGTGGAGGTAGAACGTCGACGGCCGAAGCAAGATGAAGCAAATTATTTTATGAGAGTCAAGGTTGCTTTACCGATATCAAAGCCATTACGCCGAGGTGGGTTCATAGCAGGTTCTGATGGGGAACGTTCTTGGATAACTTATAAATACGAGAGACTACCCATCTTTTGCCACTACTGTGGGCTACTCAGGCATGATTTGCGCCACTGCGCGAGTCATTTTTTGGCGACCAGGAGTGGAGGAGACGTGGAGTTTCAATATGGAGATTGGCTTAAAGCTACAGGGGGCCGATACCGTTCACCGCCAAAACGAAAGACAGAACGCAGTCATGAGCCAGACCTCGAGGAAGAAAACAGGGGTGAAAATGACAAGAGGCAAACGCCACTGGTTCAAACCGAGATAACGGCGGAGACGGGAAGCAAAGGGAGAAACCCTACGGAGAAGGAGAGAGTCAAAAATGGAAACAACGAGAATCACGGAGATGAGGCGTTACAAAATCCCACAATTATTGCTGTTGAGAAGCTGAATAAGGAAAGCGGCGGAGGGAATGGCATTGAAGAGAGTAACGTAAATAATTTCAAAAATGGATGCCATGCTGGAGGTGCAACAGGTTGACCAAAGGGATGTTCCCATGCAAACTGGGCCTATTAACCAAAAGACTAAGCCCACTTGGGTGAGATTACGCCGCATGGATTGTGGGCCGAAGGAAACAGAGGCTAGTGAAAAAATAAGTGCCCTGGGGAAAAGGGTGGCTACGCAGATGTTGGATGAAGACAGTAACAGTGACGATGAGGCACAACCTGGTAAGAGGGGCAAGGCAGAAGCACACGATGAAAACTCTAAGGAAATATCGGCGAGGGTGGACTACCGCCCTTGCCGAGAACAATGAAAATATTAAGCTGGAACTGCCAAGGGCTTGGGAACCCTTGGACAGTTCGAAACCTTCGCAGTATTGTGAGGGACCAAGGACCCATGGTTTACTTTTTAATGGAAACTAGACTAAACAAGGAGGGTTTGAAGGAATGGTGTGGTGATTTACCGTTTCAGAACAATTTTGTGGTGAAGTATCCGAACACAGGTGGTGGGTTAGCATTACTTTGGAAGGATTGTATTAAATTGGATGTTGTCAACTATACGGCCAACCATATATTGGCCAAAGTAGTGGAAGAGGATGGCTCGGTATGGTTCCTAACCGGGTTTTATGGGTGGCCTGAAGCTGCTCAGAAGGCTAAGTCATGGAGTTTGCTTCGACATATTCGCACGTTTGTGGATGGACCGTGGGTGTGTATTGGTGACTACAATGCGGCGCTAAACTTGACGGAGAAGCTAAGCAAGAGACCGGTCCAAGGCAGCCAAATGAATGCTTTCCGAGAGGCGTTGGAGCACTGCCATCTTGAGGATTTGGGTTTCAGGGGATATGAATACACTTGGAACAATAAACGGCCTGGTGAAGCAAATACAAGAGTGCGTTTAGATAGGGCCACGGCTACGGCTGATTGGAGGGTGAAGTTTCTGCTGAGCACAGTTTACCACCTGTCAACTCATGCCTCGGATCATCTACCCATCTTGCTGCATGTTCAGAGTTCAAAAAAATGGTACAAAGGTCGGAAGGGATTCAAGTTCGAGGAAGCGTGGCTGTTGGCAGAGGGGTGTAATGAGGTGATTAAAAATGCTTGGAGCAAAGATGGGGTAGGGGCTACAGGTTTGGAGTTGGCTAGACAGAAAATAGTGAGTTGTGCCATGGATTTACAAGCTTGGGGAGCTCCACACACCCATCCAGATGTGGAGGAGATAAAAAGACTCCAAAAACGTATTGAAGTATTGAACTCGGAGGCACTTGATGAGGAGAACAGAACTGAATACTTGGATACCAGCAAGCAACTTGACGCCTTGCTTCTTAAACAGGAGGTGTATTGGGCTCAAAGATCGCGGATCAATTGGATGAAACATGGAGACAAAAACACGAAAATTTTCCACTCAAAAGCATCTCAACGACGAAGACGAAATTGGATCATGGGTATCAAAAATTCAGAGGAGGTGTGGGTGGAGGAGGAAGAGGATATTGCTAAGGTGGCTTTGGAATACTTTGAGAATTCATTTCAGGCAGGAGCATGTGATAGGACGGATGAGTGTTTAGATGCTGTAACTCCGAAGGCAACTCCAAATATGCAGCAAATCTTATCACAAGAATTCAGTGCGGAAGAAGTCAAAACAGCTTTATTCCAGATGGGACCAACAAAAGCGCCTGGACTTGATGGTATGAATGCTTTATTTTACCAAAAATTTTGGCATATTGTGGGTGATACGGTGGTGAATGCTGTTCTGGATTATTTAAATTATGGTCACATGGTGCCTGAAATAAATTATACTCATATTGTTCTAATACCCAAAATAAAATCTCCCCAAAAAATTTCTGATTTTAGACCCATCAGCTTGTGTAATGTTATTTACAAAATTATCTCTAAGGTGTTAGCCAATAGATTGAAGCAGATTCTTCTTGATATTATTTCCCCAACCCAAAGTGCATTTGTACCAGGCCGCCTCATCACTGATAATGTTTTAGTAGCTTATGAAACTCTACACACAATGCATGGGAGAAAAAAGGGAAAGAAGGGGTCCATGGCACTTAAACTAGATATCAGTAAGGCGTATAACCGAGTTGAATGGAATTTCCTACGTGGTATTATGGAGAAATTGGGCTTTCCGGAGACTTGTGTGGATAGAGTGATGGGTTGTGTAACTACAGCTCATTTTTCGGTTCTTATTAATGGTACACCTTATGGTAATTTTTCGCCATCTAGAGGACTCCGTCAAGGAGACCCTCTCTCACCTTATCTTTTTCTCTTATGTACAGAGGGCTTTACTTCACTCTTACAAAAATCAGAATTGGAGGGACGGATTAAAGGAGTATCTGTGTGTAGAAGAGCCCCACATATTACTAACCTTTTGTTTGCAGATGATTCACTTTTGTTTTGCCAGGCCAACAAGCAAGAAGTGAAAGAGGTTACAGAAATCCTAAAGTTGTATGCTAGTGCTTCGGGGCAATGTATCAACCTGGAGAAATCATCAGTGTACTTCAGTGGCAATACTCCTATGGAACAAAAGAATTGGATAAAAGATGCACTGGGTGTCAAGGAAGTGGATCGTTTTGATACTTATTTGGGTTTGCCAACGTTGGTGGGTCGAGCAAAATATCACACATTCTCCTATATTAAAGATAGGGTTTGGAAAAAGCTTCAAGGGTGGAAGGGTAAGATGCTATCTAGAGCAGGGAAGGAAGTGCTAATAAAGGCAGTGGCCCAATCTATCCCCACATACGCCATGGGTGTGTTCCAACTTCCCATAAGACTTTGTGAGGAATTGGATGCAATGTGTGCTAGGTTTTGGTGGGGACAAGTGGGGAATGAAAGAAAAATTCATTGGAGGAGTTGGAGCAAACTCACTGAATCAAAGAAAATGGGGGGAATGGGTTTTCGAGACCTTCGATCCTTCAATTTAGCCATGTTGGCAAAGCAGGGGTGGAGATTTATACAAGAACATGACTCATTGATGTACCAGTGCTTTAAGGCTAGATATTTCCCACGATGTCAGTTTTTGGAAGCCTCGGACTCACCTAACAGCTCCTATGTGTGGAAGAGTATCATGGCAGCACAGCCGATTTTAAACAAAGGGTGCTGTTAGAGGGTTGGTGATGGAGGTGAAATCAAGGTGTTATCTGACAAATGGATCCCTAACCATCCAACAAATGGAGTGGTTCATCCTCCAGATGAGATAGGAAGAGACTGGCATGTTTCTGAACTTATTGACCCGGGCCTGAAATGGTGGAGAAGAGATTTTATCTTGGCACACTTTCACAAGGATGATGCGGAGGCTATATTGCGATTACCATTGAGTCACAGACAGGTCCCAGATGCCATAGTTTGGTTACACAATAAAAAAGGAGTATACTCTATAAAATCTGGCTATCATGTGGCAAGAAAGGTATTCAAAACAGAGGATTGGGTGGAAAGTTCCTCTGGGCCGATCGGTGGTCAGGTATGGCCTAAACTATGGAAGCTTCATGGGCCAAACAAAATAAAAGTATTTGCGTGGAGAGCTTGCCACAATATATTGCCCACACATGATAATCTGTTGCGGAGGAAAATTGTTGAGAAGGACGTTTGTGTGCTCTGTTCAAGGGAGGCCGAAACAGGGGTCCATGCCTTGTGGGAATGTGCTGTAGCAAAAGATGTATGGTCGGGTAGTAAGATCAGAATACAAAAGTGCAGTCAAGGACAGCAGGATGTACTCCATTTATTTCAAGAGTTGTTAGGTAAACTTTCCACAGCCGAGTTTGAGTTATTTGTCGTTCAAACTTGGATTATCTGGAACCAAAGGAACACGGTGGTTTTTGGGGGTAAGCTGAAGGACCCGAAGTGGCTAAACAAACGGGCAAAAGAATTTTTGGACGAATTCCATCAAGCACAGGGTCAGCTACGGATTCCTGTGAGTTGCCCAGGTGACTCTGTTTGGTTCCCTCCTCCGGATTCTGCTTTCAAGTTGAACTTTGATGCTGCGGTCTTCTCCAAGTTGAGTTGCTCAGGTGTTGGGGCGATGATTCAGAATGAGAAGGGCGAGGTCATGGCTGCGATGTCAGCAAGAGGTCCACATGTGGTTGACAGTGCTGTGGCAGAAGTAATAGCATGTAGAAGGGCATTGGAGTTCGCGTGCGAGGCAGGATTCACAGACTTGGTGGTGGAGGGGGATAATCTCAGTGTGATGAAATCGCTCGTTGCATCAGAGACGGACCATTCGTGGCTGGGTCATATCATCCAAGATATCAAATGGCTCACACGGAGTTTTCGAAATGTGTCGTTCAGCTACGTAAGGAGAGCAGCTAATTCTGTGGCGTATGGGCTAGCGAGATATGCAAAATATGTACACGAAGATATGTATTGGATAGAGGACAATCCTCCACCTGTGTTAGAAGCACTGTATTATGATTTTTCACAGTTAAATAAATGAAAGTTTTATTCCGTTTTCAAAAAAAAAAAAAAAAGAGACTATCATTAACAAAAAAAAAAAAAAAAAGCAAAATGTTAGAGTGAATTGAAAAATATTTAATTATTTTCATTCATTTAAGTGTATAATTATTTTTCACATTATTGATTGCATGTGTTAATAAATGGAAAATAGTATTTTTTTTTAAATTTCTCAATTTATCAGAAAACATAGTAGACAAAGAAAATAAAAGTTTTTGGTATTTATCCAAAATAAAAGAAAAAAGTACATAAAGTAAGAAAACAGCAAACCAAAATAATATTAGTCAAATATATAAAACAAAAGAGGTGTTGTAAGAATTGAATTCACGATCTCTCACATTTAAAGTTAGAATCACATAGTTTTAAAAACTGAATTAATCAAAGAATAAAAAAGTAAGTGATTCTTGGTTCTTTGATTCGATTGGAATCGAATCGAAGGTGGAACTGGTGATATCATAAATAATTAATTAATAATTTTTAAAATATATAACAAGTTTATAACCAACTAAAAATATTTTAAAAAATAAAAGTAAGTTTTTAGGTCTTATATTTAAAAACAAAAGATACAAAAATATAACTAAATATATTAACATTGCAATATCAGCCTCAAAACAAAATAATCAGTAGCATAGCCTTCTTTTTGAAGTGCAATATATGGCCATTACTGTAAAAAAAAAGTTGGACTCAACTAGCCATCTTGAAAGCTTGTTAAAATAAGTCTTTATTTTCTTTTATTACATTAACTATAATTGTTGATCCAAAAAAAACAAAAAAATTATAGTGCTCGGTCTCACAAATATATTATTATGAAATTATTAATATAAGTAAATACTACTTGGTTTTTTTTTTTTTTATGTATTCATTTTAAAGAAAAATAAAGTAGATTTTAACTTCTTTTTTTATTATTTAATTAACTAAAAATAATCATCTTAGAAAAAAAGAAAAAAAAGAAAAGAAAAAACTACTACACCATCGTTTACTTAAAAAAACGATGTCAGTATTTCCGATTTTTAATGAACCGGACCGGATTGATGTACGGTTCCCGGTTGAACCAGACCAGATTTTTTTTTCCTCAATCTTAAAACCCTTTTTTATTAACTAATTTTCAAATTCTTCGATCACAGCTCAAAGTGTATTTTCCTTCGACTTTCTCAGAGTCCAAACAGACTCAGAATTAGGGTTCTTAATTAAAATTTTTTTTTATGCCAAATTCTTCAATTTTCAAATAAACTCTCAATCACAGTATTGAGGCTAATCTGTAATCAGCTCAAACAAAATTTCCATTTTTTGTTTTAATTTAAATTAAAAAAAATCAATGGCTCACACCAACAAAGAGGTAAGCTCAAATCTCTTTCCTACTTTCTGTAACCCTAATTAGTTTTATCAATTCAAATTTTTTGAAACAAAATAACTTAACTGGCTTAATTAAATTTTGTTTGGGATTGTTGGTGTAGGTTGTTGGGGTTGATAACACATTTAGAAGGAAATTTGATCGGGAAGAGTATTTGGAACGAGCTCGAGAGCGTGAAAGACAGGTAATTTAATTTAATTTTTCAAAGTTTTTGTTTTTCAATTTTTATTATTTTTTAAATTTACATTGTGATGAATTGCTCTTAGTTGATTGTGCTTCATTTTTGTTGAACTGTAGGAGGAAGAGTCAAGGTCTAAGTCCAAATGTAAGTGATTCTAAGCTGATAATCTTTTTTTTTTTAGTTTGAATTTGTATTTGTTTCTGGTTTGATGGGTTTTAGTATCTGTGTGTTTTTTAATTGAACCTTTTGAGTTGTAGTGTAATGGGTTTGCAGAAATACTATTGGGTGTTCTACACTTTGTTTGTGTGTAAATTGAATCCTCTGAATTGTAGGGTAATGGTTTTGCAAAAATAGTACTGAGTGTTGACTCTGGGTGTGTGTGCGCTTGCGTGCATGTGTCATAGAATTTGCAAAGTTAATATTGGGTGCGCGTGCCTGCATGCATGCGTGTGTGTTAATTGAACCCTATGAATTGTAGGTCAATGGGTTTGCAGAATTCATATTGGGTGTTTGTACTCTGTATGCACGTGAGTTAATTAAACTCTCTGAATTGTAGAGTAACGTGTGTGTGCTAATTGAACCCTTTGAATTGTAGAGTAATCAGTTTGCACAATCAATATCGGGCGGTTGTACTCTGTGTACATGTGTGTGTATGCATGTTAATTGAACTCTCTGAATTCTAGAGTGATTAGTTTGTAGAATTAATATTGGGTGTTGTATATGTTGAAATTATTGGCTCTGCTGAAGTGTAGATTGATGGGTGTGAAAAATTTACGTGATTTGTTGGTTTTGTTGCAGCGAAAGGTCCTCCAGTGCAGAGGAAGCCTTTGAAACATAGGGATTATGAAGTGGACCTTGAATCTCGGTTGGGAAAAACTCAGGTGTGTTGCTTTGTCTCTGTTTCTTTTCTAGAATTGTTTTTCTTCTTGAATGTGTGCTTAGGCCATTTTGCTTGTAAGTATTACTCTTTGGTTGATTAGTTCTTTTATGAGCGGTTCAATTTGTGGAATGTTTATGACATTGTTTCCACTTATGTGGATGACATTGAAATGCATTGAGGAGTACAATCAATTTTCATAAGCAATACTTAGAAGAGAGTTATAAAAGTTTTCCTAGTGTGCGTGTTGTCAAATGACATGGTTAATCTGTATAATGCAAGTAGGTGTGTCACTTTGAGAGCATTGAATGAGTCTATCTAATCTTGTGTCTTGATGCACTTTTACATGAAAATTTTCTGTAGCTTGCTGGGATTATGATTTGTTGATAAATGTTGAAAGGGTTGGCTACTTGGCTAGCTCTATGCACCAACCTAGTTACACTGTCCATGATATTTCAAAGCGGATTCCTCAAGAATGACTAAGTTTGGAATTGATTCTGCTGGTTCTAGGAGATTCAGACACTATTGTATTTAGTAGGTCTTCTATCCAAAAAGAAGTAGGTCTCTCTTACTCTCTTATGTTGCTTTTTGTTGCTTTAAAGAAGATGATACTAAAACTTTTACCTCATTGGTTGGGGATTTAGTGGATGATGGAGTAACATATACACCATCAATATAGACGGATCACACTTTTGAAGCAAACCTGCTTATAACAGTTGACAATCCTGAAATTGGGCTTTCCAATTTCATTGTGGAAGTAGTAATATGTATTTCCTTTGAACCTTGTTTAAAAGTATAATTAGTTTTCATTAATGTATAATTGTAAATCTATTTGACAATTGAGACAAAGACTATTCATACATCTTATTCACTTTACCTTGGGAAAATATTGCAGCAAGATTATTGAGATTTTCAGGTCAAATAAACCATGCAGAAAATGAGGAAATGCTGTATGTACCTTTTAGAAATGAAACTAAGGAATTAATGTCCTATTAGAGTTACCATTTTGGTAATCGAGCTATAAATTTTGGGCCCAAATCATATTGACATGCAGCATTTTATGGATTGGATATGGTTTGTGTAATGGACTTAACCATAATTTTTTTTTATGGATTTGGCTTTGGTATAAAGTCTTCTGAGTTTTGAATGTTGTGTTTGGCATGATCTAGAATGTGAATATATGGAATACAATTGTCATGGTTTTCTATTTTATTGCTCTAATTGTGTGGGGTATGTTTTTACTTATCAAAAAAAAATTGTGTGGGTTATGTTTTGCTTTGTGTTTTCATATGTTTTGATTTGTCCTGTCTTATAAGTTTCTTGGCACATATAGCATAACTTCTTATTTCCCTGTTAGTTTTAAAAGTTTGAAACATCTATAATTGTATGTTGAATATCTTAAATACCCAATCTCTGCTCGACTTAATACATGACTTTATTTTGTCTTAATTTTGCAGGTTGTTACTCCAGTGGCACCTTTAAGTCAGCAGGTACATGACCGTGTTCTCATGTGTCCCATGTCATCATATGGTTATTGCTGATATCTATCTTCTTTAATAGTACTCTTATATTAAACATTTTTATTTACCATGTCATTTCTTGATTAAATCTGTTCATTTTACAGGCTGGATATTATTGTTCAGTTTGTGAGTGTGTAGTGAAGGATTCTGCAAATTACTTGGATCATATCAATGGAAAGAAACGTATGTGATTATCTGGAGACAATATTGTTTCATCAATTCTTTTAATGAAAAAGTTTCTTAGTTTGATCACTCTTCTAATGTCTCTTTTTATTTATCTTGTCCCATAGATCAAAGAGCGTTGGGTATGTCTATGAGGGTAGAACGGGCATCTGTTGACCAGGTACATTTTGGCAAGTACTTTTAATTTATGATGAATGGAAGTTTAATAAACAGGCATAATTGAATGAGTGAAATAGGATGCAGCCTTTACTTAGTGAAACTCTCAAGCTTGGGCTCTATGTATGCAAAGATATATAGAAGTAAACCATGTAATATATGTTACATGGATGCTAAAAATCCCACCTTTTGGAGATGAGGAAGAGGAGATCACCACTATTCATTTAAAGATAAAACTATTTTCTGGCCTGAACCATTTCATCACAAGTACATATTTCTCTTGTTACGGTGTATTTGAGCTGCAACTTTATGGTCTACAGGTCAAACAGCGATTTGAAGTCCTTAAGAAGCGGAGAGTTCCTGGAAGCTTCACAGAGCAAGGTAAAAAAATTGAAGGAGACGGAAATATTTTTTTTTGGGTGTTTGTTTGTGTATGTGTGTGTGTGTGTGTGTGTGTCTTTCATTAGAGGTTTATGCAATTGGTTGGTAATCTATGATTGTTGGAAAATTGATCCCTCTCTCTCTTTCTCTCTCTCCCTAGATCTTGATGAGCGGATCTTAAAGCAGCAACAAGAAGAGGAGGAACGGAAGCGCCAACGTCGTGAAAAGAAAAAAGAGAAGAAGGTGAGCACTGTACTACCATGGTTTGCTTAATACTGTATGCCTGAGCCATAAGATTGTTGGGGAAATTTTTTTTGCCTGTCTGTAGATTTTAACTGTAATGTTTCCTGATAATTTTGTTATATTTTTGTGTTCAGAGAGAGAAGGTGGCAGAAGAGGAAACTGAAATGGATCCTGATGTCGCGGAAATGATGGGATTTGGGGGTTTCCGTTCATCCAAGAAGTGATCATGTTTCATCACTCCATCCTATATTTGGAGTGAGTTTTGGCCATGTAACCTTTGTAGCATTGTACTTGTGACAGTTCTGTAAGGAACAGTCTAATTTAGGTAACTTGACCTTTTAGAAATTGTATGTTCATTTTATATTTCATTTGAGATGTTCTATGTTAACAGCGAAAAAGCAAATTTCATGGAATTTCTCGACATTTATGGTAGATTTTACTGGTGAGTGGCGATGCCATTCATTTTCATTCTTGTACATTCTCCTTGCAGGAGATACTGATCAATGTATGATTTAAGGCTACCTTGTACCTTTCTTCTGATCAGCTAACTGACAGTTTGATCTAACATGATTCAGCTTAATCACCTTCTCTAAGACTTTATCCCTAACCACATGACAGTCTATTTCTATATGCTTTGTCCTCTCATGGAAGACTGGATTGGAGCCAATGTGCAACGCAGCTTGACTGTCACAGAACAATAAAGCCTCCTTTTCATGATTCACTCCAATATCCTTGAGAAAGTACAAAATCCACACTATCTCACATGTTGCCACAGCCATGGATCTGTACTCAGCCTCAGCTGAGGATCTTGATACTGTGGACTGCTTCTTGGACTTCCAAGACACCAAAGAATCACCAATGAAGATGCTATAGCCAGTCACTGATCTCCTAGTGTCAGGACATGCAGCCCAATCTGCATCTGCAAATCCTTTTAAATGCAAGTCTGTGTTGGAAGAAAACATGAGTCCTTTGCCCGGTTCACCTTTCAAATACTGCAACACTCTATGTGCTGCATCCAGATGTGGTCTCCTTGGCTTGGACATAAACTGACTGAGTTTATGGACAGCAAATGTGATGTCAGGTCTTGTGATTGTTAAGTACAAGAGCCTACCCACAAGCCTTCTGTAATGACTGGGATCTTTAAGTTCTTCTCCTTCAAACTTGCTTAGCCTTAAATTGTGCCCCATAGGAGTTTTAGCATACTTACAGCCAAGCAGTCCAGCATCATTGAGTAGTTCAAGGGTGTATTTCCTTTGACAAAGAGCAATTCCTTTGTCTGATCTTGCAACCTCCAAACCAAGGAAATATTTCAAATTACCCAAATCTTTAAGTTTGAACTTATCATCCAGCATGACTTTAAATCTATCCACTTCAGCCTTGTCATTGCAAGCTATCAAAACATCATCTACATAGACCAAAAGAATCATGAAAATGTCATCATGTCTTCTAGTAAACAAAGAGTAGTCAGCCTTGGATTGAATGAAACCAAGCTGAATCAAGGTGCTTGAGAATTTGGCAAACCATTGCCTAGAAGCTTGCTTGAGACCATAAATGGACTTATTGAGCTTACAAACAACCTCCCCCTGGCTGTGAAACCCCTGTGGAAGAGCCATATACACTTCTTCATCCAAATCACCATGAAGAAAAGCATTATTGACATCCAATTGACTAAGAAACCAACCCTTAATGGCAGCAACAGCAAGAAGAACCTTGACCCTTTTCAAACCTCCTTAACAGGTGCAAATACCTATCAACAACTATCTTATTAAGGTTGCGTCAAATTGAAAAACCCATTGAACAATTCAAACCTAACACGCCGCCATCCCTCCCTATTTTGGAGCTATTTTTTTGCTCTAAATTGGAGTGTCATTAATGCAGATTGATGAACTTCAGGTTCAAGTGTTCAACAAATAAGATGCAATTGACCCTTGCTTGAATAATGACTGTTCTAATAAAGGCTTGTACATCTAAGTTCTTGAACACAGAGATGGGAACCTAAACTTGGTAGATGAACTATGACAGTGTGTCATAGTCTAATTATTGCTAGGCGTTAACGTTTTCAATTCTTCAAAGCTACCCGATTTGACCCAGTTGGGATGGTCGCATGGTTGTTTGACATTAGTAAAAAGATTTTGTTAATTAACTGAAGTTTCATTACTTAATAAAAAAACAAACTTTAAGAAACCAAATTAAAATACAGGTAAGAATTTTTATTCAATGATATGAAAGGAGGTGAGAGGTCTATACTTTATAGTATAAATATGAGTTTTCTTTCTTCACAAACTTTCTCCCTCTTTTTCTTTTTGAATGTGTTGTCGTGTTTATCCATTCTCTCTCTACTCTCTAGTAATTTTTTTTTTCTTATCTCTATCCCTCAACATGTCCTGTGTTTTGCTGGCTATATAAAAAGTCAACAAAGAGATAAAGAGAAGCAATGCTAATTAAAGTCTAAAAGACTAAAAAAAATACTAGCAACAGTTAACATTTCACTACTTTTCAAGGATACAAAAGTAGTTATATTTTATATAGATAGAAATCTACAGTTTAAGTTATTCTTAAGTCGTTTTGTCAAATAAAAGTAGCTCAACTCTCATTTTTTTATATTGAGTATAAAAGATGAAGAGACAAATTCGTATTTTAACGGTAAATAAGACATATTTGAAATTCATTTTTAAAAATTTAATAGAATTTGAGAGGAGTTTAGGATGTAAAAAATTAAACAAATTTGGAACTGGGAAAGCAAAAGTTCTTGTCGTTTCCCCAAAGGTACAAAAAAAAGAAAACAAAAAACGACTTGTCGTTTTATTTACGCCCCTTCCCGCTGACCCACCAAACTTTTCAAATTTCAGTTATTTCTCTCTAAACTCATTTCTCTGTAACCCTCACATTTCCATAGCAAAAAAAAAACCACCATGAGCAAAGCTCTTCTCAAGGTTGAGCGGCGAGTCCTCCGCCTCCTCCACGGCCACAAAACCCGAACCCGACTCCCCGAAATCCATGCCCATTTCCTCCGCCACGGCCTTGACCAATTAAACCAAGTCCTTGCCCACTTTGTCTCCGTTTGCGGGTCCCTTCACAAAATGGCCTATGCAAATCGCATCTTTTGCCTAACCCATAACCCGAATATCATATTTTTCAATTCTATGATTAAAGGGTACTCGCTTTGTGGACCCTTTGAGCAATCCCTCCATTTGTTTTCCCTTTTGAGAAGCCGTGGCATTCGGCCTGATGAATACACGTTTGCGCCTTTGCTTAAGGCGTGTTCGGGTATTTGTGATTGTAAACTAGGGCAATGTGTTCACGCGGAGATTATTAGGATTGGGTTTGAGCGTTTTGGTTCGATCCGGATTGGGATTGTTGAGTTGTACGTGAGTTGTGAGAGAATGGAGGATGCTAGGAACGTGTTCGATGAAATGTCTTATAGAGATGTGGTTGTTTGGAATTTGATGATTCGGGGGTTTTGCAAGATGGGTGATGTTGATATGGGGATGTGTTTGTTTAGGAAGATGAGTGAGCGGAGTGTTGTTTCTTGGAACTCAATGATTTCTTGCTTGGCGAAGAGTGGGCGGGATAGGGAGGCTTTGGAACTCTTTTGTGAAATGAGGGTTCAGGATTTTGAGCTAGATGAAGCGACTGTGGTGATTGTGTTGCCTGTTTCTGCTCGTTTGGGGGCTGTTGATGTTGGGCAGTGGATACACTCATACTCAGGTTCTAGAGGGCTTCTGAGAGATGCTATTTCTGTGGGTAATTCGCTTGTTGATTTTTATTGTAAATGTGGAAATTTGGAAGTTGCGCACAGCATTTTTAATGAAATGCCTCACAAAAATGTTGTTTCATGGAATGCAATGATCTCAGGTCTGGCATTCAATGGGGAGGGTGAGGTTGGGGTTAAATTGTTTGAGGAGATGATGAACAATAGTATGAGCCCTAATGATGCAACTTTTGTAGGTGTTTTAGCATGTTGTGCCCATGCAGGCTTGGTGGAAAAGGGGCGAGAGTTGTTTGCTTCTATGTCTGAAAAACACCAAATTCAACCAAAGCTTGAGCATTATGGTTGTATGGTTGATCTTCTTGGGCGTAGTGGATTTGTGAGGGAGGCTCATGGCTTGATTAGAAACATGCCCATGAAGCCAAATGCTGCTTTATGGGGTGCGTTGCTTGGTGCTTGCCGCACTCATGGTGATGTAGAAATTGCAGAAGTTTCTGTTAAAGAGCTGATCAATATTGAACCATGGAATTCTGGTAATTATGTGCTCTTGTCAAATATATATGCAGAAGAAGGGAGGTGGGATGAGGTTGCAATGGTCAGAGTTTTAATGAAGGAAAAGTGCGTCATGAAAGCACCAGGGCAGAGTGTGATTGAATAATTATGAAATGGTGGTTTAGGAAAAAGGTCCTTTCTCTTGGCTGGTATTCTAGGTGTTTGGTTCCTTTATTGCAAGACTTAACATCTCCACCATGAATGAAGATATGCATGGTGGCTGTTTAGGAAATGACTTAAAGCTGGTTGCTTTGTGCATCCATCTAGATCCTGGTCAAATTTACAAAGATGATGATGGGATCACATAGAAATGGAAGCAGGAGGCTGAAAGAAAGAAATTTACTGACAGAGTAAGAGACCTTACAACGAGAATTTTGCTGAGAGAAAACAGAGAGACATTTTTAGAATATTCTTCTATGTTTATTTCTACCGGCCAAGTTCAATATGAATATCAAGTACAAGAAATTGAGAATTGTAAGCAAAGAAAGTCAGCAAGAACCAATAGAATTCTTTCAATGAAATACCTTCCCCTGTCTTTGTTTTTGTACTACTTCATAATAAGCTATTGACTCCCAAAAATCAAAGAACTAGAGCTCTTCTATATATTCATCTATGACATCTGTTTCACACTTAAGTGGGATGTTTATCTTCCCTTTTCATTTTTCACTCTCATCATGAAGTATCCGTTAAGATAGCTGACTACTAATGTCAAGTGATGCTCCCTCAAAGTACTAACCGGATGATTTTTATGTTGCCGAGTAGAGCAAGCTTGAAACAATGCTTCGTTGTGAGCGGGATGTTGTCTTATGAGTGATGATATAGCAAGATTTCCCTTAAAATGTAATTGTACAACTTCTTCTTCTTCTCTTTTGTTTTTGTTTTTTGTTTTTTTGTTTTGTTTTGTTTTTTTTTTGACACTATGGAAATGTAACTGAATAACAATGATAAAAGGGTAATTAGCATAATTGGAGCTTTATTCTGCACCTTTGATGAATTCATGCTGATATGCCCATTATATGGATTAAGGAGTGAAAGCCATCCTGAAAAACTAATACAGCGTAAAAAAACCTTCTAATTGAAGACAGATTTTAATTTTTTTAAAGACCCTAAATCTTAAATATAAGCTGATAGGAAAAGTTGAGTAACTCTTATAGAACAAAAAGACTAGTTTGTTTTGTGGATCCTTTCCTTTCATTGTCAATTGATGATAGAACTAAAATATTTAAACTCATCCACAGATCCACTTATGTATGGGTTCTCAAATAACTTGTACCAGGTACTTTCATTTCAATGGCACCCAACGAAAATGGTGACATGTGATTTGCAGTCAGATATTACAAGCCACACCTTGTGTGCTTGTCAATTATTTGGATCAAGAAATGAGGACCATTAATCATTATAATTATTATATATTTCAACTTCTCACAATTCGAATTGATGTTTTACCACATAATTTTATCAGAAAAATGTTATTTTTCAGTTGTCTTATCATAATGAAAACATGCCATGTGAACAGTCAGTATGTTTTTCATCATCATCATTGTTAAATTTGATGCAAACTGAAACCAAAGCTAAGCAAAATGGAGTCTAGGAACCCCAACTCACGTAATGTCCACCTTCGTTTTATTCTAATAATTGATTAGAAAGAGAAGATTAGATGAAGCTCATTAAGCTCGAATCCCAAGTCTACCCCATAATGATCATCTTTGTTTTCCAAGAAAATCCTATCCTTAAAGGTCCCTGTACTAAGTACTAACAAGGTACATTGCACTCATATGAATGAAACACAAACTTTGAGGAACGCTACGTGACTCCTTGAGTTCATGAAAACAAGACCATTAATAGTGAAAAAAGAATGAAGAATACCATTAGCCTCTTTTGCTTCTATAAATACTCCTACTCTTTTCCACAATATGCACAACACTCTCATCTCTCATTGGATATTCCTAATATTACTTTTAGAGTTCGGAAGAAAAAATCGCAAGGAAGAAATATGGAGAGGAAGTCCTGCTGTGGAGGAAGGAGCTATGTTTCATCTCCATGCACTGCACAGCCTAAGAAGGAACCAGTTGTGAGCCCAAAGAAAGAGGAAGATGTTAAGAAAGAAACTGCTGAGGATGTTAAAGGAAGTTTAACTTGTGGAGCTGGGGCAGCGGTGAAGTCTCCAAAGGCTGAGGAAAAGGAGATTGCTAGTGTTAAGAAAGAAGAAAAAGTTAATGTTGGATGTGGTGGTTGTGGTTAAGGATGTGATTTCTTAGTGGGTTTTGAGGGGGTTGGGTGTTTTGTTATGTTTATAATAGTTGGTCTGGTTTTTAGCTTTCTTTTATTTGTGTGATTGTCAGTTTGCTTTGTGGTTTCTATAGATGTGATGTAATCCATAGTTTGTTTGAAACTTTGAATAAGGCCCTCTCAATTCTCAAGTAATAAAATAATACAGTTGTGTAATGATGTAATCTCTCTCTCTCTCTCTCTCTCTCTCTCTCATCCTATAAATACAATTCTCAAAGAAAGTTTTATAAATTGATGCGACAATGAATATGATTGGTGCTACTGAAATAAAAAAATTTAAAAAATGTATAAACTGCCTTTTTTGAAATTGATGAGACATCAGTTTATGAGACTTGTGTAAATTTTATTTATAGAACTATTGGTGATGAGGAAGATTTGGCAAGGGTGTATTTGTTAAATTATTTAAGTCCGTCACATCTGCTAGTTGAAAACAAGTGGTATGGTATCTAAAAGTAAAATATTGTTATGGTACAGGCATAAAAACAAATTTCTATGAACTTCAAATTATGAATTTGAATTTTTTTGTTCATTTTCCAAATGAAGTCCACGAAGTCCTGAAATGTTTCTTAAATTGGTTCGTATATATATATGAAACATAAGCTTTTTAAGCCAGCCATAAGATTTCACTACGTTAAAAATTCCTTAAATGGAAGATACTGGAGGCTTTCATATAAAATGGAAAAACAATAGCCAAATAATCAGCATGAATGTGTGGTGGCTGATCCAATCTGTTGATCTGTGTGCATTGCTTGTAAATCCATCAATGTATTGTCCCACATTGAAATTCCCTACGTAGAACAGAAACTTTTGTTATTTAGTTGAACACTAGCTCCTCTTTAAGAATGCAACTATATTAACGTACTTCTATGATCAATGACAACATTTGTAATCATAACAAATATGAATCCACAAGCTAATGTAAATCTTCAAGAAGCAGTGATAACATGCTACCTCTTTGGTTGTTGTTGCTGCAGCCAGCATTGAGTGCATATCTAACATCTGGTATGGTGGCCTTGTTGTAGAATAAGAAGTTAGATAATAAGTTATTGATGCAATTGAGAACTTGTTGTGTCTCAAATAGGCATGGTCCATTGCAGAATAGGTCAGCAGCCTCAGGAGGTACATTAATATTTCCACTTGGATTCAATCTATATGCCTCATCACAGCCACTGTAGATCTGTGACACATCCAAAATGAAAAAAAATAGAAAGTTACACAACAAGAAGCATGGATGGACTTAGATTATGAAATCGTAAGGACAATGTAAAAAAAAAAAGGCTTTACTAAAACAAACAGGCTAGAAAGGAATCACAGGTGTTTTTAGCTTCTATATAATTAATAGAAGGTTATAGATGAAGTTAATTATTCAGAATTAATTTTGTCAGTCTCTTTGATAAACTATTAGTTGTCCCAATTAAACATGCAAGGTTTGAACTTTTTTAAATGGGAAGTAGAGTGGATACAGGTTCGAACTCATGACCGTCTGCTCTAACACTATCTAAGTTCATCACGACATATATTTGTCATAGCATATGAATATAAGGTTCTCACTGACAAGCTTATTGTTGAAACAAAACAAGGCTTGTGCTGTCATTTGCCCAGGGTTGTCATCTGCATAACCTGTTCGCAATCCATAAAGAAAAAAAGAAGAAAAGAAAAATGAATAAGGAAATTTGTATTGAAAAGAAGAAAAAAAAAGGTGAATGTCACAGGCATATAACCTGAGAAGCAGCAAAATATGGCAATGAAAAATAGTGTGAGGATGAAGAATTTCTGCTTTGGCAAGAATGAAAATGCCATTGCAAGAGCTGTGAGGAAGAAGAATTGGGTATAAAGAGGAAGGTCTATTTAAACTGGTATCAGTAGTACAGTATGGTATAATTTATTGTAAGAAATGGCTTACATGTTTTAATATTAGAAGTAATGCAGTAATGTAAGAGCCAAAATATTAGGCCACCCCACCAAGGCAATATTAAAGAAATATGAGTAGAGCTTAGTTGGTGACTGTTGTAGACTAATGGACTAAAAGGAAGAGTGAAAGTTGGTGTGTTAGCCACCAACTTGTAGTTGCTTTCAAAGCCTTTGAGTGTTAGAACTTCTTATTTCTATTTTTGGAATGATTGAGGGTAGAACCTAGAATTGAACTTCTATCATCTTTTTAGTGGATTTGCTGCATATATCTACCAAAGTTTAGAACAAGGCCACTGCCCAAACTTTGACTAAAGAACTCTAGTCATCTTTTGATTGCCTTTTGATAGTGATGAAAAGTTGGAGGATGGAAGAGGGTGTAAAAGTGTAAGAGCCTAAGAGGGGTTGCTATTTTGCCTTGTTTGGCAGAAAAGAAAAGTTAGAGAGAGAGATTAGGAGGAAACAATATCTTGCATATACCATGTAAACAATTTTATCACAATAACAATCAAATCTTAATCCCATAATTTAGGGGTCGGCTATGAATTTTTAACATATTAAAAGAGTAAATTATATGCATTTTTTTTTTCAAGAGTAATGCTACACAGACATAAACTATTTTACAACATTTTTACAATATGTTAATGTGGCCAATTCTTACTGATTTTCATTTGAGCCCACCACTACCATTATTTTTTCACTTATCAATAACCACTTACCATATAAATAGTTTGTTAAAAATATTGTAAAATAGTTTATATCTCTAGCATTTCCTTTTTTTTTTTAAACTTCCAAATTTTCTATATTTAATTCTTAAGAAACTCTTATGATAGAAATCACTATTGTTCACTCTTTCTTCTTACTTTTATTATCCTTCAAATTCTTTTTGCCTTCTCAATTTTCCACATCTTGACTAAACAAAACTCGTGTAAGCATTATTTTCCCTTGAGAAAGAAGGTAGGTGAACAAATGGGGGGAAACAACTTTTATAATGCAAAAAAATTATTATAAGCAAGGTACCGTGCTCTATTTTACAACATTTTTATAATATGTTAATGTGGCCAATTCTTACTAATTTTCATTTGAGCCCACCACTAACATCATTTTTTAACTTATCAATAACCACTTACCATATAAATAGTTTGTTAAAAATATTGTAAAATATCTCTAGCATTTTCTTTTTTTTTTTAACTTCCACCTTTTCTATATTTAATTCTTAAGAAACTCTTATGATAGAAATTACTATTGTTCACTCTTTCTTCTTACTTTTATTATCCTTCAAATTCTTTTTGCCTTCTCAATTTTCCACATCTTGACTAAACAAAACTCGTGTGAGCATTATTTTCCCTTGAGAAAGAAGGTAGGTGAACAAATGGGGGAAAACAACTTTTATAATGAAATAAAATTATTATAAGCAAGGTACCATGATTATTTGTGGGAAAAAAAATTATGTGCATGACTATTGAAATGAGGACAGAGCATGCAGCTTGGACTATTGAGAACAGGCTTGCATTGAAACTTGTTGAAGGCCCAAGCCCATTTAAAGAACTTTAATTGGACCATAAGTGGGCTTGTGAATTCTTCATTTTGGGCCCAAAAGGGAAAAACAGAAAAATCGGGAAAAACAATGGAGATGCGGGGTATCGATCCCCGTACCTCTCGCATGCTAAGCGAGCGCTCTACCATCTGAGCTACATCCCCTCTTATGAAATTACCATTACCAGTATACTTATAACAGCTCAAAATAACTTCTTAAAATAAGTCAAAAATTTATGTTTATTTATTTATTTATTTTTTTCACCTTTTCCTTTTGATTAAAAATATAAATAAAATTTTTTTAATTCCATTATGAGTTGAACTTTAAGAACTAAAAACTTTTAATAATGTTAAAATACCAAAATTTTCATGAATTTTTAAAATGATAAGTTGTAATTTGAGTAATATCAATTTCATATAAATTCATCATCGAGATCACTTTGCTCGACAAAATATGCAAAAATAAAAAAAGTCGCAAAAATTTTCCTTTCATTTGATTGCTTGCCTTTAAAAGGACTAAAATATTAAGTTTTTTGTTCTTAAATAACTGTCCAAATATTTGTTGAGGTCTCAAATATTTGTACCTGCCAATAGAATTAAAATTTAGTCTTTTTTATAGTTGCCTCGAGTCTTCCTGGCATGAGTAAATTTTTAAGGACAACATTTTTTACGTGATTCTATAGTACTGTCAGATTGTTCTTAAACTATTCTTTATTTTTTAATCTTGCTTATTATTCAGGATATTATATGTTGTATCAAAATTTGTTTATTCACTAAAATATTTCAAGCAAAATTTAGATTGGATAGGATTCTACAATTTGGCCTTACTATCATTTTTATGATCATCTGTTTTTTTTGTACAGCACCACAAAACAAAGTGTTCGGTTTTATTTTCATCAACCTCCACATCTCTCTTTTTTCTCTGGAAAATCTCCATGACATTTCATTCGACTTGTGTTTTTCAATGTTAATTTAAAAAAAAAATTTTTTTTTGAGGAACATTGTTAATTTTTAAGATCACGGCAAACTAATTTGAAGACAGTAATATTTAATTATCATTTTCCTTTTTCCTTTTATTAAGTCATTTTGGAAAATTTCATTGAGGAAGGATCGAAAAGATCTGTTTGATTGGAACTTCAAGAAATTTAACGACATTCTTCACAAAAGCAAATTGGCTATCGTCATAACCTTAAAGTTGTTCAAGTGGTCGATTTCAATGACCAGTTCAAATTGGCTAAGGCACGATTTTTGCACGTAAGGGAAATGGAGATCCACTCTTCGTAAACGACAAGGGTGAAGATTATGAATCATGCCAACATTGAAATGGAGATCCAATTTGTTGCCAAATTGGAATCAAAATCAGCAAAAAATTGGTTTCTTTTTTTTGGTTTTTGGTACAAAAAATTGGTTTCATGGCAGAGAGTGATTTTTTGTTTTTGTTTTGGTAATTGAATTAATGTTAGTAAAATTGAACCTTAAGAGGTGTTTTAGTGGGATTTTTTTTTTTTAATTTTAAATTTTAAATTAGGATATTCTTCTAAATCTTCATCTGGATTCTAGATTTCTTGAAATGATTTTTTTTTTGGGTCATTTTTTTTCGAGAATTTGATTGTGCATTGTCAGTTTATTGTCTTTTTTTTTTCCCTTGATAAAAAAAAAGGGGAAAAAAAAGAAAAAGAAAAAAAAAGAAAAGATGTGGTTTCACAAAAATGGACAGCACTTACCTCTTTGCCAATGTGATTTAAACAAAGATAGCAGAAAGATAGGTAGCCGAGTACTGTTATAAGTATTACAAGTTTTATTACATTAAGCTAATAAATTGACGTGTCACCAATTATAAAAAGACAATTCAAATATTGAATAGTGTGTTAAGGAAATCATACAACAACAACAACAAAGCCTTAGTCTCACAATTTGGGTCGGTTATGATTCCTTGATAGACTAGATTGGGAAAAAAATTCATGTGTCGGATCATCCAGTGTAATCACCTCTACTGCTACTTAATGTACTGAGAAAGCCACTTGACACCATCTAAATACTCTTTTGCTTCAGCCACAAAAACCTCAAGGGGACGGCCATTTTCATCAGCTGGCTCTACCTTACGCGTCCCTGTGGTGACATCAAGCAGGCCGAGGAAGAAACACAATCTCTCTTTTGGGAGAGAAAAAGCTCCATTAGATGTTACGACAAAAATAAGGAATGGAACATTTGCAAAGGCCTCATCAGACAGTAGAGCATTCAGCTCTTCTCTTGGCCCCAAAAATTGCTCCGTGTCCATGATATCAGCATTCACAATGTACGCAATGGCATCCATCTACAGAACAGAGATTACAATGTATTTAGCTATAATGCATTACTTAACAAGGAAGATAGCATGGTGGAGCAATACACAAAGGCAAGCAAAACTCAAAACAATTTCCACTTTGCTAGCCAACCAGGCGGCAATTTGCCAAATTCGCAATACAGAATCATGAGATATACAAGAATCAGCTTTTTTTTTTTTTGGTAAATAAAAGTAAAACAACTACAAGAAACAAGGGCTAAACAAGAAAGAATAATCAACATGTAAGAAGTAAATGATGTACTAGTAGAATGACAAAGAGAATGAATTATGTATGTTGTGACATTATTAGCAGACCTTCTAAAACAAAATGTGCTATAATCGAACTCCCATGATCAATGTTTGCCTTCCATGAATCAAATATAAACACAGAAAGGTTTGCCTGGATTATGAAGGCAATAGTATATTAAGATTTAGGGTCAGGCAATAACATAAGCAAAAACAATTTCACAGGCCGCTGGGGTTCAGTTGGGATAGCAAAGTTTAAGCATATGAAACATAGATACAATAAATTTAGTAAATGGAGATATATAAGAGCACCAAAATTCTCATTTGCTTAGTATTTTGGTTAGAGGTTAGCCAAATCAGTTAAAAATATAACAAAGGCTAACTTTTCATTGCAAAACCAAAATATTCAATATTGCCAAATTTATGGCATATACTATATAGTAAGAACATTCACAACAAAGATTGTAATGAAATGCTATTTTTATAGTTCTAAACACTAAAAACGAGCTCCATCAATGAAGCTATATCTAAAAAAAAATTGGCAACTAGCTACAGTAAGAGCAATATAAAAAATTACTAATAAAAAAGAAGTTTACCTTGCACAGGACAATCTCAAAATTTTTGGAACTTGCTTGGAGCCTGAAGAGTACAAAATTTGGCGTGATGGATCCGTTCAAGTAGACCCGATGGTACTAGGTTAGTGGGCTGTCGGAGATAAGGCAACAAAGGGGCATCGGATGGATGGGACATGTGACGGATGGACTCCTCCCCATAATAGACGGATAGTCCCCCGATATGGATGGATTCAAGTCACATGAATACAAGGTAGACAGATACTAAAGCCACATGGTACCAACATGGTTTTGAGTGGGCTTCAAGAAATCCTAAATGGAAATAACTTGCGTCCCACGGTTAACCCTAATCAGTAGAATTCCAATAGGAAAAGGATCCCGTAATATACGCATATTTATGATGATCTTCCCCGTAAAGAAACACCTTCCTACGCAAGAAACGGAGGTCGGTTCTACGGTTAACCCTAATCAGTAGAATTCCAACAGGAAAAGGATCCCGTAATATACGCACATTTATGATGATCTTCCCCGTAAAGAAACACCTTCCTACACAAGAAACAGAGGTCGGTTCTACACTACTATAAAAACCCAAAGCTCTCAGAAAAACAAGGTACGCATAATTCACCCTAACTCTGACATTCTAGAGTTGTGAAAAAGTTCTCTAACTTAATCATCAGAGGGTTTTTGGTCGGTACCACACCGGTACTCTCCTAAGGTCTTCTTGTTCTGTGTTGTGCAGGTGTTGTCTTGAGCACGTGAGGACTGTGTAACTAATTGACGATTTTCGGCATCATCAGTTGGCGCCGTTTGTGGGGACTTCAGAGATAAGCCATACTTACCGCTTTCTGGACAAAAAGTTGCATGGTACTTACTCGTTTGATGGCAATAACCACTAACAATCAAGGTGACGAATTGCGTACCACTGCCCTAGAGAGATAAGTTCAAACCCTCGCAGCAGCAGTGGAACGCCTCACCAAGCAAAATCATGACCTAGAGGAGCAAATGCGCCAGAAGAACGCAGCACTTAACACCCAGAAGGAAGACCAGGAAGGAACCAACGCTGAAAGAAGGAATCAAGAGGGGCCGAAAGGCAGCAATGCCCCAAGCAGACAAGAGCGACAGGATACCAACCGTCCATCCGCCATAGATACGGCTCCCCCTCACATAGTTGCGGAGATGTAGATGATGAAGGAATGGATGGACTTCATGATGAACGCCCTTAGAGGACGAGTGTCTAGCGACCTCGATGACTTGGTCCATCGAATTGATTCACCATTCACCGCATCCGTCACGTCGTTCCCCCTACCACCAAAGTTCTGTATGCCTTAGGTAGAAAGCTACGACGGATCTAAGGACCCCCTAGATCACCTGGAGTCCTTCAAGACTTTGATGCACCTGCAAGGAATGGTAGACGAGATTATGTGCAGGGCCTTCCCCACTACATTGAAAGGCCCTGCAAGGATTTGGTTTAGCAGGTTAATGCCCAATTCCGTTGGTACCTTTAAGGAGTTGAGTGCCCAGTTTGCCTCACACTTTATTGGGGGGCACAGGTATAAGAAATCCACTGCATGCCTAATGAGCATTAAGTAACGGGAGGATGAGACGCTAAGGTCTTACATAAATCGCTTTAACAAGGAGGCACTCTCAATCGATGAAGCTGATGACAAGATACTCGTTGCCGTGTTCACGAACGGGCTGCGGAAGGGTAAGTTTCTATTTTCCTTGTATAAGAATGACCCGAAGACCATGTTGGATGTGCTCTACAGGGATACTAAATACATGAACGCGGAAGACGCGCTGCTGGCTGGCGAAGAGAAGCCCAAAAAGAGAGAAAGACAGGAGGAATCACGACAGGACAAGGGGCGAAAGATGGCCAGGACAGGAGATAGAAGGGAAGATAGACACTCCAAGCCTCCAACCGGAAGGTTCACAAGCTTCACCCCTTTGAACACCACGATTGATCAAGTCCTGATGCAGATCAAGGATGAAGGGGCCCTGACATTCCCTGGCAAGTTGAAGGGAGACCCCAGCAAGAGGTCTAGAGACAAGTACTGCCGTTTCCATCGCGATCACGGCCACGACACGTCCGAGTGCTACGACTTAAAGCAGCAGATAGAAGCTTTCATCAGGCGAGGGAAGTTGCAGAGGTTCATCGGTAAGGAAGGGATGGAATAGCCCCAAGGACAGCCTGCTCGGAGAGAAAATGAGCACCCTAAGCCACCTTTGGGAGACATAAGGATGATTATAGGGGGTAATGCAACTTCCAGTTCTTCCAAGAAGGCACGCAAGACCTACCTATGAATGGTTCAGAACGTCCAGCTGATGGGGTACGTTCCAAAGATTGTACGAATCGACAACCCCGTAATTGGGTTCACGGAGGAAGATGCCCGACGTCTCCATCACCCACACGATGATGCACTTGTAATCAGCATATGAATAGGGGATTACAACACACATCGAGTCCTTGTGGACAACGGTAGCTCTGCCAATATCTTATACTACCCAACATTCTAGCAGATGAGGATAGGGAAAGAATGGTTAATTCCAACCAATGCACCACTCGTAGGATTCGGAGGAACAAGGGTGCATCCCCTAGGAGCGGTCACCCTGCCAGTAACGGTCGGTGATTACCCTTAGCAGATCACCAAGGATGTCACATTCCTGATTGTTGATTGTTCATCCGCGTACAATGCCTTATTGGGTCACCTTACTTTGAATTCATGGAAGGCCGTAACCTCAACCTACCATTTGATGATCAAGTTTCCCATCAAGTACGGAGTGGGAGAAGTAAGAGAGGATTAAGTGGTGGCACGCGAATGCTACATTGCCATGCTGGAGATGGACGATTATTTGCAGACTATGTGTATAGAAGAATAGCGGACAGTAGTAAAACCGGTGGAAGGGTTGGAAAAAGTACTCCTTGATGATTCTAAGCCTGATCGAACAACGAGGATAGGCACTTTAGCCAGCTCGCTAGTGCGTCAAGCACTCACGACGTTCCTAAGGGAAAACCAGGACGTGTTCGCCTGGAGTCATGAGGACATGCCAGGAATTAACCCGTCAATCATAGTCCACAAGCTGAACGTATCGCCTTCATTCTCTCCCATTTGGCAGAAAAAGCGGGTATTCGCATAGGAGCGGGACAAAGCTATAGTTGAGGAGGTTCACAAATTACAGGAAGTAAACTTCATACGAGAAGTGTACTACCCCGACTGGCTGACGAACGTGGTGATGGTCAAGAAAGCCAACGGAAAGTGGAGGATGTGCGTAGATTTCACATACCTAAACAAGGCCTGCCCCAAGGACAGCTATCCTCTCCCGCGGATTGACACCTTGGTAGACTCAACTGCAAGACACCAGTTGCTAAGTTTCATAGATGCATTCTCTAGTTACAACCAAATTAAACTGAATGAGGCGGATCAGGAGAAGACTTCATTTGTAACTAGTTAGGGTCTCTTTTGCTACAAAGTGATGCCATTCGGACTCAAGAACGCGGACGCCACTTACCAAAGGCTGATGAACAGAATGTTCGTGCATCAGATTGGAAGGAATGTGCAAGTTTATGTGGACGACATGTTGGTAAAAAGCATACGGGAGGACGACCACTTGAGCGACCTCCAAGAGACCTTCGATACCCTTCGGTCATACAACATGAAATTGAATCCAAAAAGTGTGTTCAAGGTGACGGCAAGAAAGTTCTTGGGATCCATAGTATCCCAAAGGGGTATTGAGGTCAACCCAGAAAAGATACAGGCCATAATGGAGTTAGCTCCGCCAAAGACAATCAAGGAGGTACAGAGCCTGAACGGCAAGGTAGCTGCATTAAACAGGTTCGTCTCAAGAACAACGGATTAGTGCCTACCTTTCTTCCGCACATTGAAGAAGTCATTTGAATGGACGACCGAGTGCCAACAAGCGTTTGAGGATCTAAAAGCATATATTTCTTCTCCGCCATTACTAAGCTTGTCTAAGCTAGGGGAAGAACTGTTCCTATACCTAGCCGTCTCCTTAGCCGCTGTCAGCGCGGCTTTGGTCAGACAAAAGGATAGGGTGCGGAAGCCCGTATACTTCACAAGCCGAGCACTCTGAGGAGCGGAAGAGAAGTACCCCCCGATGGAAAAGCTCGCTTTCACGTTAGTAACTGTGGCGTGAAAGCTCAAGCTGTATTTCCAGGCACACACTGTGGTCGTCCTGACGAATAAGCCCCTACGCAGAGCAATGAGCAGCCCTGAAGCTGCGGGACGGATGGCAATATGGGCAGTTGAGTTGAGTGAATTTGACATACAGTATCGACCGCGCACGTCTATAAAGGGGCAAGTAATCGTTGACTTCATCGCAGAATTCACTCTCGTGAAAGGCCAGGGGGCAGAAGAGAACCCACAATGGAGCATCCACACAAACGGATCCTCTAATAGGCAAGCAAGTGGAGCTAGTGTAGTACTTCACAGCCCAGAAGGAGATAAGATTGAATGCAAGGTCCGTCTTGATTTCCCTACGACCAATAACGAAGCAGAGTACAAAGCCTTGATAGCGGGGCTGGACCTTGCCAAGGCAGCAGGAGTTGAAAACTTGGTCGTATACTGCGATTCCCAAGTAGTAACCAGTCAGGTTAATGGCAACTATGAATGCAAGAATGAATGGATGAAGAAGTATCTTGAACAGGTGAAGGGTCGAGTTAGCAACCTCCAAGTAAAGTTTGTTCAAATCCCAAGGGAGGAGAACAAGCACGTCGACTAACTTGCTAAAGCTGCTTCAGCGGAGCACATGCTCGTCCCCGGTCAGGTATTATCCTTCGTCCAAATCTCATCATTAATAGATGATGCCAATGTGCAGGAGATAGGTTCCGAGAACTATTGGACGACACCAATAGCCTCCTACCTGAAGGACGGCGTGCTACCAGACGACAAGGAAGCTGTAAGGAAATTGAAGGTTCAAGTAGCTCACTTCACTCTGATTAAAGACATTCTATATAAGAGGGGCTTCTCTCGACCGTACTTGAGGTGCCTCATCCCCGAGGAGGCAGACTATGTCATGAGAGAATTCCATGAAGGAGTCTGCGAAAACCACTCTGGATCACGGTCGTTGGTGCATAAATTAATCTGGGCAGGATACTACTGGCCAATCATGCAGAAGGATGCCCATGCATACGTCAAAGCTTGCGACAAATGTCAGAGATTTGGCAACCTCATAAGGCAACCAACAGAGGAGCTCACCCCAATGACAGCCTCGTGGTCGTTCGCTCAATGGGGATTGGATATCATGGGCCCCTTCCCAACAGCAGTTAAACAGAAGTTCCTAATAGTCGGCATTGACTACTTCATCAAATGGGTAGAAACGGAAGCCCTGGCCACCATCACGGAGAAAAATGTGCGTAACTTCGTATGGAAGAACATTATTTGCAGGTACGGTATACCTAGAGTGCTTGTCTCGGACAACGGGAAGCAGTTCGACAACGATGCATTTAGAGATTTTTGCTCGCAGTTAGGAATCAAGAACCACTACTCATCCCCCGCACACCCTCAAGCCAATGGACAAGTTGAGGTCACGAACCGATCCTTGCCCAAAATCATCAAGATTCGGCTGGAGGGGGCGAAGGGTATATGGCCGGACGAATTACCAAGTGTTTTATGGGTATACAGGATGACGGCAAGAATGCCTACAAGGGAGACACCGTTTCGACTAGCATACGGAAGTGAGGCGGTCATCCCGGCTGAAGTAGAACTTACAAGCTACATGGTAGGAAACCACGACGAGGGCAGGAACGACGAAACCATGCGCTTGCAGCTTGATCTGGGGGACGAAGTCAGAACAATGGCAGAGCTAAGGCTAGCACGATACTAGAACCTCATGGCTAAGCACTATAATTCTAAAGTCAGACACAGGGACTTCCAGGTTGGGGATCTTGTCTTGAGAAAGGTAACAGGCGCCACAAAGGACACCTCACAGGAAAAGCTAGAACCTCACTAGGAAGGGTTGTACAGAATTGCATCATGGCATAAGAAGGGAACATACCACTTGGAGACATTGGACGTGCAAAAGTTGCATCACCCATGGAACACGGAGCACCTAAAGAAGTACTACCAGTAGACAGTGACAAGAAAACAATATTCCTTATTTCCAATTTACTTCCTTTTAAGTTAATTTTTATTATTTAATAGTATTTTTAAGCTCGAACGGTAGTAACTTATTTTTTCCTTTTTACGAACAATTTCTACGCATATTTTATCACATAATAAGAGGAGTTATTCAGAAATGCCATGTGTATACTATCTACATCCCTACCGTTAAGTCCGTAAGTGGACGAAATCATCCTAAAAGGGTGATTTGAAAATTTATGAAGTCCATCATGTAGGATGGACTCAACCACGCGTTGAAATAAAAACACAAATCCGTAAGAGGACGGATTCATCCTAAAAGGGTGATTTGAAAAAATGATAGTCAATCAAGTGGACGGACTCAACCACGCGTTGAAATAAAAACACAAGTCTGTAAGAGGACAGATTCATACTAAAAAGGGTGATCTGAAAATTTATGAAAGTCCGTAAAGCGGCCGGACTCAACCACGCGTTGAAAAAAAATCACGTCTATAAGAGGACGGGTTCATCCATGAGCGTTGAATTACAGTCAAGTCTAGAAAGTGGATGGACTCATCTTGAAAAAGATTATATTTAACAAGTCCATAAAGTGGATGGAATCATACCAAAAATAATAGCTCAAATTTACCAAGTCTACTTAGTGGACAGATATATCTTTTAACCAATCCATAAAGTGGACGGGATCACCCTAATGAGATGAAATAAACCCGTCAGGCTCACAAGGTGAATAGATTCAAATACATTTGCTTAAACCTACAAGGCGAACGGATCCATCCTAGCCACTGAGTTATATTCACATAACCATAAACTGAACGGATTCATCTACAAGAATAAAGGCCAAAGTAGACGGACATTTTAAAACAAATGATGTCTGGACACAAAAAGCAACGGATAAATTGAACATAAATACTGTTCTTAAAAACTTTACATTTTAGTTAAAGTAAATAGAAAAAACTATTGCTGGACGGGGGGGTTTTCTTCATCCTTCTCTTCCACAATCTGCATGTCTTTAGGTTGACGGGTACCACCCTCGATGGATTGGATTTGGCCTTTAATGGGAGTAGACTCTTCGTCACCACGAGGATCATCAACAAGGGCATCATCAGCAAATAGTTCATCAATGCTCTCGAAGTGGACGGGCTGAGCTGGGGTCTGGGCTGGGGCATCAATAGAAACATGCGACAAGTCCAGGTCTGGAAAAGAAGCTTTGACTTGACGGAGGCAGTCATCAAAGCCATCAACGTCAGAGCCTCCGAGCTCAGCCAAAAGGGCGTCGAAATCACGGTACTCTCGTAACACATCTTCCTTCGCCTGATGGAGCTGATCCTTGGCATCACTGATCTCTTTCTCCTTATCCTCTAGGACCTGCCTCAGCATCTCCGTTTGCTTCTCCAACTCACCTCTAACTTGCTCTGAGCAAGCAAGCTTCTTCTCCTGAACCGTTTTCCAGGCCTTTAGCTCAGCAAGCTTATCCTTCATCGACCTTGCCTTTACCCTAACACGGTCTAGTGCCATCTCATGGTTTAGGTAACAGCCCATCAACCCTTTCATCATTAGCATCACTTGAAAACAAAAGAGGGGTTAGTGGCCAGGCAAGTTAAAGGAAAGAGAAAGAGAAAGGAGATGGATACGGTTACCTGCGCAATGCTAAAAAGACCTGTCTCCCCCATAACTTCGGTTGTGTGGTTGCTTAAGTCCTCATAATCGTCAGTTGAGATGATGGACGAAAGCTTCTCCAGTGCATACCGGGAATCCTCGTTTTTCAGTGACGGGGACATGACCCGTCATGAGTCCCTTGCCCTTCCCTTGGCTGAGCGGAGTTGCCGTCTTCTTAGGTTCAGCCTTTAACCCGACGATTGAATCGGGCGTCACCTTGGGCTTTTTCGGAAGACAGTCAGTCTTCTCTAACGGTTTCCTCTTGGACGACGGGTTGGCCGGACCTGTCCCTTTAGGGAGTTGACTCCCCTTTTGTTTTTTTTTTTGCAGCAGCTTGCTGCTTAATGTAGGCCCTTCTTTTGCTGTCTTCCATTTCTGCACAAAGGTGGACGGATAAAATGAGTTAGATAATTTAAAAGCAAAGAAAGAAACCAACGTATTGGGCGACGGACTTACGTTGGCGAACTTGACGGTCGTAGTGACGGGCAGCTGCTGTGGGTTCTGGTCCGTCACAATACCAGTAGAGAGTATCTAAGTTGACTAGTTTAGCCCACGTCTTCTCTGACAGCGTGGTTTTGTTGAAATTTTTTTCCAAAAAACTCCATTGCTCAAGTGTGACTTGAGGACGGTCCTGAGCTGCAATAGGAGACGGTTAAAGTAACAAGTAAAGCTAACACGGTTAAACACCTAAATACAGACGGATGCATACTAGACGGGGGCATTATACCCCATGTCTTGTCGACGAGTATGCACTCTTGGTCACCAGGGTGACACATCTACTCGTCACCTTCCATAAAAAAATAGCGACTCTTCCAATTCCTGTTTGAGTCGAGGGTGTCACACACAAGCCTCAGCAACGGGCTCCTGGACACAAAAATATACATGCCTTTGGACTTAACGATCTCAGTCGGACGGTAATAATGAAAGAACTCTTCCACCGTCAACCTACGTGCCCCGTCAGACATGGCCCCGTACAAAACCTCCGCGCCAAGGAAAACCCTCCAGGCGTTTGGGGCAATTTGGATGACGGCCAACCCTAAGTATTGAAGGAGGCGACGATGGAGAGCACTCAGTGGAAATTTGAGCCTTGCTTTCAGCATTTGCTTATAGATTCCGACGCCTTTGACACCCTCGTAATAACACTTCTCTGATTTGTAGGGTAGACGGAGGGGTATGTGGACGCCTTCAGTTAGTACTTCTCCCTAAGTGTATTAAAGTGTGCTTGTTTGATGGTAGAAATGAAGTCGTTGACCGTCCACAAAGGGAGTATTATAAACTCCCTAAGTTCATCTGGACCTATGATGGATTGGGTTAGGGGTTCAGCACCAACTAGCCCATCAGTAGAATCACCCTTTGACCTATCCGTGTCCAAATCCTCATCCTTTGTGGAAGGTGAGGTGGCTGACGGATTCCTCTCATCACTTGAGGTGCTAGGGTCGTTCCGACCTGATGGGAACACCTCATCGTAGCCCGCCCCCTCGCGGACACACGATTGTTCACTCGACGCACTAGACATCTGTCACCTACACGTGACAGGTAAACCCTAAGACACTGACAGATCTACATAGATGACTAGTGTGCAAAAATCTAAAGAATAGCAAGGGAATTCAACAGAAAGGTGAAAAATACTTACCGGTTAAAGATGAGCAACAGGAGAAGTGTAGATGACAGGCGCACTAAGTAGACGGTATGCTAGTTTATCAAAGGAGACGGTAGCGCTTTGATCGTGAATTCGCTGAAGAAAGTAAAGAATGAGAAGTAAAGAAGCAGGTTTATATAAAGGGAACGGCACGGAAGACGAAGTGATGCTTCGTTCCAAGAGATTAACCACTGAAGAAACGCCACGTGCCCCTATAACATTAATGACCCTAGGTTAGCCTGTCAATCTGTGCGCGCTTCTTAGGAGACGAGTCAAACCGTCACTCCACGGGTTCGTCCAAAGGAGGTGACGGACCCATGGAGTGAGGGGGCAACTGAAGAGTACAAAATTTGGCGTGACAGATCCGTTCAAGTAGACCCGACAATACTAGGTTAGTGGGCTGTCGGAGATAAGGCAACAAAGGGGCATCGGATGGATGGGACATGTGACGGATGGACTCGTCCCTATAATAGACGAATAGTCTCCCGATATGGACGGATTCAAGTCACATGAATACAAGGTAGATGGATACCAAAGCCACGTGGTACCAACATGGTTTTGAGTGGGCTCCAAGGAATCCTAAATGGAAATAACTTGCGTCCCATGGTTAACCCTAATCAGTAGAATTCCAACAGGAAAAGGATCCGTAATATACGCACATTTATAATGATCTTCCCCGTAAAGAAACACCTTCCTACGCAAGAAACGGAGGTCGGTTCTACATTACTATAAAAACCCAAAGCCCTCAGAAAACAAGGTATGCATAATTCACCCCAGCTCTAGCACTCTAGAGTTGTGAAAAAGTTCTATAACTTAACCATTAGAGGGTTTTTGGCCGGTACCACACCAGTACTCTCCTAAGGTCTTCTTGTTCCGTGTTGTGCAGGTGTTGTCTTGAGCATGTGAGGACTGTGTAACTAACTGACGATTTTCGGCATCATCAGAGCCAATAATGTATATTGACCTGATGTCAATGGATTTTGTATTATAATAGTAGTATTTTTAATTTACATTTGATTTAAAGGGTAAGTTTGAATTTGGATTCCTTCTAAAAGTACTTTGAAAATTTCCTGGAACTAGTAAAATTTTTTATTTTTTATTTTTATTATTGCACTCCGTATTTCAATTTTTTGATAACTTTTTTTTTTTAATTTAAAAAATAGAAAAATTTTCGTAACTTTATTTAAGGGTAATTTTAGAAACTCTTATATTTTTATTTAAAAGACAAGGCAATAAATGATGTTTGCTTATAAAGCTGGATTATCTAAAAAGTTGAGTTATGTCCTCTTGCGTTAATTTTTTACTAGTATATTATTATAAGGAAAAAGTTAATGAATGTGCTAAAGGCATTGCTTTAGAAAAAGTTTTAAGAAATTTTTTATGAATAAATAAAAAAGTAACTGATTTTTTTTTAGAGTTTTTTATATTTCTTATAAAAGTAGTATCAAAACTTTCCTAAAATGATTCATTAACAAATGTCCTAAGAGCATCCGTTAACCAGACCCTATTTATAATTACTCAACTCAACTTCTTCACTCACTCGAAACCTTATGCTTATTTTTTTTCACCTTTTCCTTCTGATTAAATAAATAAATATAAATTTAATTCCATTATGAGTTCAACTTTAAGAACTAAAAACTTTTGAAAATGTAAAAAAAAAAAAAAAAAAAAACCAAAATTTCCATAACTTGTTAGAATGATAAGTTGTAATTGAAGTAACATCATTTTCATATGGATTCATTATTGATACCACTTTTATTATACATCAATCACAAAAAACTAACTCAAAAAATATATATTAAAAAGAAAAAGTTGCAAAATTTTCGTTTCATTAGTTTTCTTATCTTTAAAAGAAATAAATATCATATGCTGTCCTTTAGAAATAGTCCAAATGTTTGTTGCTGTTGTCAAAAATTGTATATTATAAGAGGTATGATTAGTTTCATTTTTCAAAGTATAGGAGCATTCTCTTGTACTTTTCCTTAAACTTGTGCTTTTCTTGTACTAGTGGAGAGAATACATAGTTTACGGCCCGTTTAATAGTTAAATGCCGATCTATATTGGTGAATAAAGACGCATACAATAACGGTCGTATTGATTTATGATCAACAAGAGTAATATGAAAAATATATGGGTCACATTTTTTTTAGTTCTCTTGGGTTTGTTTGGTTGGGGAGATAAAAAAAGTGAGAGGATGGAAAAATGAGAGGATAGAAAATATAGTTTATTACTCTTATACTCTTATTACATAATATGTAAGAAATAATTTCTTTATACAGAAGAAAATACTACTTATTATTAATTAAAATGAATAAAATAACTTATTATAAAAATTAACACATCATACATATAAACTTTTATTATTTTTCTTTGTTATTATATATAATATATACTATATTATATTGTTGGGTGGAAACAGCAATGAGAGAGAGAGAGAGAGAGAGAGAGAGTGAGACGACAAGAAGGATAAAAAAAATGAAGAAGAGGGAGACATTGGGTAGTAGCTGTGCAAAAGAAGTGAGGAAAAAAAAAAAGATAAAAAAAATTGTATGGTTCTTGGTTGAAGGTGATAAAGAATTGGTTGGATGGATAAGTCATAAGTGAGAGTTATTAATAATGTTGGGTTACTTTCATAAGATCATTTAGCTGAGCCTAATATCAAGTTTTTAACTGTGTTTTCTCTCCATTTTAGAGAGATCAATTTGTGGTAGGTCGAAGGAAAAAATTGTCTAGGTCCTACCAGCATTGTTATTCTCTTCCCTTCTTATCAAACGACTCCAAAAACAATTTTATCTTCTCTATTTTCTCTCTCTATTTTCCCCTTTAACCAAACCCATCATAAATCTCATTTGCTGAGTGTCAAATTTATCCTTCTTTCCCATAAATAATGCAGAATTGAATTACATTTGAGAGAGTATAAAATTCACAATTGAATTGACAACACCCCCTCCAATTAATTTTCTATACATTACTTATTCTTAAAGACAATCCCCTTGCTTTGGTCTCAATTTTTTAAAGATATCCCAAAATATTCGCAAAGAGATGCTACTATTCAATCAACTTCCTCTTCACGCATTTTCTCTTTCTCATCCCAAAAATAACACATATGTCTGACCCTCACGGTCCTCCTTTTCTGATCTTTTCCCAATAACACATGTCCCACTCCCACCTCCTTTTCTCTTCTCTTTCTTCAAATTTTGGAAAAGAAACAAGAAAATAAAAGAACAAAGTCTACACCTCTTTTTTATAGCTCTCACAATCTCCTTTTCATTAACACTCTTCAATCTACTCTTCTCTCTCTCTCTCTCTCTTTTGGAAAATCTCCATGTCACATTTTATTCCTTTTGTGCTTTTCAGTGTCAATAAATTTTTTTTAGGAACAGTATTAATTTTTTAAATCACAGCAAATTAATACATTAAGAGGGCATTTGATTCGTCGTGATGTTACATTACGCCGTTGTATTATGTTATTGTAATCTTACATTAATGTAATCTCAATACAAGAATACAACATTATATTGTTTAGAAAGATAATGAGATTAAGATAATATGATATATATTGTAATTTAAATTATGGTAATGTTAGAGAAAATAAAATAAACCAAAAATCTTAATGTGACATCATTGTAATGTGCATTACATTAAATTAAACTCCTTCTAATATGTACTTATTTGTTTTTTTCTTTTTCCCTTTTTCCTTATAGTAAAGTATTTTGGAAAATTTCATTGCTGAAGGATACAAAAGATACATTTTTTTTTGAGGGGGATACAAGAGATACATTGATTGGAAGACTCTTCACAAGATTGGTCTAAATTACTAATTCAAAAAAATTTGACATTCTTCACAAAAGCAAATTGGCTATCATCATAACCTTGAGAAGTAATTTAATTTGGGTGGTCCAGGTTGACTTCAATGGTCAGTTCATACTAGTGGCTACATAAGAGCTTGCATGAAAGGGAAATGGAGACCAAGTCTTCGTAAACGACAAGAGCACCGCCATTTTTGTTGCCAAATTGGAGTCAAAATCAGCAAAAAATTGGTTTCATCTTTCATGGAGAGAGTGGATTTTTTTAATAAAAATTTTATATTTCATATTAGGATATTCTTCTAAATCTTTTTCCGGATTGTAGACATTCTAGACTTCTTAAGGTGATTTATTTTTCATCTTTTTTACAAGAATTTGATTGTGCATTGTTAGTTTATTTTGGTTTTGTTATGATTTCCTTATCTCATCATTCAATATTTGATAATATACTATTAGTTATTTGATAATCTACGATTAGTTAGTATGGTATATACTATATACCACATACAATCCACCTGTTTAACAATTGGGCAAGACTTAGGTGTAGTATTTAGGTGCTGTTCCTTAGGTTCTCCTCTTAAAATTCTACTATGTGGATTTTTTTTTATTTTTTTTTTATTTTTTATGGGATGGAAGTGTATTTTTTAATTAAGTAGCCACATGACTGAATCTTAAGAGGGGAACCTAAGAAATAGCACCTAAGATACTGTATCTAAGTTTTGTCCTTAACAATTAATCTTGCACAGCTTAAGAATGTTGAAATTTGAAAACTTTCCATATCTCTATTTGTGGGGAAATTATATGTTATCATTGTTTATCTGTGGGGAAATTATATTTTTATACAATATTTTACACTTTACTCTTGAATTAATGAAATACATAATTGACCCCCTAAAGTTATAACTCTGTAATATTTAATCCTTAACCATTTGTTTTGGGGTTAAGTTTAACAAAATTTAACATTAAAAGATAGATTTATCCCTCCCTCCAAAACATATGGTAGAAGGTAAATTGGCTTTTTAATACTATATTCCATTAAACTTAATTGATAAAGTGACGGGGTGAGATAAAGTATTATACGGGTTTTAGTTTAGGGGACCAATCATGCATTCTTGTAGTTCATGAGGGTAAGTGTAAAATAAGGTATAATTTATGGTGAAAAATGTAATTTTTCCTTATTTGTTTGAACTTTGAACCACAATGGCAAAAGAGGTTAGTGTTGTCCATTTCTGTAAACCAACAAAAAATGGTTAGATGGAAGGATATATGACCAGTAATGGAGAAAAGGATGGGGAATAGATATAGCATATTAGCATATAGGGATGAATAAAAATTTGTCCAAAAAAAAAAGGGATCCTCTGAGAGGCTAGTACTACCACTTACTAAAAATACTATAACCCATGGACTCCAATTAGTACTTTGTGAAAATCTCTATTTAAATTCTATAATCAGGTTTTGGAAACAGCTTCTGGTCAAGAAAGATCAAATTTGGGACTTGGTCTGGTTCAATCTTTGGTAAGTAATTCAAGTACTATGCAATTATTGCACTTAATGACTTTGCCAACTTTTGGAAGTGAATGCTACTTTGGTTTGTTGTCCAATCTTTCTAGATAGTTGGTCTTTCCGTTTTATTTGCTTTTGAAAGCAAAAGTGATGCTAAAAAGTTTACTTCCAACTTCCAAGAGGATGAAAAGTACTTCCGGAATTAGCAAAAGGAAAACTCTATTTGGGAAATGACGATGTATATGATTGCTTTTATTAAGCTGATGAATATGCATATATAACTATATGTTACAGTGTTTGTGCTCTAGTTGCGTCTAAGTGGGGATATAAGAATTGTTGATAAAGAGCCTGGTGAAAGAGGCACTCGCTTCAACATCAACCTCAAGCTTCCCAAATGCAAACACTGAAGGGGAATTCTCTAGAATGGACAAGGATTGCCTCCAAATGGATTTCAGTCTAAACCAAATGGATACCGTGTTATAGCAGGCAATCAAACCACATCTATATCATATTTAATACCTATAAGATAAATAAGATACCACCTCACTGTAAGAGACCACCTCTACTAGTACTACTACTAAATGTAGTGAGAAAGCCACTGGAAACCTTCTAGATACTCTTCTGCGTGTGATGATTGAGCCACAAAAACCTCAAGGGGATAGGCATTTGCGTCCGCCAACTCTGAGGTAACATTGGGCAAGCCAAGTGAATGTTCAAAATGTGTGTAAAACACCCTTGAATGTTTAGACCCCCAATTTACAAATTACCAATTCAATCTTAATATCAAACAATGTATGTGCGGAAAATGAACATAAGCTTATAACCGAATTGATAAACAATCTAAACCAAATAAAATCACATCCACAGCAGAAGTTAAATGGCAAAGATTAAGGGAAGAGAGATGTAAACACAAGGACAACACAACGATGTGTTATCGAAGAGGAAACCGAAGCCCTCGGCGTAAAACCTCTCCGCCGCCTTCCAAGCGGTCAATAATCCACTAGAAAATGTAGTTGGGATACATGAACAGCAATAGACCCTCCAAGCCTAATCTACCCAGTGTACCTAAGCCCTCCAAGCTTCTTGCTCCAATGAGGTTGCGCCGAACTTTTGTCTTTTCTAGCTTACCGGATTCCGCTATAGCCCATAGCATCAACCAATAACCATTGGTCCCTTCCTAACTGCTTCCCAAAGCACCAAAAAGCCTTCTCACAAATGTGGGTATGGTGAGAAAAGGATTTGGTCAAGAACCTCTCATGGATGTAACAATGGAGAGGAAAAGAGTAGAGGAATTTGAAGAGTCTCTAAGTGAAGATTGGGGATGAGTCAATCTTGTTTTTCTCTAGGGTTTCTCTCTCAAAATTATCTTTGGAAGCTCTCTACATTTCGTGGGTATAAGGGGTATTTATACTTGTGTGTGTTTGGAATGCGAAGAGTTAGTTTTTCCAAAACAGAGCTGGCTGGTGGCTTGGCCTCGTGCCTTGACTGAGCCACGAGTTCAAGCCGCGAGGTAACTGAACGGCCAGTCTGTACTTTTTGTCCTGTAGTGCTCCAGTTGGCATGACGCTTTAACTTCTGGCATGCTTGGCACGTGTGCAACTTCTGGCGGCTTGCAAGCCGCGAGCAACCCGCGAGATCCAGTCGCGAGACCCTGCTTCTTTGCACAATCTTGAACATTTCTTCACACTCTCTCACACACTACCCTTACATGATTCTCACCTAAATACAGGGTTACTAATTGCTAAAATACAAGCAAATTTGGCACGAAATAAAGCCAACGGAATGGTTGATTAAATTCAACCTTACACCAAGGAAGTAACGCAATCTCTCTTTTGGTAGAAAAAGAGCTCCAGTAGATGTTATGCAAAAAATAAGGACTAGGACTTACTTCCATAAAGGCCCCATCAAAGAGTAGAGCATTTAACATAGTTCAAATTGGGGTGAATCTGAATCCGGATTACTTGCAAAAACTTATCACAATCGTGTAAGTCATGTTCCATATTAGCCAACGTTGAATCAAAAAATCGACTCTATTTTAAAAGAAAGAAAAAGGACTAGGACAAGCATTCCACTAAACTAAAATGAAGAGTACATCAAATAAAATAGCAGGCCTAACACAACAAGAGAGTTAGATCTAGGCAACCGCTAAACATGCAAGCTTTCTTAAGAGTAAATAAGAAATTTAAATTACAATCACATATCATCATATTGTACAAATCATTAACCAGGTGACTGAAGGAGGAAAATCAACAATCAAACTGATAGTGTGCCCAACAGCTCCTCTCGAATTAAAATGTCAAGTGGAGCTGATGCTTAAAAGATACATAGATACCACCTTACCATGAGAAAATTGCTACATGAATCTGATGCCTAAGATACCGCCTTTACTATTACTAAATGTACTAAGAAAGCCACTTGAAACCATCTAGATACTGCTTTGAGTAGTATGATTCAGCCACAAACACCTCAAGGGGACGGACATTTGCTGCCAGCTCTACATTACCCTTCCTGGTGGTGACTTTGTGGTTTGCGGCCTGTTGGGGTTTCAATGCGAAATCATGCAACCTATCTTCCACTGAATCCATTATTAACCTTATCTTAACCCCCCCTGATGCCCCCTGTTGCCCTGTGGACGTTTGGGCCGTGACTCTTAATATGGCATTCACCTTAGAAGAAATTTGGGCCACCAGGAACAATGTCATCTTCAACAAGGCGTCTATCGACCTCCATCACTCGGTGAACCACATCCACCACAAGCTCAAAGAAGCGATGCTTGCTCTTAGTGAGCCTCCTCCGCCGGGCCCTACTACTTCTACTCAGCCCTCTCCTCTGTCTTGGTCCCCCCCTCCTCCTGGATGGATCAAGGTCAATATTGATGCAGCTCTATCGTCTTCCAAGGCTTCCTTTGTCGTCGTTGCCAGAGATCACCACGGTGAGGCCATCAAAGCTTGGGCCAGGATTACTAATGCCATCCCTCCCTTTCAAGCCGAGGCTCAAGCACTTCTTTGGGCTGCGAAGGTTGGCCCCATGTCATGTTTGAAGGAGATGCTAAAGGAGTGAGGGGATCGAAAAATCTGTAGAGAACACACTGTAGCAACAAGAATTGAAATTGTATCCAAGTCTATAAGAACTATATTCAAGAATCATTCTCCTCGGACTTCGCCGAGGAAGGATTTCCTTGCTTGGAACTTGTCTTTCTTTACTTTTTTAATATCTTTAATCCATTGTGCATGTTGCATGATCCATTAAAGCCCAGCTTTTAAGCCCACTTTCTACAAATTTATTGTGTTGGGCTCTTTGGGCCTGAATCCTTCTACCCTTTGGGCTCAGGAACCAAAACGCCGCCCTTACACTTGTCAAGAGCCATGTAATTTATCTAATTGAAACTTTTTAATGTTTCCGATAAAGACATTTAGGATTCAAATCCTCCAGCAACAACTATCCAACTAATAAATAAATTATAAAAAAAATATTTAAAAGCTTTGTTTTTATCATAAATATATCTTCTACTTCAGTATAAAAGCCAAAGGATCAACATTGTCAGACGAGCATTTACATGACTAATAGTAAGTTAGATATACTGATGAACTTTATCATTTCTTTACTTACAGCCTATTACAAGGGTAAAGAGTTGCAGTAGCAGGACTTGACTTTAGCTGTGTTCTTTGACTCTTTTTCTTTTGTTTGGGTTAAAAGGTCCTGTAATGTTTTAGCCCATGCTACTGCTAAATTTGCTTTAAAGTCTTTATCTTCCTTTTTCTTTAATAAGGATAATCTTCCCCTGGCTCTTTCTGCCATTTGTAAGGATGATTATCCCTTTGTTTCTGTCTCTTAGATTAATATATTGCAGCTTATCAAAAAAAAAAAAAAAAGGAACAACAATCATTTTTTGAGCAAGTAGATACATCTCTTGTTGTGCCTAAAATAAGAAATGGAACATTTGCAAAATTCTCATCAGAGAGTAGAGCATTCAGTTCCCTTCTTAACCCCAGCAATTCATTCTAGATCATGATATCAACATCCACAATGTACACAACTGCATCCATCTACAAAACAAAAATTAAAATGTATTTAGCAAAAATGCAATACTTAACAAGGAGGATAGTTAACTTGAAACATGATCCACTTTGTTAGGAAATCAGACAGCAATTTGCCAAATTCCCAATCCAGAATCTTAAGATATATTTAAGGAGCATTTTTTCCCCCACAATTCCCTTAATGGTATTTAAAACAACTAATAAGAAATAAGGTCTAAACAATAAAGAACAATCAACATGTAAGAAGTCAATGATGTACTAGTAAAATTATGAAATTCCATATTTTAATGAAAGAGATCTGCAATGATGCAATATTTGACAATGTGGTAGAATGACAGGGAATGATCTATGTATGTTGAAACATGTTAAAAATAATATAATAGTTTATGATGTATATCATGTTGAATAAATTGAAAACTAATGTAGAGAAGCGGAAGCAAGATAATAGAAGAAGAGAACAAGAACACATTAGGGTTTATGTGGTTTGGCTTGACAACCTATGTCCATGGTGTAAAGCCCTAGCAGCTACATTGTTATTATAATATGATGGAGTAGGATTTACAATGACCCTAATAGGGTTTGTATAGGATTAGCAGAGTATAGTGTTAGCTCTAGATGGGCTTTAACATTGAATCAAAAATGGACTCTACATTAACACACACTCAAACAAAAACAAAACAAACAAAAAAGATTATATCAGATAACACAGCCTGGTCTAACACATTTCACAGCAAAGAGAGTTAGAATTAGGCTACCCAAAACATGCAAGCATTCTCAAGAGTAAATATGAAATTTAAATCACACTCACAATATCATTAACCAAATATTCTCACCAAAGATGATTGAAAGATCGATTGAGAAATATACCTTGGCAAAGTGGTCTCTCGAAGCTTTACGAGCTGCCTCATGACCTCCTAAATCAAAAAAATTAAACTTGATACTCCCAATACAAGACACCCATGATGCCTCATAGCCAATTATGCTCTGCAATATTCATTAACCAATGCCCACAAAAAATAACATCAAGTCAATGGTAATCAAATTGAAACTTTACTAACTTTTTCTCAGCCAAAAAAAAGCAAAAAAGGAGAGGTACCACATCGAAGTTGCAAAGTACTGCCCTTTTTTACTCCACATCCTTGCCTAGAAACAAGATATTGGCCTCCTTTGAATTTGGTTCAGAGGGATTAAAGACACCCTGCTTTTCTCACCGGACAAAAAGAACACATTCAAGTTAACACAAAGCTTTTTAAAAATGAGCAAAGTTCTTAAGGAATCAAAGAGAGAGAGAGAGTCAGAGAGAGGCACCTGATTAATGAGGAAATGACAGTTTTGAATCAGAGACTCTTGAACCCAGCTGAGAAAACCCATAATCTTCTTCCTTTTTCTTTTCTACTGTGTGGGAGAGAGAGAGATTGATTGTTGTTTGTGTAGGGTTCTTTTATAGGTCATATGATACTGGCAGATTTGCATAAACATTAAAAGCATACATTTTGGGGAAGGAATGAGCATGAAGTGATAAACCGTTGTTGTCTTTGCCAGTGAGTTAAGACTTCAGGGACAGAAGAAAGTGTGGGGTAGACAGTTGATTCTCGTCTACAAGCTTGATACGTGTTTTATGTGGGGGGACCAATTCACTAACTACCTATAGAGTATAGACTACATATAATAGTTAAGATGGAATCAACATTATTTTCCTCAAACTGGTGGAGCAATGCTACATTTCTAGCAGCTTCTTGTTTCAATATCAATTGGGGTGCTCACTCTGGTCCCAAAAAAAACAAAAGGGTGCTCATTGCATTGGGGCATCCAATATTATTTCAGTTGGGAGATGACAATTTCAACCTGCACCTGCGGGTACTCATCTCACCCGCTCTTAATGGACGAGTTTTACCCGCATCCACCTCGTTCATACTTAAATAATTAAAAATATTTTTATAGGTTTATTTTTTTATAAGACATATGTATGTGTTTTTAAGCCTGTTAGAAATATTGAATGATTGTATTGTATTTCATCATTAATAGAATATACATGAGTGCCTTTATATAGGAGGCAGAGTGTGCAGTACAAGTAAGTGTGCTATACAAGTAAACAAGATGGGCCTAAAGCCCACATACCCTAATACACATTAACAGTCTCTCTCAAACTCAAGGTGGATGTGAGACCAACTTGAGGTTGTCAACCAAAGTACAAAGACGTCCCTTAGAATGTGACTTGGTGAAGATATCTGCAAGTTGATCTTTAGAGGAGACTGAGATTAGCTTGAGAGCACCATGGACAAGATGATAACGGATAAAATGATAATCGATTTCGATGTGTTTAGTAAGTTCATGGAAGGCATTATTGTGAGCAATATGAATGACACTCTGGTTGTCATAATAAAGAGGAGAAGCAGAGGATGTGGACACACCTAAGTCTTTGAGAAGCCATCGTAACCAAAGGAGCTCAGATGTGGTATTAGCAAGGGCACGATATTCTGCTTCAGTATTGGAACAGGCCACATGAGTTTGTTTCTTACTTCGCCAAGAAATCAGAGAAGAATCAAGAAGAAAGCAATAACCAATGGTGGACCTGCGATCAGTGGGATCTCCTGCCCAATCAGCATCAGAAAATGCACAGAGAACAAGAAGAGACTAAGCAGAGTAGAAAAGACCATGGAAGAAAGTGCCCTTTAGGTATCGAAGAATGCGCTGAACAACAGCATAGTGAGTCGATCGTGGAGCAGACAGATACAGGCTCACCTGGTGAACAGCATAGGAAATGTCTGGACGAGTGACAGTGAGATAAACTAGGCTGCCAACCAAGTGTCTGTAAAGAGAGGGATTAGACAATGGTTTCCCCCCTGAGGGAGTCAGATACGCATTAAGCTCAACTGGAGTGTCAACAGTCTTGCTATCAGTGAGTCCAGCTCGAGACAAGAGTTCAGAGGCATACTTGGCTTGAGTAATATAAAGTCCATCTATAGAATGAGTAATTTCAAGACCCAAGAAGTAGCTGAGATGTTCAAGATCTTTCATCTCAAACTGCTGACTAAGAAAATCCTTGAGTTCTTGAATGCCACTGAGGTCATCACCAGTTATGATCATATCATCCACATACAGGAGAAGTAAAATAGTGCCTTCGTCAGTGCGACGAAGAAATAAGGCAGAATCATAATGACTGGCCATGTAACCCAAGCGAGAGATATTAGAGCTGAATTTGGCAAACCAAGCTCGTGGAGCTTGTTTAAGGCCATAAAGTGCACGTCGAAGATGACAAACCTTGTTTGATTCAACAGAGAGACCAGGGGGAGGTTACATATAAACTTCTTCACTTAAATCCCAATTAAGGAATGCATTTTTGACATCCATCTGAAAAAGGTTCTATTTACTGGCAGCAGCAACAGCTAAGAGGGCACGAATAGATGAGATACGGGCAACCGGAGCAAATGTCTCTTTATAATCAATCCCATACTTCTGTGTAAAACCTTTTGCAACAAGACGAGCTTTGTAGCGCTCAATGGACCCATCAGAGTGAGTCTTAATCTTGTAGATCCACTTACAACCAACCACAGATTTCCCAGGGGGGAGAGTCACCAAATCCTAAGTATGACTTTTAGATAATGCATTAAGTTCCTCTTTTATTGCAATCTGCCATAAAGAGTCAATGGAAGCCTCACGATAGGTGTGAGGCTCATGCAGTGTAGCAAGGGCAGTGTAACAATGATAGTCAAGTAAATGTGTAAGAATAGATCTTACCCGAGTTAAGTGACGAGGTGGAATGTCTTGTGCAAGATTTTCAAGCAGAGTAGGAGTAGGGGACCCAAGCTCAGGTTGGGTAGCTCGTCTTCAACCTGTTCATTAAAGGGTGAACTATGAAAGGGATCCAGGATATCTGGTGGTTAGATAGAGAAGTCAACAGGAGAATCAGGAGCAACTACAGGAGGATCAGGAGCAGCTACAGAAGGAATATGTGCCTTCTCTGGAAAAGATCTAAGACAGAAGAGGAAGATAAGGAGGCACGGAAGTGAGAAAGCTCGACAAAAGAGCGATGTTCCCAAAAGACAACATTGCGGGAGACACGAAGACGATGAGAGACAGGATCATAACACCGATACCCCTTTTGAGTTTTGCCATAGCCAAGAAAACAACAAAACCTTGACCGAGGCTCAAGTTTGTTATGCTCATGTGGCTGAAGAAGAACGAAACAAGCAAAATTGAAGGAGCGAAGGTGGTGATAGTCTGGAGGTGACCCGAAAAGGCGCTCATATGGAGTTTGATTTTGGATAACAGGACTTGGAATGCGATTAATAGCATGAACAACATGAAGAGCAGCTTCGCCCCAAAAAGAAGCAGGAACTTTGGCAGAGAGAAGGAGAGCACGAACAGTGTCAAGAATATGACGAAGTTTTCGTTCGGCTTTACCATTTTGCTGAGAGGTACCTGGACAAGTTAGTTGATGAACAGTGCCATAGGAATGCAAGACAGCTTGGAAAGCATATTGAGTGTACTCAAGAGCATTATCAGATTGAAAAATTTTGATGCGTTTGGAAAACTGAGTTTCAACCATTTTTGCAAAATTAGAATATACTTGCAATAATTCGGAACGATGTTTCATATTAAAAATCCAGCTATAGCGAGAGTAATCATCAACAAAGACAACAAAATATCGAGACCCACCAATACTAGAGACAAATGAAAGCCCCCAAACATCAGAATGAATAAGGTCAAAGATATCAGTGGATATTGATTCACTAGTATTGAAAGGCAAAGCTGGTTGTTTTCCTAACTGACATGAGACACAATCAAAATTTTCTGTAGACACTGAACCTAACAAACCTCTAGAAGCCAATTGTTGTACCCGAGAGGAAGATTCGTGACCAAGACGAGCATGCCAAAGAGCAAGGGAAGGAACAGAAGAAATTGCAGTAGCTGCAGCAACAGAAACAAGAGCAACAAGTGGAAGACAAAGGTTGTCCCACAGAGAATAAATTGTAAGAAAGGTCAGGAACATTAAAGACCCCAGGAACAGAGAGGTTGGAGGTTGAAACGGAACCTATATTATGACCAGACATTGTGGAACCATTTGCTGTGCGAATATTAAGAGGGTGTGGTGCAGGTTTAAGTTTAGAAAATAAGGACGAGTGAGGTGTCATGTGATTGCAACAAGCAGAATCCATAAGCCAAGAGGTAGGAGACATACCAGATAAAGCTAAGAGAGAAGAGGAATAAGATGCATTACCAATCATACGAATGACATTAGCGATGATATTTATAAGGTCATCTCTAGAAATGGTGAAAGTGGATCGAGAAGACTAAGACTGTGCAGAGACGGGAGCCATTGGTAGGCCACTCTTAGTGTTAGCAACTGTAGCAGCAGAAATTGAAACAGCTGATTTGTTGCGATGATAGCAAGTCTCAAAACTATGGCCAAAACGTTTGCAAAAATTGCAAAAACGTTTGTTGGATTGTCGGCGATGATTATTGCAACAAGAAGAAGACTTGTCCTTATTCTTCATTTAGAAACAAAATATGCAAAAATGGACTGCAAAAATGAAATTTACGTGAAAAACTGGATAAAGAGCACCTAGACTGCAAAAAGTCAACTCTGGGTCAAAGTCAACGGTTAACGCCCGGTCAAAGTCAACAGAGGCTAACGTAAGCAAGCTGACGTAAGCGCTAACTAGGTACTGACTAGATGATGATGTCAGCAGATGACGTCAGCAAGCAAGCAACTAGGGCTGACGTGGCAGATGACGTCAGCAAGTGACGTCAGTGGGCAGTAAGGTGGCGCGTAGTTGATGTTGCAGTGAATTTCAGGTGGCGCGTGAGAGGTCCAATGAGGCTGATTCTTTTCCGACTATGTAGATCGAAGAAAGACGATTCCGACAGAGGTGGCGGCGATAGGATCGAAGCAATACTGAAGGCGCATGAGGCGCGTGGATGATTTTGCAAAAACTTTAACAGGCGTGTGGGGGCGCGTGGATGGTCAGATGAGGAAGTTTCCGGCGGCGTTGTGTAGTGGGATTCAAAAGCTACACAGTGATATGTCTTATGTCCTAATCGGAGGTCAGAGGTGATAGATCAGATGATGGTAGTGGTTTTGGTGGCGGAGGAGAAGCTTCTGGAGGCGGAGATTCAACCCTGAGGACCTCTAATGGCGGCAGGGCAGTCAGGAGAGGGCACTGAAAGGGTTTACTGACCACAGAAGTTGAGGCAGCGGAAAATACCGACAAAACAAGACTGCAAGACACAAGAAAATTAGAGCAGTGGCTCTGATACCATGTTAGAAATACTGAATGATTCTATTGTATTTCATCATTAATAGAATATACATGAGTGCCTTTATATAGGAGGCAGAGTGTGGAGTACAAGTAAGTGTGCTATACAAGTAAACAAGGTGGGCCTAAAGCCCACATACCCTAATACACATTAACAAAGCCTTCTAGCTTTAAATTTATGATGTTTTTTTGTATTGTATTATTGTGTTTGTTCTTTTATGTTTTAATATTTACATTGTTTATATTTTTTAGTTGTCGTATTACTATGTTTGAATTGTTTTTGTATTTCTTATTACTTGAATTGTTGTATTGTTTTGTTATACTTTGAGAAGGTTTTGTAATGTTAGAACTTGTTTTTTTAATGTTTTATGAGTTTTAATTTAACGTGTACAAAATAAACTTTAAAAAAATTATATATATAGAAAATTTGGGTGTGGTGGGGATGGATACCTGCAGGTACCTGTTAGAATGGGGTGGAGAAAAAACCCGTCCTGAAGTGGAAGTGGAGCGGAGGCAGGGAATAGGAAACCCGCCCCATGCCCGCTTCGTTGTCATTTCTAATTTTAATAGCACATAAAAAAATGTTTCTGCTTTTTAAAAGTGTAAGATATCTCCCGCCATTAAATATGGAAAATGTTGTTTTGTATTGTACAAAAAAATCTTCTTCTTTTTTTAATAGAAAAAAAAAGGGGCTTTTGTCAAAATGTAAAGAAAGGAGAGAAAATTCAATTCATTGTCCTGGCCAAAGTCATTATTTGAATTGGAATCATTTAAATTAAGAACTTCTTTTCTTAAACAAGTCCCAACAAGTATTATTTTATAGAAAATAATTCCTTACAGTTGAATCAGTATAAAAGTTGTATGGACCGGATTTGGATCCTAGGCCCAAAAGGTGTATGGACTTAGGCCCAAGAAGCCCAAAACAATAAATTTGTAGAGAATGGGTTGAAGAATTGGGCTTTAGTGAATTAGCCAACCAATGAGGTAGGACTTGATGACAGGAGAACGAAAATAAACAAGTTATGGCTTGAGAAAAACATCCTCGGCCAAATCCGAGGAGACTACTTCTCTTCTATTAATGCTTAAGTGAGGTTACAAATTGCGTTCTAGAGTGCTACAGTGTTTTTTCTTATTTTTTCCGATCTCCCTCTCATGGGGGGTCTCCCACATTATATAGCTCCCTTTGGATCATCTTGATCCTACACTTGTTGATTATCTGGGCCTTTACTTGAGTGTCTGTCCCATCAGACACCCTTTCTGACTTTCTGTGAGTTGCGGTAGTCAAGGCAACACTGTTCTGGGGTCTTCTCCACATAAATGCGACCAAAAAAGTAGTTGCAATGCATTCAATGCGGTGGTAGCAGCTTTCCTTTAGATATTCTTGGGTTTCCCTCCTTCTCGCATGTTCATGATGCACGTTCTTATTGTTGGAGCTTCTTGGAGGGTCACCCTAATTGCTGGAATACATACTTGAGCTGCATTCATCATATCCGAGGAGAAGTTCCTCCTCGGACCACATTCCATTCGTTCCTTACTCATGAGACCTTAAACTGGAATTCCTAGTAACTATTTGTCCCTCCTCGGATCATTCAACGTCCTCAAACAAAGCCCAAGGCCCAATATATGATTCTGGGCCCTTATCCCTACAAAAGTCATTTCTCCTAAGATGCTTTGTCCTCTAAGTTATGCTATATCAAGTTCCAATTCTAGATTATTTACTGAAAATAATACTCATTCTGTCTCAAATTGTTGGTACTATATATATATATATTCTATTTTAGAATGTCTCAAAATATTTTCATGTTTCTAAAATAAAAAATCACACTAATTTACTAAATTTTTTATTATGCTATTACTTTATTTCTGGGAAAATTTACCAAAAAAAAAAAAACAAAAAAACAAAAAAACCAAAACAAAACCAAACCCTTAAAATAATAAATAAAAACGGGGTGCTCTTTTAGCTGCAAAAAAAAAAAAAAAAAAAAAAAAAAAAAAAAAAAAAAAAAAGAAAAAAGAAAAAGGAAAAGAAAAGAAGTTTACCTTGCACAGGACAATCTCAAAAATTTTGGAGCTTGCTTGGAGCCAGTAATGTTCATTGACTACTTAATATCAATGGATTTTGCATTATAATAGCAGTATATTTTTACATTTGATTTAAAGGAAAAGTTTGAATTTGGATTCCTTCTAAAAGGTACTTTGAAAACTTCCTGGAACCAAGAGAAAGAGTATTTTTTTTTTTAAATTATTGCACTCCGTGTTACAAATTTTTGATAACTTTAAAAAAATAGAAAATTTTGATAACTTTCTTTAAGGTAATTTTGGAAACTCCTATAATTTTATTGAAAAGACAAGACAATAAATTTTTTTTTTTTTAAAAGTTGGATTATCTAAAAAATTGAGCTATATCCCCTTGTGTTAATTTTTTACTAGTATATTATTTATAAGGGAAAAGTTAATGGATGTTCTAAAAAAATTGA